>KB673002.1:857776-885494 GCA_000349145.1 Anopheles dirus
CTATCTGATTACGCACACCACCAGTAAACGTGATGAGGCCTCCGTTTGGAATGCCGACAGGAAAAGATAGTTATGGCGTACTCTGTACTGTGTGCTGTAAACTTCCAAAGCCTGCAAGTAAGCTGCACGCAGAACCATATAATGGAATGTTCTCAAAACAGGCAACTTGCATAATTATCAAAACTTCGATAATAGTTAGGGATTAACCGAAGTAGCAATCATGATTACATCAGATCGCACGATAGACACGTACCGCTGCGATATCGTATCAATTTCTCTCTCTCTCTCTCTCTCTCTCTCTCTCTCTCTCTCTCTCTCTTTCTACACGCACACACACCAAGTTCCCCTTGTCTATGTTAATACGGGTCATTGTGCGGAAGACGCTCGGTAGAGTGTAGTGCCGTGAAAGATTTTGAATTCCAAATCATCATCATCATCATCACGGTCAGCACAACACACGTTGGGGAAGACGGGTGGTTGCGCTATTTTGGACAGAAAACGTGTTTGGTAAACAAAACACCACGGGCACCGACATGAAATGACCAAACCATTGACGAAGCTACGATTCCACCCGTCCGTCCATGTTTTGACACTACACGTGATCGGGAAACGTTAATTGATGTTTCGTTTTTTTCTATCCGTCAATACCTTAGAGGCACAAATAGAAATGTGACTTTCAGTTCTCTCCGCGGCATAAAATAGATAAAAATTATAAACATATTTGTTAAAAATATGAGAGATGTGTTAAAGACGATGTCTTGTTAAGACGTTTAAGTGATCAAATGAAAAAAAAACATTAGAAATTATCTATCAGAACAGACCTCACAAGTTAAAACAAAACGTCCCGCAAACCCGCCATAACTTGATCACTAAACTCCCAAAAGAAAGCAGCTTTAAAAGCGGTGTGCAGCGACATGTGACCGGTTTTTGTGTTTTCTTTGGTTAGGACTTTGTAAATACACACCCTTCGAATAACCTGGCAAGAGCAATGGCTAAGCAATGGCAACTGAAAGAATGTCAATTTGAAAGCACCCGCAGAGCTTTTTTTCGGTGTGTGTCTAATTAGATTACACAACGCGATGCGGATGAAGCTCGTTCATGGTGCCATGAAATAGAAAGACTTCCACCGAGCTCCAGCTCGCTGTCTTGATTGACTCCGCATTGGTGCGATTGATCAATTACGTATCAATTACTCTACGTCCTACAACAGCATCGTATGTCAGGTGCCTCCGGTAGGCAGGTTCAGCTTCAATGGGCTTCGAAACTGTATATGTTTGGAAACGTTTAGTAATGACCAGAACGTTTGAGTTTGTCAGGAAAATGTAACAAAAAATATATAGAATTGTATTATTTGGTAAAGTGAAGCAAAATGGTTGAAAAATACATTTATACAAATTTAACTAAAATTGACAATTTTAATCTAATTTTAATCTGAATTGCGCTAGATTAGGTGTATATGTCATGATAAATAAATAATACAGAACTCTAGTTATGTTCGATTTAATTTTACAACTTATATCACGCACGGTCTGCGACTACTCATCATGGTATAAATTGAAAAGGATCTATTATTGCATTTGTGTAGTCCAAACTAACACACAGCTCTGGGCGATGATTAAATCCTGCTGACGCAAGAAAAATACAATAAATATGCAGTTTTTTTAAGTTGCTTTAGGTAGACAAGTCTTAGTTAGGTTAGAGATGTCGCATTGTTTTGTTTCTTTTTTTTTCGTTCATGCACCGGTTGCCTATAGAAACACAGTGTCACGGCTGGCTAAGCGCCGATAGGCGTCTTTGCGTTCTATTTCCGCGATTGTTGTCATTACCGAGATCTAGGGCAAGCCCGGATGCACCTTTCTTCTTCCCGCCACAGATCCACATGTAAGGCCCAGCTAATACGGCCGCGTGAGGTGAGTGAGCGTGGAAAGCTGCATCGGAACAAAATGAAGAGAGAAAAACCAAACGAAGTGCACCGGAGGCATCACTGCGTCGCACAACACGCTGACGAAGAAAACGAGTCTGGTTCAATGATGGTACACCGTGCGTCAAAAAAGGGCGACACGCCTCCCCGGGCGATAAAATCAACTTTACGCCAAACACAAACAACAAACGGCGCATTCATGTAAACATTAAACGCACTAAACTGCCCCGCCGAGATGCGTACATTCTAACGCATCCAGACATTGTTTGGATCTTTTTTAATCATTAATACTATATATTTCCTTGCTCTGTTCGTGTTTTAACGGCTATGAAAGCAGTTCCACGGGTTTGCTACGAGTTATCAACAAATAAAGCTTTTCAAAATATCGTGATATTTAAACCCTGTTAAAATATCAACAACAAACAGCTTTTTGCAGACACTTTGTATAGTACTAATATTAAAAACTGTTGGACAGATTATAAAAGATGTAATTTCACTATATTACATTCAACTTGGTTTAATAAAATATCTATATAATGCAAGTTTGTTCAAGAAAGCCAAGTGATGAATGTTTGCGAAATAATTGACAAACAAATTATCCAAGACCGTACACAATCCTTTGAAACTTATTGAACGAAGCTAAACTTGTTACAGTTGGCATTTACATATATGGATTTTCAATAATGAAAAAAAAAAATACATTTTGGGGCACTATTTTATGAATAATTGTCAAATGAAATGAATAAACAATGATTGTTATGATAACTTATCATATGATGATATATGTTGTTGAAAGTTGAAAGTTGATATATCATATGATGATATATGTTGTTGATGTTGAAAGTAGCCGAGCCTAAACAATTTAATTTAGTATTTTCAGTATTTAGTATTTTTCATCACAAGTAAGTCGACGCCTAAATTGAAGCACTGCAAGGAGCAATTCTTATATTACGAAGGAGCCAATAATGTATTCAGTTTCTACTGGCACATCTTTCGTCTGTAGATATCCGTACGACAGCAAAGACATCTGTCAAATGTTGGTAACATACAAGTTAAAGAAACATGAAACACAAGAACCTTGACGATGGCGTGAAAAACGAAATTGACACCAAATGGCACCAAATGGTGACCCCCGTTCGTGGCCTGTGATGGCTGTGTCGTAACACCGGCTCAGGTGCATTAACGCTGCCACCGATTACACTCACCTGTTGTGATACATCGACGACGTTTCCGTTAGCACACTGACCGGATTGGAGAGGTTTCCGTTCAAGCCTGTTCCATTGGTCGAGGCAGCCGTAGCCGCGTTGTTGTTGTTCGTGCTATTCGCTATCAGGTTGCCTCCGTTCATATGTGGAGGGACCGTGTGAGCTGCCGTCGCTGGCTGTGCAACCCCGCCTGCTTGGATTTGCTGGGAATGCATGTGGTGCTGTTGCTGTTGGTGCTGCTGCAAGTGGTGCATGTGCATGTGTGCGCTCGCTGGCATCTGATGCTGCGCCATTCCGGAGGCTAGTTGCTGGTGCTGCAGTTGTTGATGGTGTGCATCAAAATTGTTATTAAAATTAGTCTCCAAAACAGTACCGGCAGGGGAAATCGGTGGGTAGCTGCCACCCGGCAGCGGCAGCTGCATGGTGCCACTCTTCGTGGAGGGCATCGCCGGGAACCCGTTGTTGTTCATCCCTGGGAACGGGGACTGTCCACCGCCGAGTTGTTGTACCGATTCTTCTGGCACGGACGGTGGCACATTGGTATTGGCACGCAGATCCCCACGACGCACCCTCGGTGGGCTGGAACTTCGCAGCGAATTCGAGCGTGCTACGTTTGACGTTTTCGGTAGGATCAGCTTCCCCGGTTCGGCTGCGATTGTTCCGGGTCCGGTCGCCACACCTCCGCCTCCCCCAACACCCACGGGACCACCCTGCCCATGCGGACGCACGATCGTCTTCAGATCTAGAATCTCGGTCGGAGTGATTTCTGAGGGATCGACCAGCGGTAGCGGACGGTTCGAAGATTTCAGTATCTGATTATTACCCACGATCGATGCCCATTGCAAGGGCAATCCGACGTATCGTCCTTCACGCTTGTCAAAGCCCGTGTGTACACGATGCTCGAAGTTACTCGGGAACGAAATCTGCGGCTTTTTCTTTTTCTTGGAAAACATTTTGCCCACTGCCACGCACTGCACGGGGTGTATGTATCTTGTTCCGATGCGGATTCACGACGTCAAATGCGTCGTTTTGCTGCGTTGGTGGGCCAGCAGAAAGGCGGTTCAAACGTACAGCGAGCCCCGCGTGATCGTCACGAAACGTTGGAATGATCGTACACGACACCTTTCCCACAGGAAGCTTCACAACACGATCACGACACACACACACGCGCGCGCCCGCCCTGCAGAAGCTTGAGGGCACCGCAAAAGGGGACAGATACTTCAAGTCGCCCAAGCGAAAACGACCGACGGACAGGTAAAAATTATGGTAAATGCGAACGACGATGACACTCTTTGTTATTCGCACCAGCTATGCGAACGATTACGCGGTGGTTCGAAGTTCCAGGGCTTCTTCTCCCGTACAGCACCACCGTGCAGCAGGGCGAGAGGGGAGAGCGTAACTTTATTTACACATTGTTCATTGCGTTTGTCGGACATTCGACATGCTCACGGCGATATACCCGAACGTACTTGGCTATTTTTAATAACATAAAATGCACGAAACCAAAGGAAAACTCAGCAAAATGGTCAAATTCCGACGAACAAAAATCGTAAACTTCTGGCTGCTCTGACGCGGAAAAGCAAATTCAGCAAACGCCCAGCCGACAATCCAGCCTACAATGTTCGTTAGGGAATGCATGTCAACTCACTCTAACCTATGGGAAAACAAGTGCGTGCTCCCTCTTTTCGTACAACTTTCATGCTTGTACGCTCAAGTTCCTCATATTGTTACTGCCCTTCTTACTCGCTCCTCTGGGTGTTTGGTTTTTAACATTCTTTTACTTCCTTCATATTCCTTCCTTTAACTAGACTGTTTTCCGTTCCACTCTCTGGGACTTAGGTCTGTGTCACTGCTGTCAAAATTTAGTATGGCATTTGACAGATAACATCGGACGTGCTATTTCGACTAGGCCGATTACACTTGGTAGTTTTGCATGGAATCTGGCTGTCAAAAATCTACTTTTGTAGGGCGAAAGTAGCTTTTTGACAGCCAGATTCCATCCAAAACTACCAAGTGTAATAGGCCTAGACGAATCAAACGTCCGATTTTATCTGTCAAATCCCATACCAAAATTTGACAGTACATACGATAAAATCTCATCCGACGGAGCAGTGACACAGGCCTTGGACCTGTTTCACTGCCTCGTCGCATGCGATTTTTTCGAATGTGCTGTCAAAATGTTGTATGAGATTTGACAGACACCATTGAACATGCGAAAGATTCGTGGAAATAAGTTTTTAATCTGGTGAGTTACAACTGTGATGTGTTACGATAAAAATATTGCGTTAAGTGTCGTTGTGATAATTTCAGCCAATTAACAGAAGAAATCAAAGATTGTGATACTCAAGGCGTGCAGAAGCCATCGATTCCGTAACCAAGTGCAAGACAGCCAAAACCTATAGTGCTATACATGAGTAAAAGTGACTGTTAACAAGCTGATAACAAGCTAATAACAAGCTACCAATGTTGTATGAAACTTTCATGCAAGTTTCAACGGATTTTGCGGTATGGGCAGTTTAGAGTTGTATTTTTAAAGATGAAAAAGAAAGAAGAAGAAACTGTGAAAAGCAAACTGTCAAACCGATCTGTCATATGTTCGATCTGTTTCGAGCGCGGTTTACTCGGCCTCCATTGTGCGCCAAAACTGAAGCGGGCTTTACATGTCTGTATAACGACCTGAGAACGATCAAACGACGATGTTTCTCGCTCGCTTCTGCCGAGCGAGAACAGAAGCGCGGTACCATGCGCGATACCTCACAAAATTCAAAAATTCTACTATTTAAAATGAATTAAAATATAGTTTAACATTTTTCAGTATGAAAACAAAGATTATTGCTTGAAAAAAAAACATATTTTTCAAACTCCAAGCAATTTTGATCAAAATACAATTCGGTTTGACAGAGTTCTCGCCTCGAGGATTCCTGCAATGCACAATCGAAACGAGAACGGCCAAGTGAGCACTTTGACAGTTGTCCCACCTGGTTCTCAGGTCGTTATACAGACGTCTAAAGCCCGCTTCAGGCGGCAGGGAACGTTGTTTATTTTGTGTTGTAAACACTTCTCTTGGCGGAATAGAACATTTTCATCATATCCCGGGTAAAATATTGAGATTCTATCATGGCATGCAAATGCCATGCAAAATTACGTTCTTCGTTTGCTTTCAATAAAGCATTGCTTTTCTTTTTCAGTCTGGTTATAGTAGATTCCTTTTTCACGATGGGCTCTTCTACCTCCGACAGTGAGCAGGAACGGAAACATCGAAAACATAAGAGAAAAGAGAAAAAGACCAAAAAATCCAAAAAGGATAAGAAACACAAAAAAGAAAAGAAACACAAACGCAGCCGACGACCGCGATCATCGTCAACCAGTTCGGGAAGCCAGAGTGATGAATGGGTAGAAGCATTGCCGGGCACTGCGCAAAGCAGAGGGAAATCGCAACAATCGCCCGAGCGTATGCAACAGCCAAAACTAGAGCGAGATGATTGGATGAATAGTATGCTAATTCCAACCTACAGCAAGGAACCGAAAAAAGAGGACAAAAAAGATACGCCGAGTGAGCAGTATGATCCCAAAACAAGCGTACGTGAGCTAAACCCTTACTGGAGGAATGGTGGTACAGGACTGCCCAGTTTCCGTAAACCAGCCAACGAAGACGAAGACAACGTAGACGAACGCCACTTTGGACGTGTGTCCGAATTGCATCAGCAGAGTAGGTCTAGCTATGGAGGATGGAGAAAATCCACTAAAGACATGCTACAAATAGAACCACGCGAAGCCTCCATCGAGACAAAAGTGGAAAAGAATATCGAAATCGAACGCAAAACAAACACTACCGATGAACAGCTTCTGACGGACGAACAGTTGAACGAACTGGGTGCCAAAATTATCAAGGCAGAATTAGTTGGCAACACAGCGCAAGCTGAAAGCTTAAAGAAGAAATTGGAAGTTGCCAAAGCGTATCGCACCGATATGCAATCGAAGAAGAAACAGCAACCTACCCAAGCCTCGTCCTACAAGCGAAGGACGAGCGCGGATGAGTCTGTTACGTACACGACGAACAAAGCTGCAAACGATAGGCACAATTCCAAGAAACAGAAACGTTATCAGCAAAATTTACCACCCGGTTCCGATTTATCCGACAAATTCCGTTCGGAGCGCCGCGGAAACGACGACATGGATGCGCAGTTCTTCAAAGTTTCCTCCAAGCTGGGCGATGGCAAGCGGTTGGAAAACATTTTCGACCATCAAAAAGCTTCGACCTCGGCTGATTCGGTGGACGCAATTGAAGAACGCACGGTGCGCGATATGAACCGCATGAGCAAAGCGCAGGCAGACTGCGAGCGATGCCTGAACTCGTCCAAATTTGGACAGGAACAGGTAATTTCGATGGGCCGAAACGTGTACCTAGCCATACCGACGTGGCGTGCACTGCAGCCTAAGCACTGTTTCATTGTTCCCGTTGGCCACTATCCCTGTCTGACGCAGGTGGACGAAGATGTGCATGAGGAGATAGTGGACGTGTGCCAGGCATTGGTGCAGATGTTCCGCAAGCACCAGATGGAGGTGGTGTTCTTCGAAACCGTTCGCTATCTGCACCGTAACCCCCACACTTACATTCAGTGCGTCCCGGCCAAAGACTACGAGATGGCTCCATTTTACTTCAAGAAAGCGATTCTGGAATCGGAAACCGAGTGGGCCATGAACAAGAAGCTACACAACGTCGATGGCTTCAACGTGCGACGAACGATTCCGAAAGGCCTGCCCTACTTTTGGGTCAACTTTAATATGGAAAATGGGTTCGCGCACGTTATCGAAGATCAAGAATCGTTCCCGGTCACGTTTGCAACGGTACGTGCGCAATGTTGTGTTGATTACAGATAATTTTATTATTGTTTATTTTGTTGTTGACAGGAAACAATTGCGGGCATCCTTGGCTTAGATACGAGGGATTGGCGCAAACCACGGAAAGAAATGTATCCGGCACAAAAAGTGGATGAGTTTAAAAGTTGGTGGCGAGAATATGACGGAGTTTTGCAAGCGAAATAATAATGTAAAGCGTAATGATTTTCAATTAAACATACTTACAAATTTTACATTTATGCTGATTATTTGACCATCTGAAAACCTCAATAACACACAAAACCCTAATTGCAATGTGAAAACGAATAATAAATTTCATGTAAATTAGGCAGCACTCTAGTATTTTTTTCTAAAACAGTTTTATTCGAAGCAATATTTTTTGGAAGAGTTAATTAGAGATTACTTCGTTTCGTTTTAACTATGAATCGTTCCAACAGAATATAACATATTGTATATGTTTGGTAGGTTAGTTGACAGAGCGCCACCTGTTTTTATCCCACCAAAGGTTCACTTCGATTCAACCCTGCTGCAGACGCGAGCGAGTTATTTTCCGGATGTTGACGAACCGTCAGTAGTGTCAAACGCCGCATTTCGCCTGACAGACGTCAAACGTCTCGCCATCTTAGCTTCTTTCGATCTCTTTTTCCGGTTGCGCTTGCAAGTGAAAGGTATGTTGGCCGCAATTTCGGTAGAATAAGCGCCGTAAAAGTGAGAAAACCGCGATTTACAGGTGCTTTATGCCTCAAAGTAACTTCTATCGTTGCTATCTTCTAGTATTCGACAAAGATTGTGGTTGTAGAGGCGAATAACTGTGTAAAAGCCTGGTTAATGTTGTTTCCCTCTGGGAAGGTTATGTGGCCTCGCCGTGTTGTGGTGGCAGACTAGGGCTAATGGTGTTCCCACCGGGGCGGAATGGTTTAACGTGCCTAATGTACTATGTGTTTTTGCTTCATTCTAGATGCCTGGAATCACCGTAAAGGACGTTGATCAAGACAAAGTGGTTGAGGGTGTTGCCCTTTTCCTGAAGAAGTAAGTATCGGCACCGTGGTCGGGTGAAACAATCTCGTACTATAGACGGTGTGTGCGTGTGTGTGTGTGACGGATGGGGTCATTATTTTCTGACACCTCAACAGGTCTGGCAAGCTGAAGGTTCCTGAGTATGTCGATCTGATCAAGACCGCCAAATTCAAGGAACTGGCACCAACGGATCCGGATTGGTTCTACGTGCGTTGTGCCTCGATCCTGCGTCGCCTGTACCACCACAGCCCGGCCGGCGTCGGCTCGATCTGCCGCATTTATGGCGGACGTCAGCGCAACGGCGTTCGCCCGTCGCACTTCTGCCGTGCCGATGGCAGTGCCACCCGGAAGGCGGTTCAGGCCCTGGAAGCCATCAAACTGATCGAGCGACACACCGACGGTGGCCGCAAGCTGTCCAGCCAGGGTCAGCGCGATCTGGATCGCATTGCCGCACAGATCGCGAGCAAGAAGCGTGAGGCCCAGAAGAAGGAGGCCGTCCAGGTGCTGAAGCTCCAGGAATAAGTGTGCTGCTGTACATTTCCGTGCAAAACACAAACGTGAAAGTAATGTGGTCAGAATATAAGTTTACTTCTACGGGCAACAGCGACCCAACATCAAGTTACTGCTGCTGAGTGAAACAATCTAGACCTGTTGTGTGTTTTGTAAGTGAGAAAAATGCTGGCAAGTTATCGGTTCGTTCCGCTCGGTGAAAATAGTTTTGCGTTATATCTCTAGTGCTGCCTTGTTTGTTGTTCTTGCTGTTGTTGGCACGTGTGAAGTTTCTTTCTGCATGCGTATGTTTAATGTTTGTCGGGAAGTGTTAGTCTTGACGCGGTTCGCACGTAAATTACTTCAACGATTTTCATTGTATAACCTGCTCTATACCGCAACGATAAATAACGTTCCGGTTCAGTTTGGTTGCTATCTGGTCAATAACAGATTTTCAGTGTAGATGCATACATGTCAGACGTTCCTTTGAAACGATTGGCCTTTGCTGAACGATGACTGTGTTGAGTTAGATCAACTGTATCAAGCACGTCTGCGTGATGATCTTAAAGAAATTTTACAAAAGTGACCACCGTCCTCTTGCCAGAATGTTGAGATTTCTTACAGATAGCTATTTTATGTTTTCTGTTGAGCAACACTGTGAAAAACTAAAAGACGCTCATTCGATTGTTGCATGAATTGACATCCCAATCATTTGCACTGAATTTATTTTTTTAGGTCTTTTAATCTCCTAATACATCAGTCGACGAATTTTCAATCGTTTCATATTCATGCCAATGAGCGAGAAGCGACAGAACGACAGTAACGAACGGGATGTAACGAATGTAATCATTATGCGTTGCTGTATGGTAATTATAAATAAGGTGGTTGGTTTTTTTTTTTTTAATTTTTTTTAATTTTTTTTAATTTTTAAGTGATCGAAAAATTAGAAAAAAATGAAATTTGTAACAGATAAAAAGTATTTTTGTAAACATCAGGATGAGTGAGAGACGAAGCTTGGAAATTGTATAAAGTTCAAATGAATCACACTCATTCTATGAAGGGTTAGCTATTTTCATTTTTTTATGAACTTTCCTGATGGCTAGTTCAGTCAAAAAGTTCAGTTCAAAAGGCAAGCTAATGCACAAGAAAGATTCTTTTTTTACTGTTCAATTTAGTATTCCAATGCTATGCGTCTGTCGTATTGTTAGATTTTCAAATCCCTACTGAGGTGCTCTTCTATATGCAGGAGTGACTATCACACGTAATCTAGTCATAAAAAACTAAAATGCATTTGGAAGTTGTGCGTATGAACAAGACGTGCCCACTTCAACCTGCCACCTTAATCGGCAAATTTCGCACGGCTTATTCCGCTATCCCAGTCAGTTAATTATATGCTGAGTGTTAAGTTTATTTATTGCTTACAAAAGATCCGAAAGGGTCAGTTTCAAGTTTCTCGGCCATCTCGCAGTGAGTTAAATAGGTGGGTGCACACGAGTCGAACTCTGCTCGAATTTGTACGATCTGCGAACTTTTTTTGTCAATGTATTAGTGAGTCGAGCTATGTTCGCCGAGTCTGTTTCAAGCAAAAAAGGTTATCCAGTAATAGTGTGCGTGAAGTTCGTTATCAAAAGTTCGACTCGTGTGAACCCACCTAATAACTCCCTGCAATTAGATTCTTTTTTTAAATGTTGATAATATTTGACTTAGCCAAACCCTAAACGATACATGATAGTACAATATTTTCCTGAGAGCTATTTGCCGGTAATTCCATAGTATTACCATAATTCATACAAATCAGAGTTAAAGTTTTATTTTGCACTCAGATAATGAATCCGTGATCTTCTTTGACACAACCCCAATTAGGATTCTAAGCATGCTATTTCTATCTTTCATTGACTTTGTTATTTTACCCGTAGCCTGGCTAGTCCAATCTGTGTACGGGGGAATGGTCCAGTTGAGATTTCAACCCACAACCTGTGGTGAATCTATCTTCAGGCTGAATATTACTGGCTGATGGTATTTGTAAATACGTAAAGCTAGAATGTGGCTGATGTTAATAACCAAACCATAATTATTACATACTTATGAATGAATAGATAAGACATCTTTTGGCAAGCTCTTATTCTTTCATTGATTTGATAAATTATTTTTTTAAATACATCTTTAAAACATTATTTATTCACATTTGATTATCTTTAAATGAAGTACAATCCTTCATCAAATAACTAATACCGCATTATTACCCGTATCGTTTCTGTTGTACAGATCGATGTGTTAGATTCGTAGAGAGTCAGAGATTTGTAGAGAGTTAGCCAAACTGTAAAAAGATTCCCACAAATGCTATATTTGTTGAAGCTGGTGAACCGCTTTCGACGATTTCCGATTATATACCCGTGCCAGTAGGGCAATTTTCAAAAGAATCACAGCTATAAAATTCCATTTCTTGATAGATTTGTTTTTTAGATTAATTATCAGTCAAAGTCAGTTAGCCACCAATCGAGGTGCAGAGAATAAGCAGTTCATTGAGCAACTTTTCCGATTCGGTAAAACCCTGCAGCTGTATGACATGGGCTATCGTTACGTTCGGGTTCCTGGGCAGTTTACCCTCGACAACGGATTTCAGTCTAGGCAAATCGCGTTCATCAGCATCCTCTAGCGTGTGCTGCAGTTCGTATTCGAGCAGAGCCTTCGACAGTTCATAGTCGTTGCAGATCAGCGATAATACTACAATATCGTCGTCCTCGTCCACCTGAGTGATTCCCAGGATGCCGTTTTCGATCGCATAATTAAGCAAACATTTCGCAAAGTTCGTATACCGCAGCAGTAGGGCCAAACCCAGTGCGGATAACTCACTGCGCAACATTAAATTAGGTCTATGTTCCAATACCACCTGCAGCAATTCGATGTTGTTCTCTCGGGCAGCGTAATGTAGCAGCGTGCTGCCCTTCGAATCAGGCTTGTCGATGGTGCTGGCATCGTATTCGAGAAGCATCTTTATCATTAATGCCGGACGATTCATGCTGGCACTGATCGCAAATAAGACCGGTGTTACACCGTAGCTGTTCACCACCGACACATCGACGTGATGTTCCAGCAAGCGCTTTATAATGTCGCACCGGCCGGTCGAAACGGCACTGTGTATTAATCGGTTACCGGCAACACCGTCGTCAAGCTCGAGCACCGAGGTACCTTTCTCGTTGCGTAGGTCGCGTCGAATGCACTCATCGAATAGATACCGCCCCACGGCGTAATCTAGCGAGTTGAGCAAAGAAAGTTGAATGGCGGCCAATCCGCTGCTATCCGCAAGTAGAGGATTTGCGCCGTTTTCAACAAGCAGTCTCACCATTTCCAGTGAGTCTTTGGGAAAACATTTGTGTAGTGGCGTTTCACCGTCAAAGTCCTTGTAGTTTATGGTATCCGTTAAGTCAATCCCACTGCCTGGTGGCTTAATATCGTACAAACAACTTATTTGCTCGATTTGCCAGAAATATCTCGTACATTCCTCCGTTGTCGTAAACTTTGCGAAAATGACTGTACACTGACTTAGAACAGTGTTCGAGAACGTTAGAAAGTCTATCAGGCATGCCTGCAATGATTGTGGATTGCTCAAAGCAAGGACCGTATTTTGAGGACGCTCGATACATTCATCTACCGCCGTCAGCACATTGAACGTCACCAAAACGGAGGACTCACCCGTGTCGATCGTAAACTCCTGCCAAATCATCTCCTCCAGCAAAGCGCAACATTCTAGCCGGATTATCATATCCTCACAACCGTCTCTTGTATTCCAAAGCATGCGGTTGCTGGTTCTCTTTCCAAAACATGTGCGCGTTGATTCTTGCTCGAAGACGATGCCACCAAGCACACCTATTCCGGCGATCGTACGTGTTTTGCGTCCCCAGTTCAGCAATTCTTCCACCATCGCGATACCTCCGCTGCGTACCGCAAAAAATAAGGCCGACTCGTCAGATTTTGTTTCTTCGACGTACGAAATTAGTTTCCAACGCTGCAGTACACTCAACGCGAGCCCGAAATGGTCGAGCTGGAAATCAGGAGTCGCATCGTACTCGCCTAGACGCTGTTTGATTATTGCGTAGATGTTCTTGTCACTGGTCAGAATAGCTTCGTTAAGTATGGTGGAATTATCGAGCCAATCGAATCCCAAACGGCGTAGTGCTCGAATCATGCGACTCGATGTCATTCCGTTTCTAATGGCAATGGCTAATGGGTGCTTAGCAATCGTGCTGAACAGAACACGGTTGACTGTTTTGATTCTACCGAGAAGACGATCTTGCCCAAACTTTACCAAAATAAGGAACGTGCAGCTTTCTTCGAGAAGAGTTTCCGAAAAGAGCACATCGACCGGAACGTCACGCTCCAGCAGTAGCTTTACGCAGTTCCAGCGCCTTGTCAGAGCTGCTTCGTGGAGTATTTTTGCTAAATCCTGCGGGCTCTTGAATGCACAGACTTCCAGAAGATACTCCAAAACAGTATGTTCTCCCATCCGAACGGCTCTCGTACAGTACGGTTCAAACACAACTGGCAGATAACGCCGGAACTCGTCGTGCTCCAGTAGATACAGTGCAGCGGTATAGTTTCTCGCCTGAGCTGTAGTTACGAGCAGGAACTGGTAAGTGGACGCATCAATATCCGCCTTTGCCATCATGCTTGTGAAGATGTCGTGCCAATGTAGCATGATGGAAAGCAGTAGGATTGCTGGATGCGGGAACTCTGTTCGATGGACAAGCAAATTCGCTATAGATCGTGAGCAGTAGAGTAGTGCATCGCCAAGCGGACCTCGCTCATTCGAAGCACTAAAAGCGTCAAAGTATGGCAACATCTCTCGTACGCCCTTTTCGTTACCATGTTCGATTAATTTGCTCAAAATTTGTTTTCTATTCATGGCCGCGGTCAAATGCACGAACAGGTCAGTCTTGCGCACGTTTGGCATAAGATCCTCCCAGCTGAAGAGCATCTCGCGTATCATCCGATCACCGCGCCCAACCGTACGATTGAATGCCGTTTCGTAGTCTCCCAGATTTAACGCCATCGCAAGTTGATACTCTTCATCCGAGCGTTTCTCCTTAAATCCAGCGAAATATCGCTCCACGTACTCGGTCGCCGGGTGCACCGGGGCACAAGGATTCACGAACTGCGTAAGCGCACAAAATTCAACAGGACAGTACTCCATTTTTGCCGTGTTGCAGAAATTGGTTTTAATCTCTCCACCGGCACGAACTACCGCGTGCATCTGACGAACGTTCTGCGCTTGAAACTGTCCCAGCAGGCGTTGCTGCGTATCTACCCAGTGATGGGTGACTTCCACGGATGGGAAGCTAAAGTTCACGCTTTTGTTCCCGTGGTTACCAAACAGCCGAACTTCCGTGGTACTCAATACAAAGGCATTTATAACGATCTTCTCCATCGAGCTGTCCGTTAGCAGGTTATAGGACAACGCATCATGCGCGAGAAAGTTTCGAAAGTTTTTTCCCTGTATCATGGGGATGCGATACTTCACATAGTGAAAACTATCCCCAAAGTGTCCCACCGCCGAAAGCATTTCGCAAAGCTCCAGTTGAATTAACTCAATCGAAGCAAGCACCGGTGTGGGGAGATAAAACATGCGCGTCGTCAACCCTTCCAGCGTTCGCAAATCGTGCGCCTCCATGATAAATGACAAGCGCTCTCGGCAACCGTCAAACAGTGCCTGCAAATTCTCTTGATCGCGTTTGACAAGCTGACCCGAAAGCTCCTTGTTCCACGGTAGTTTGCGTTCCTTGCAGAATGCTTCCAGCACCCGCCACTTGTTGTCCAGGAAAAATAGGTTGTTATAGTACGGCTTCAACCGTTTGTTCATCTGTTGAAACCCTTCCTCGTCAATTGCGTCGGCTACGCCTATATCTTCCGCCAGACCCTTGGTGTGAACAATGTATTCAAACTCCTCCGCACAGTCCATAACTGTGGAACTATTTTTCAGCACGCCCGCAATTACCGCAGGATTGTACTTGAGCGCACGGTAATCCATCCACTCTATTGCCATCGACTGCACGTGATTGCTGTGCCAGGATAGCCGGACATTCTGGAAGAATTTGTTTGCCCAGTGCATGGTAAGCTTCCAATCCAGCAACCTGT
The DNA here is from genome assembly GCA_000349145.1 of Anopheles dirus. NCBI lineage: Eukaryota > Metazoa > Arthropoda > Insecta > Diptera > Culicidae > Anopheles > Anopheles dirus. The sequence continues at coordinate 873,401 of KB673002.1, forward strand.
GAACGGACGGTAGATCGTCGCTAGTAAAACATGCCTGCCGTATCTCGGTGTAGCCGAAATCGGTGTTTTCTTGAAAATATTTATCCACTTGCTTAATGATATCGCACTTTACCTCCAACTGCTGTTGCAGATATGCAAACTGTGGCGTCTTGCCGATGGGCAGCTCCCGTAGCTCGGCGAAGGTAGCCTTTGCATCGTGGAAATACTTAGTTACCTGTACGTGACAAGCTAGTTGGCGGCGTTCCAATTCGTCCGTGTTGCCAACGTACCGCAACAGTGATCGCAGCCGCTCGAACGAGTTGCACTGGCGCATAACACCGTAGAACGACTGACGGACGTCGGCGCCGGAAATGACAAAAAGCAACTGGAACGCTGTCTTTACCATGCCCATGTGCGTGCTGAACGTTTTGCACAGTATCTTCATTCGTCCTTCACCCAACAACACCTTCTTCAGAGACATATTATGCGAGAACACTTCCCGCAGCATCATGTTCATATCCGGGAACAGCGCGGTTAGCATAGTGCTGATGGCATACTCTGCCTTTCCCGGCATATTGGCAGAGTTTTGTGTATTCTTGACCGCTTCACCCAACACCTGCACCACACGTTTCATGCAGGCTATATCGATTAGGTTCGGGGTTTCGGCTGCTTTCCGTTCCGTGTTAATCTGCTCACAGTAGAACACGATCTTGTACAGCGAGTAGAATTGCTTGGTTTTGATGTAACATTTGACCAGTTTCCGTTTGATGCGCCGATCCTTGCTGCGCATCAGATGCTGCAAGTTGAACGTTTCGCCGGACACGATGCCCGCTACGATGGCTGCGGTAGGCTTTCCCTTCTTCCACTCTGCCATGAGTCGTGTCGCCACGTTCTGTGGATGGGCCACGTGGCGCAACCGTTTGCCTATCAGCTGGATCAGCTGATCCTTGTGAGTTTGATCGAAGCTTTTGACTTCCACCATCATCTGCTCGGCCCATTTCTTATCGATTTTTTTCGCTTTATCTATCATATCCTTAATAAGACCATCCTTATTTGATGAACCTTGTGTTCTCACTCTCTCCTCCAGCTGCGTCACGACGTGCGCCTTGTTAGGTATACCGGAAGAGGCTATTTTCTCCATAAGCCGCGCGATCAGCTGGTCTTTGTTTGCGGCGCCGGATGCTTCGATTTGGGTAGCGATCTGAAGTAGGTCCGCTTCTGTGTTGTCGAGATACTTTCTAGCAATTGCTAGCTGCGCACAGATCATGCGCACGAAATCTATGATCATGCACTTATTCACCATCAGGCGGTACTCGTGAAACTGGGAACTGTTGCGGAAGATGGAGAGGAAGATCGCAACACAAAATATCGCCTCCTGCATTGGCAGATATCCGAGCGATTGTTTGTGCTTCAGAAAGTAAAAGTGATTGTGCAGCACCTGCAGCCGATGCAGGAACTGGTCGTCGACGTCTGCGTGCAGGCGGGTGTTGTGCTTCTCGCGTATCACTCTCCAACAGTCGCCGATGACGTCGATATGGTACTTCCATTCGTTTGGATCCTTAGTGCCGGGCCAATTCCCCGACAGGTTGCGGAATCCGTACACGGATAACTTCCACTGTGCGAAGATGCGCAGCTCGTCCGACAGTGGAAAGTTTTTCACGTTCATTTGAATCAACGCACTTGCTATGTGTTGAAATTCTTCCGTCTCGTTGTACTGTTTTATGGATAGGAACATTTTGAATATCGGCACTGAATCGTGTCTCATCATCTTGTAGCAGGCGGTTGCATCATCTAGACCATCAATTTCCACCTTTATCAGCTCTTCTACAAACGCATTGTCTCCGTTGGCGTACGCACACGTGAGCACGGTATTGCCCTCACCATCGACGACGGTGCTATCGAACAAGCCACTCGACAATAAGCAACGCACTACACCGAGATGACTCATGCCGCCGATCTTCACGCACAGATGTACCGGGGACTCGCCGTACGAACGCTCGAACTCCAACACGGTCTCGATCGTCGCCTGTCCTATGCATCGTTCTACCGCTTCCTCGTCCCCGATCGTGATGGCTTCGAAGATGGCTTCAACCAAAACCTGATCATCCATGATGGGCAGTGAGTGAGCTGTAGAGTATTTTAACAATCAAATTAAATCGTGAAATTCAGTATGCGTTCTTCACTGCGCAACTCACGTCTAGACTTACGTAGCCCACTTAAAAACAACCTCCGGAGACGACACCTCGCGATCGCTTTGTCGCAATTCTACTGCGTGAATTTTCTCTCAGAGCTTGCGGTTTGGCGCTCTCTTTACTGGGGAGCATAACTGAATCGATTCACAGATGGAACGTACATTATGTTATTTAAGCACTGTATTTTACACAGAGTGGTACCATTTTTTTGCGAAAATTTTAGTATGATTTAGATTAACAACGCTGCCTTACTGCACTTGAACAATATTTTCTCAATTTTTTATAAAAAAAATTACTATCACATGTTTTAGATCTACGACTTCCACATACAACAGAATGGACCGTTGGCGTGTTTGCCAATGTAAATGTATATACTGGTGATATAGATGTTAAACATCTGATTTCGTATTGACATACCCTGGTTTGTTTGCTTACAGCGACTTCGTGATCTCTGACTACATTCGCATGAAGAGAAATATTCATCTATGTTTTTATTTCTTTCTCAGCAGAACAACCTGTTTTGAGTTCGTGAGAGGTTTTAGCCGCTGCGAGAGTCCAGAGTCTGCGGAAGTATCCAACACATTTATAAACAGATTCTCTTGTTCTCTGCCCCTATACTTACCATATTCATTATTGGATGCGGTTGGATGTAGATGAAAGTAGATTGTTTGGTCTGGTGCGGCGGTCGGCAACGCAACAACCTGATGTTTGTATAGGCAGAACTGGTGCGCTCAAATGTGTGGAATAGTATTGCCAATTCTATTGTACAGTCTATTTATCCATCTTCTAAGAGAGATTGCATTGATGTTCATCAACCTATATCTGCTACTTTATAAGTAGTGCTTTAGGTCTAATATGGAAAATACACATGATTGTTGAGGCAATATTGTACACTTTGAATGTGACTTTTGATTCCATGCTCTTGCAGATGTTCCTCTTTGCCCATAAAATGCCATTGATCACTGATCTCTGGTCGATCACTATAACGTTTGGAGATAAAATATTTATATATTGATTTATTTTTAAATACCAAATTCAGATTTTGGAATTTTTGAATAAACATTTGTTCAAACTCTTCTGGGTGTCTGATTTTTGTGACCTTCCTTTTTATGTTAGTAGTAGTTTGAACATGAACCATGAACAATGCTGTCCGATCGAATAATAAATAGCAGATAAGGTTTGTAGGTGATTTGATTCAAAGTTACTAAAAAGGAGATATTAAGAGAGGAAAACAATTTCGTGATGAGTCAGTTATCGCATCTCGAATGATATAAGGATGAAAATAAACAGGTTCTAGAATGTATGCAGACGCTGGAAATCCCCATGTTCACCACATTTGCAATATAGCTCGAATGCTCGCAAGGGGCTTCCCATAACCGACAGCAAAAGGGACACGTTACATGTCGGGGATTTTGGGGGTCATCGTTTTATCCAAGCTCTATAGTTAGTGCAATGTTTTTTGGAGTCTCACAGGTTTTGCCAAGTGGCGACGGTACTAAACCCTGCAACCGCCATTGGTTTGCTGTCGAGTATGTGCTCAAAATAAATTTAAATAAAAAAATCATCATCCTTTACATGGCATAAATTATATGGAAACACACGTGTTTGTAATTGATTTTGATTTGATTTTAACTAATTGATTTTGTCCGTGTGTTTCGAATGTTGTTCGACGCCATTTCCAAAATGAAAAGATTCTAGTAAAAGTAGAAAAAATAATTGTTTATATCGTTTACAGACCACCATCGAGCTTCAGTACATGTGTTACAACACATAACAGAAAGGAACGAAGATCGAACCAGGGAACACAAACGAAAATTCTTTTAATACCTTTTAAGGTATCACATGCGCTATTTTCACATTTAGAACATTTACGGAGTAGTTGAACAATACTCCTTCCTTCCCTCCGGTCGCGTTCGTTCTCCTGACTTTGAGCCGGCCTTTTTCATTTCTGCTTTTTCTCGTCCCGTCGGCCAACGTCCGCTCTCCGTAGTGATCGTCCTCTGCCCGCTCGTGTTTTTGCCCCCTGTCAGGCGACACATCGACCGACAAATTTCGCCACTGACACCATTAAAATATGGTTTAACAACATGAATGTATAGCACATTGCACAAAATATATTTAAACGCTTTGTCGTATCGTACATTGAGATTATTTTCAAAAGATTTGCATCAATTCCCATAAGTTCACAATATTCCTTCAAAAGTAGTAAATAAGTTATATTGTCGTTGTAACTCGGATGTCTGCTCTCTTATCAATCGCTATTGAGAAGCTCAGTGATTTTGGAGCAATTAATTTCTGATGCGATCTTTTATTTTCTGTTATCAAATTTTGTCTCCCAACAACCTCGTGTAATTATAAATGAATTGAAAATGTGATGATATGGATAGGTGGATGAAACAGTGAAGTAAGCGGTACTGATCTAAAATGTGATGAACCACCTCCTTCTTGTGTCAATGTTAGAAATCAAACGTTTCGTACATATTTAGGCAACTTCTAAATTCCTTAATTATTTCAAACAAACAAAAGCATGCAACCATTTGGGATCTCCATTTGGGATTGATCAGCCACTAACTGCACAGTATTTTTCCTTGTTGTGATAGCTTTTGGTAAGATCTAATGTGGTTGAAAGTTAAACCACTGCAATTGAATTTTCTGTTCTTTCGAATTTGTTAATTTGTTTACCGTAATATCCGCGGCTGCTTGTATGTGCGCATGTTTCCACGCAGATGGGTATATAGAGATATCTCATTCAAACGGATCCTGTTTATATTCTAAAAAAATGCATAACTTGAACAAGGCGTGCGATATGCATAACCGTAGGTGTAAACGTGACACACACAAGAACCAACAAATTGAATGGCATATATTATCAGCGATAATATTGATCGGAATTATGAAAATAAAACACAATTATACTTACACTTAACCCCTAGCGCTTTGTGAACTGGGTTTATGCTGATGTTTGCCCCCGATCCCGTGGTAGCCATACAAACGTAATTCCGTGCAGTCGATGTCTACCAGATGGCATCATTTCTCGTACTCAACGCTGCACTCTTGTCTGCAAGTCTTTTAGATCCATTTAATCAAAATTTATTGTCATACAAAACATTGACATTACCCCAACCCTAAGCAGTTGTCCCCTGTGAGGGGTATTACTCCTTCAACCAGTCTAGCACCAGCGGAGTGAAGTACGATATTACGCAATCCGCCCCTGCACGACGCATACCAACGAGCACTTCCCAGAGAACAGTCTTCAAATCAAAGGCACCTATTTGGGCGGCGTTCAGAAGCATCGAGTACTCTCCGGAAACCTGCAATAGAGCGTCACTAATGAACGAATTCTTCTCAACAACCGTCATCTGATTGCTACCTGATAGATAAACAGTGGAAGCTCAGGATAGTCGTCTTTGACCTGTTTCACGATATCTAAATAGGCCATGCCCGGTTTCACCATGAGCATATCGGCGCCTTCCTCAACGTCACGTTTCTGCAATTGTACATTCACATGAGAGAAGATAAGAATGGCAACGTTCTGTTGCTTATGGAATCGGGCACCCATACCGCCGCTCGCTTTGCGATGCCTTTCGATCCCGGGGGCAGCTGGTAGCATTTGCGATCGCCAAATGCCGGTGCTGATTTGGCCGCATCCCGGAACGGCCCATAGAAACCAGATGCAAACTTGACCGAATACGATAGCACGGAGCACCGGTTGTCAAAATTGTTGCTGCGCAGCGTTTGCTTTATCGCGTAAATGCGGTTGTCCATCATGTCGGACGGGGCCACAATGTGTGCGCCCGCTGTCGCGTACGCCAGTGCAATCTCCGCAATGCGCTTAATGCTGGGCTCGTTGTCGATGATACCGTCCGCCGTCAGCACGCCACAGTGCCCGTGGTCGGTGTACGGACATAGGCACACGTCGCACGCAATCAGCAGATCGGGAAAAGCCGCTCGAAGCCGGGGCAGCGCCCGTATCACCGGGTTGGTGGCGCAATCGGCTCCAGAACCAGTGGGGTCCTGAAACACGAAACAAAAAACACGATTGCCGGTGAATATGATAACGCCGGTTTTCATGTTATTCCCTTCTTATCACACTCGTTTGAAGTGGCAATGCAATGTACTCACCTTTGGCATTTTATCAATCACGCCGAATAGCAAGACCGATTGGAGACCTTTCGCTACGAGCGGTTCCAGATGGGCCAACAGCGTGTTCAGCCCGTACCGGGCAACTCCCGGCATGGAAGGAATGTCTTGAATTACGTCATCGTCTTCGCTGTACCGTAACGAAAGAAAAAACACGTTTCCCATCACGATTTGTGATTTATAAAACGTATCGAGCACGCTTCTTACACCAAAAACAGTGGATACATCAGATTGTGCGCTTCGATCGCTACATCTTGACACTGCAGCTTCCGTAGGATCGGATGGAATATGCTGCTATGCAGCTTGGAGGACGACATGATCGGTAAGGGAGCGTCGATAATACTTCCCGTCAGGAATGATTTGCAGATTGTACCGTAGCAGCGTTTCGTTGTAGCCGGGAATATTATGTGGACCACTTTGCGTTACACTGGAACAAACATATTTCTGTCTCCTTTTGTCGATGCGGTGGATTGTGTAATATGCAATTGTGGTCGAAGTACTGTTGCGAATAAGGAGCAAAACTTGATTCTTATTGCCCGGTCCTTCGGTAGATAAATACGATCGAATCAGGAAACTCTCACTCATAAAAAGTAAAGTACGAACTTTTAATGTTTTGAACTCCAGCGGCAACACACACATATGATCTTCTAATCATTTTATTAATCGAAGAAGAAATAGAGGAAGAACAACAACAAATGTCAACCTGTCAAATTTCAAAATTTGGATTATCCCCACTCGGCAAAATCCATTGAAGCATGCATGAAATTCGCCATGAAACTTGTGTGGCTTGTTATCGACTTGTTAACAACCACGTAATAAGATATAGAATTATTGGTATTTACATGTTGTCCGTAGAATTTGCTACTCTGTTTTTCAGTGTATGTTTCCACACGATTGTAATTATCACCAGTAGGACAGCATTTTTCATCTGTTTTTCAACAGCAAACAAAGTTACTTAAATTTGTAACATTCAATTGAACACCCAAATATATCCCTCCCTACCCCTGACCATAGTGGCAAATAGAAACTTGCGCGTACATGCATGAAAAGCGTTCTCGACAGCGTCCGCTGCCATCCGATAGGTGTACGGCGGCTGTAATGTTTTCAGCCAAATTAACCGAGGAAATCGAAGATTGTGATACCTATGCCGTGCAGAAGCCATTATTTCGGACAATGGCTACCCAGGGTGCTGGGAACTCTGGGAGTCGGAGAAAGAACTAAAGCAAGAGAGAAAAAATGATAGCGGAAAACGAGGGTGGGGCTACGGATGACGTCACAGCCTGGCTTGTTATTTGACTGTTGATCAGTGGATAACAAGCCTATAACAAGCCACACAAGTTGTATGGGATTTTCATGCAAGTTTCAACGGACTTTGCCGGGTGGGAAATATGTCTACCATTTCAAGCTGTGTCAAACTGGTAACACACCGATATAAACGCATTCCGATTTGTTTACAAGCTGGAGCGAGCTGACGTTTTGAGTTGTTTGTTTAGTTGTTATTTTGAAGAAGAAGAAGAAGACCTATCTATCGTACAACCGTACGATATTCTATTTTCACCGTTTTATTATATTATTTCGAACTAAATTATAGTATTTTAAAGTATATATAGTTCACCGTCGTCAGAGATTCAATGGGTGCGCAGGTCAATGCGGCGGAGCTGCTCCAACAGGCCCTCAGCTCCAACATTATACCGAATCAGGAATTTTTGCTGCAAGGTTCCATCCTGGATTCGGCGGCCGAAAACCTGCTACACCGGTATGTATATTCAGGATGGGGAAAATAATTATTTTCCGACTAGCAGATACTCTTTACGCTCTGGTGGGTGTATTTTTACTTGCTCCCAGATTACGAGGACTGTGCGATAATGTTGACGCAAGCCCGGAAACCTTCAGCGACATAGAAATGTGCTTCAGTTTGAAGCTGCCGACAGAGAAGGTAATGTTCGGGGTGGTTGTGAAGTTGCTTTGTGCGGCATTCACCAAAGATCGGTGGCGTTTTTTCTTGCAGACACCGGTTATGACGGTACGTGTTCGGCGTGCACAGGACGTCGAAGCACCTCTGCAGCTGCGCTACATCGGCCAGCCGGAGCTGGGCGATCGAACACGGCCGACACTGGTTAGGAGCAGCCTCGACATCGCCTGCACACCGCACGTTATCGATTTTCTCACCGAGATGGGATTCCGGCAAGATTTCGAGTACTGCACCAAGGGCTACATGTTCCGCAAGGGGCGGATGAAGATTACGGTTTCAAAAATTCTGAAAAACATGACCGAACCTATCTCGCAGAGCTATCTGGTGGAGCTGTCCGTGCTGGCACCGAAGGGGCAGGATGCGATCGCCGAGGATATGCGCATCTTCGCCGAACAGCTAAAACCGTTGGTGCAGCTGGAAAAGATCGACTACAAACGATTCGCGCAAATGCCGTAAGCAGGACGGGACGATATATCATGCGTGAAACACCTTTAATGAATGCACTCTTGATTTATTGCAAAAGTAATGTATAACACCTCTCTCAATATAAACATCTTTTTTCCTGTGCTTTTCTGTAAAAGAACAATAACAAACGAAACGAAAAATATCACAACTCATTTGAATAAAATACGGAGGCTAATAAAACGTGGATCAAATGCCCATCGTAGCGCACGCATACACTTTCCTCGCTTAAATATTGTCAGTGGTGTTTTGGGAATGGCAACCTTGGCACCTCCCTACTCAACGGGTGGTAACATTAGCAATCGGCCACACGAATGAAGTCGTATTTTTGTCCAGCACCAGCACAAGGTACAGCCACAAAGCTAAAGGATCACAGGCTCGTTGCGATTTGTGGCATGCGTTTGGCGGGGAAGCTTTTCCAACAATGGTCCCATCTTTCACGACCATTCCAGTGGTAAATCGGGTAGAGCTGTGGAGCATGCGGGCACTAATGACAACCAGAACGACTGTTCGTCGCGTGCTCAACATCGTCCAGCGATATCCGGCGCGGATGATGCTCCAGACAGGTCGAGGTGGACGGGTTTACCGATTCTGCAATGAGTAACGCAACGAAATCAGGCAAAGCCCGGAGGGAGAGGGTGAAACAAATTGGCCAAAAAAGAAAGACATAAACATGAACACACACCGGAAAGACCGGAACCGGAAAACTGGGATTATTTGTACAGGGGAAAATCGGTTAGCTGGGATGGTTCGTGATGTGGGAAATGTGTCTACAATGTATTGTTGCTGGCAGCGGTCGTGAAAGACGGTGTTTAGGTCAGGGTTTGATAATTGGAACGGGTAGTGCGCTAGAAGAAGCAAAAAGGAAACAAAACGTGAAATGATACTCGGATAACCAACGGAACGGAGGGGACGGGGAAAAGGTGGTTTTGCTTCCTTAAAACCGATTGTCACATACAGCGGAGGGACAGGGCGCCGAGTGGCTCATGGCGCAGCTTTCGGCTGAACGGAGCAGATGCGACGGAAAGAGAGAAAGAAGAGAAACAGGTGATGAAAACGGATTCGACGCACGCACGCACGCATAAAGATGAGCTGCGATGAATAGCGTTCGAATGATGGTTGCTTTGCTAGCCTTCTAACCTACTTACCCTGCTGGAGGCAGCGCGTGGTGCAGATCATTTTCGTCTGGTGCGCCTGAATGTTCTCCATGTTAACGCGCATCGACAGGTGACCGAACAGGAAGTACCCAAGACCCATGCCACCGACGACGGCCACGAAAAGGTACCCGTTGTACACCATAACCGTCAGCATGAGCGCGTAACCGAGCATGCTGTGAAACAAGAAGGTGACGGCCTCCGACAGGAGTTTGCGGATCCGCCAGGGCAGCGTGACCGCGGTTTGCTGTCCATTCACGCTGCCTTCCAGCGATAGCAGCGTGGCGCTCTCACTTGGAGGGCACGATCCGGAACGGACGCGTTCTCTGGCCGTACGCGCACGTACCTTCGCGCCGTGAATCTGTAAACAGAAAACGACCCCAGCGTGATAAACGATTTAATTAGCACCATTGCACCGTTATCGGTCGACGAACTTCGACTGCCTCTTCCACTTACCTTTAGCCCTTCGTAGGCGATGGATAACGCCGTCAGTGTGAGGCATAGTGCCACCATCGGTCCCGTTCCATTCACGGTCAGGCCGGAGAAGAACACATCACCCACGTCCGAGCCCCACCAAAAGGACATGTGCATCATGCTGCTGCAGTTGGCCGGTCGGTTTGTACTCTCGGGTGTCACTTTTTCAGCAGCTGCTTTTCAATCTTGTGGCCACTGGAAGAAAGGAAAACCGAACGCCGATAAGAGCCGAGCGTGCTGATGTGTTGGGCAAGCGCTGGAGGGTAACAGCAATAGTTTACAGAACGCAATCTCCGCAGATAAGCGATAGGGTGCGTAACCACACGCAAGCTAGAAACCACCGATAATAGCCGCCCACTGATAGAGCCCAGTGGCCTGCTTTGTAACCACTTCAATTCAACTGCACTCATGTATCCGTAGCTGATACAGATATCCTTAGCAGACTGCTTCGGCACCGAAAAAATAGATCAAATTGTTTCCAGTGTTTATCGTTCACCAACCTTTCGATCCTGTTTTGAACTGGTTGGGAGGGAGTGAGTGGAATGGGTCGTTTTTATGTAACATCAACACTTCAGCACAACCACTGTTGCTACCTTTCTACGCGCCACTTACCCACCAGATGCTTTATGTTCCGTTCGAATTGATCGATGATGGAAGGTTGCGTCGAGCGTAACTTTTTATCTACTCTGCAAATGTTATTATTAGTATCATCCACTAAACGTGACACAAAAGAGCACTTGTGGCAAAACGGTCGAGGAGATAGTCGAAGGAATCTCTTTTACGCGCAATCAGTAAAATTGTTCCCCAACGTAGTGCACCCCACAATGACGGTGACAACAGAGATCTCTGCCCCCCTGGAACTGCAGCGCTGATGCTGCAAGTTTGCAACGAAAACGAGGTGGGGACGAGGGGGCTTCACACAACCCAGTGTCCCGTGAAAGTCAATCGAGACGAAGAACGACGAACAACAACACAAACGCAGCCAAATTGTCCAGTCCAAAGGGGTTGTAGAAAAACTACATCGTACACAGGTGTGTTGAGGTTGTGAGGTAATATTTGACGGTAGTTTTCAATGGTGCGGGGAAGTCAGTGAAGCTGAACCCCCACAAACAAGCAACACATCAAAACAAGATTACCTTGAACGGCATACACACACACGATGCAGGCCCAAGCAGCATCGGCAGCCGTTGTCGGGGCGATTTTAAGTGTTAAGCCTTTTCCCCACGTATCGCGATTTTCACAGCACGATTGGCGTTTGCGCATTTGACTCTATATTTAAACGACCGGTATTTGACAGTTTCTGCGTACGCTAGGTACCCACCCGGCAAAGTCCGTTGAAACTTGCATGAAAATCCCATACAACTTGTGTGGCTTGCTATTGGCTTGTTATCGGCTTGTTAACAGTCAAATAACAAGATAGCTCCCTAGTTTGCCGCTCTCGTTGCCGCTCTCATTCTTTAGTTCTTTCTCCCGCTCCCAGGGGTCCCAGCACCCTGGGCAGCCATTGCCCGAAATAACAAGCCGGTTTTCGTAAGGTTCTTTTATTTGCTCACTTTCACACATGGTTCGCACTATAGGTGTTGCCGGCTTCGCAGCTAGTCACGGAATCGATGGCATCTGCACGGCGCGAGTGTCGCAATCTTCGATTTCCTCGGTTGATTTGGCTGAAAATTTTACAATGACATATACCGTAATTAGAATAACTTAATTTAATCACATTA
>KB673002.1:890003-925166 GCA_000349145.1 Anopheles dirus
CGCGAGCTCTAAAGTGGTCGTCTAGAGCCGCCGTTAGAGACGAAAGACAGCTTGAGCAACACATAGAAATTGAGCTATTTCTATCTTTGCGATGACAACGAGAGCCGTTTTTTATGTATGTACTTTACATCGAAATTCATCGAATGACAGCGAGAAATTTCTCGCGAGAGGTTTCGCGCTACGTCTATTTGCACGGAAGACATTCGACAGTTGCTTTGCGTTTTGTTCATATGGACTCGCGTACGCTGTCAAATCTCCGCTGCTGGCCTCGATACATCCAACGTACGCGGCAACTGTCAAATGTTCTACGTGTGAATGCAGAGTGACAGCTGTCTCGCTTGGTTCTCAGGCCGTTATACAGACGTGTAAAGCCCGCTTCAGTAAAGAACAGTCCGTGTTGCTGAGGAGACGGTTGCATGTCGCGCGTTCGGTGCAAAATAAGGAAGAACAAATTGGAAAACATCCGGCGATTGGAGAAAAGTGGCAAAGTGTAGTGAAATTCCGTGAACGAATTGTGTACCGCAAAACGTGGCAATACAGCAACTGTAGAGAGAAAGTGGTGCGAAAGATCGCGGTCATCCGCACTAAACGGGCGAACGTTGTGTTGGAATAGCAGCATCCGCAATATTTTATTCCCGCAGGAAAAGGTAAATTAAAGTCACTTTCCGTCGCGTATTCCCATGTCTTTTTATATTTCGGCAGGGGTTTTGTTCCGTCTCAAACAGCGTATGTGTGCTTTTGTGTGTGTATGTGTGCGTATGTGTGCGTGTAGGCGGCGGTCCCGAATTTAGGTGGCCGTTGTAAGTTTTTTCTGCTTGCTTTGTTCTGTTCAACTTTTTCACACAGTTCTCGCAAAGTAGATGAATAAAAAAGATTCCGACGAAGTGTACGTGTGCCATTGACGAGCGATTCCATTTAAAAGTGAAACGAGATGTAGGATTGGGGCTCCATCAAAAGTATCGATTTTTCTCCCTTTGCTCGGGCATTTTTCCTGCGGGGAGTTTTTCACCCTCACACGGCGGCACCGTTGTGAGCGAGCGAGAGAGATATCATCAGTCGGAGAGTATCAGTGTGTATGTGTGTGCAGGAGGAAGAACAAGATGGAAAACGTTGTGTGTAAGCAGGGTAGCTATAGTTGCCGCATTGAGTGAGATTTTCCGGTAGGGTGTGTAGAAGTGTGAGTGCGTGTGCGTCCGCAAGAAGAAACGCTAGAAACGACCGAAAGGGGAAGAAAACATCGGAACAAGGAAAAACTTCGTGCTCTTCGGATGAGGAGGAAATTCTCCCTGGCTAGAAGCGAGAGCACGAGTTGATTTTTTTGCGTGCGCGCGTGCGTTTCAATTCACTGTGTGGTGTTGTGCGTGAAAAGTCGCATCCTGTGAGCACAGAACAGATCGTAAGAAAATTGGAAACAGAAAATATAGACCAGTGCGCCGTGGTTGATACTCGGTGATGTGAACTATTCAAAGGAATAAATAGACGTGAAGGAAAATGTTGACCGAAAAACAGTGCAGCGGCGCATGTTGACGTTTGCGGCAACGCCCATGCTATCTTTTCAAACTCAAGTACAAGCGTTGTGTGTGTGTGTGTGTGCATGTTTGGTTAAGTGTAAGTGTGTTGCATGTGGAAAACATCGACGAACAGCCTAGCAAGCGCAGGCACAGCTCCAACATTTATACCTCACATTCACGCGTTTGTAGCGTTATTGTTTTTTTTTTAGACGAGAAAAGAGCAAGGTGCAGAACAAATGGGAAAAGGGTGGCGATAGATAAATTTCACCGTCAAACCTGGTACGATCCTAGTGTCTTGCCCTCCGTTAGGATAAAATATATTCGCTTCCCATCGAGCAGTAGCGAAAATGAGCAACGAGCGATGGAAAGAGACAGAATGCAACACGGTGAGAGCGCGAGACCGGAATGCAAGATTGGATATTTTTATTTCACTTGATGACATCATCGCTCATCTTCACCTACTAGGCAAGCAGTGAGAGCCGAACTTATCATATTTGTTTGTAATTTTATTGTATCTGCAACAAAAAATCCCCTTGCATTTAAAAGGAGCATAACGGTTTTGAGATGATTTACCGGTTTTTATTCAGTGACAAAGAAATGGTTCTTCTGCAAAAAGAAGAAGCTGTGGCTCCATTTTCTCTCCCCAATTTGGCTGGCGTGTATCTGTGTGCGTGTGAGTTCGTGTGGCCAAATCTCCCGGACACAGGGCTGGATTGGAAAGCGTTTGACCCACACGAGACGCGCTTGCATGATTCTGTTTTTATGAATTTGACCTCAAAGCCAAGTGGGCAATTTTTGGAGAGCTGAGCAAGATTTGCCCCATAGTTGCAGAAAGAAAGAGAGAGAGAGAGAGAGAGAGAGAGAGAGAGAGAGAGAGAGCGAACGAGAGAGAGAGAGAGTGAAAGAGTAGAAGAATCAACGAAATAGTGAGAAGGTCTCCATTAGCGACGAAAGCCATCATTGGATGATGCATTATTGTGCGTAGCGCAGGGGGAATACGTATACTAGCGCAATCTTTAGCAATTGGAGCCCTGCGTTCGTGTCCAATTTGTTGTGTGCTCTGTGTGTGGTGAGAATTGTTTTTCGGTGCGAAACATTTTTAGGGCTTACTGTTTTCGAAAAAAAAATCCGTAAAATATATGTAACTGAAAAAGGTAACGGAAATATATTTATAGCTTTTGGATTCATTGTGCTTAGAGTCTGTTGAAGAAGTTAAAAAATTGTGCTTTCCGATGGCCTTAAGGTGGGCTGATAATGTGGTACACCGATATTTATGAATTAGAACCACTCACCTTCTCCATACAGCATGACGAAACGAAAAACCGGTTTGTTCCTTTAGAATGATATAGGCTACGAACAATTGTTTCAGCTCCAATAGGATTTACATTGCATTTTAGAGATATGCAATCAAAAAGCACAAATCACATGTTTTAAAAGAAGTAGTTAGAAATAGTTTAAAACTTGTCGTTAAAACAAGTAACCTTACGAAAACCTATTAATGGGCTAAAATTTGCTCCCAATCGATGGGATCATTGAAAATGTGTCTAAGAAAGATCGTTTTGAAACGTTTATTCACATTAGACAAACAGTACAACAACCGTAATATAATAATTCCACAATCGGGAACAATCGAGAAATATGATTCTACAATATATTAATCTTCATCCTAGTATCGCTTGTAAGCGGCTCAATAGAAATAAAATCAATATTTTCATGCATTTGTGCTACTCCATAACGACATTTTCCTAACTGTTATCCTAATAATACAATGCAAACTCTTAATAAATATGTGCATCCTATGATCTACAATCCCATCTTATATCTAGAACATACTCGGCAGATTGCTCTCAATTGCATTTGAGTATGCAAGGTCCCCATTGCAAATAATAATGAATATCTCGTACGAGTGATCATAAAAAAAATTAACGAAAGTAAGTTAAGTTGCATGAATCTCCAAGCGTTTGTACTAGATGCAGATGCCTAGCAAGTACTTTTGAAGTCGTTGATAATGTGGCAAAACAGTGGTCTTATATGTATTTGCTACTCTACATGAAGTAGATTTTTTGCGGATTAGTTTCAAGGTTTGAAAAGTGTATCGTTTTTCTTGTATAATAGGTTTATGTCTTTTAATTTTTACGGTCACTGTAGATGAACTTTATTTCGTATGTCTTCTCTGTACAGCTATGAAACTGTAGTTCGCTCATACAGTGGATTTGTTTGGAGTAAACAATAAAAAAATAAACGAATAAAAACATCAGAAAGGAATGAACCGACTCGACAGGAAACAGAAACATGTACACAGAAGACAATGAACAGACATCCCGAAGCTGGTTGAACAAATGAATGGCGGAGTAATAGCGCACAGTTGGGAAGAAAATAGGGGTGAATTCGAGAATATGGTGTAATGAAGAAGCTAAAGAAGTGTAATATAGAACAACGTGGTAATAAACAGGGCGACATGCGAAGAAGAAAGCAGACGATCGCTCCGGATAGCACAACTACATGTAAAGGCGCACACGTCCACACAAACACACACGCAACTTGCACAACCATTGCAAGCGCCCCATTTCTCCCAACGGTGGTTGTGTGCGATGCGTACGTGTAGCCGCCGCCGCTGCCGCCGCGCCAGGTTGTATCGCTTTTCTTCACACACTGCGACGACGTCGACGACGAGCGTGTATGAAAGGGACGTGTTGACGGTTTCGCACCGTGCGAGCGAGAGGTGGCTAACGCGTGGCCGTGTATTTTTGCCGGTACGATTGCGCAATCGCGAACAGCAGTCGCCGTCTTCTTCGGCTGGTCCCCCCTTTCGTCTTGCGTGCATGATCTTGCTTGCCTGTGTGTCCTAGAGTTCTTGCCCGACGTTGTTGCTGTTGTTTTAATGTTATTTCATTTTCCATGTTGAGGTGGCTTCTTTCCTGGGTTATCCTTTTTTCGCTGGGAAGGAGAAGTGGATGTGCTGTACTTTTTTGTTTGCAATCTTGAGGACGAAAAGTCATCGTCTGTACGATTCGCAGTGCGTATTTTAAGAGCCGGGGACAGAGGCGCGTCAACTGCTGGCACTGTCTGGGATGCAACAGCGGGAAGAAGTTGACAACAGGCCTTTCATGCCCCGCAAAATCGATGTTACACGCCCGTGTGGACGCTATTTTGCTCAGGTGTCCCTCAGCCTACTTCGATCCAAAGTTCGTTCCGTGCCGTCATGCGGTCAGGTGAGGTGCCTCTGTTTATTTGGTGTGGTGCATTTCACTACTAAAGGTCGATTTTTTCAGCCCTGTGTGCTGTATGTGTGTAAGTGACTGTTTATTTTACAGACCGCACAACGAAACACCGAAAAAGATAACGACCTGAGTGCACGAAAATCCTTCCTTATGGAGTTTCGGTTCGTTTTCTGGCCAACGTGTGCTTTGTATGATAAATCGAAAATACGCTAAAACTCGAGCTCAAATATCTATCTCCGTGAAGGAGAGAGCTTGATGGTAGTGGTCGTCGAAAAACTTAAACAAGCGAGTTTTTTACAATCAATTTTTCAACCATTTCTTTTTTCTTGTTGACTTTGTTAAACTTAATTATACCTGTCTTCAATCCTGAGTACGGGGTTATGGTGCAGCAGGGATTCGAACCCACAACCAGTGGTGTGTAAAATCATGCGCTTTAGCACCTGACCGATTTTTTGGTCACGGTTACTTATGGTAACCGTTAGTTCGGCCTTGTTGTTAAAAGCATTTTTTGCATTATTTTTTAACCACTGTGAACAACTTTTCTTTGAAAGTAATCAAGATTTGGACACATATTCGAAGTTTTAAGTTAAATTCATTCCTAAATCAAAACCCCATCGGTTGTTTAGATTATGATCAAAAAGGCAATTACACAGGTTAGCACTAGCTGATACATGGCCGTTAAAGAGCTTCCAGCCAGACAGCCAGACTCCAAAACTATCCGGTGTAATCGGCCTATGAAACATAAGCGACGTACTGAAATGCCCGGATGCTAATAAGCTGGAACGCGATTACTTTATCCCACAAAAGTTTCCTTCTGAGTGGAGTAGGTCAACAAATCACTACATCGTGTGCATTTATTTGCAAATTATAGCAAATCGTAGCCAAATGCCGCTTGCTTATAAAGTTACATTTACCGTCTTCCTTTCCACGAGCCCTTGGCTCATGCTCAATTGGCGATATATAGCGTACCGGTGGTTCTGGTTGGCTGTTAGGCCGTAGGCTTATCTGCAACTTCCTTCCTGTCACGAAAGGGGCTCCGCTCCGTCAGCAACCATTTCGACAGTGCGCCCGCCCTATCTAACGTGCCAGAAAACCTTTCGTCGAAAGAAGTTATATTGCTTTCCGTGCCGGTTTCCGGGCATCCTGGCCGCGTGCCAAGATCTTCTAACATCGACAAGGTCGCAAAAGAGAGCCTTGCGCATTGCTGTTTTATAAACGAAGTTCAGCATTTATGGTAAATTTGAAGTAGAAATTCGTACCAGGTTTTATGTGAGTTAATTATTTCCCTTCGAGTTGAAGTACAACCGCGTTGCGAATTTTAAAAGGACAGCACCTATAGTGTGCCTGTACGTTTGAGTGGGATTACGGAATATAAATCGTATGATCGTACAAGTTCCCCCAGTGCCAACGTACTCTAACAACAGCAGACCCATTAATTGTACCACGTTTTTTGCATATTAAAGAATTGGAGTGAGGTAGGAAACTCATAAAATGCTAGAACAATAGAGGAAAGCAGTGTTGGTCGTGCAGTTAGGGATGACATATTTTCTAAAAGCCCCACGTTAGAGACCACCGTTCTGGTCGGTTGCATAGGGTTGGTGGCGAACACTAGAGGTACGCGGGGAAAAGAGTTTTGCTTTGTTACGTTTCTGGTTGGTGGTCCGGTAAGGAACGTTCCGGCAGTCCATAATCGTTCATGCCGCCATTGCTCATGCTATGTGTGATATGTGATGTGTTTTTTAACACCACTGAACCACACATACGTTTTCCGATCATTTTTTTTCCAGTTGTGTTTATGTTAGTGTTCATGTATTTATATAAATATTTACATATATTGCTATTTACCAGTATATAATACAATATAACATATCATTGAAGCACTGCTAATCGTAAATAATGTTTCTAAAGAATGAATTACTTGAATAATAACTTTGAAAACTGTAATAACTTGAACGATACGTATCTCCAATGTTGTTATTTAAGGTTCTGAATCATTATTCATGGATCGTAATTAAAAACCCCTTCAATTAGTGCTGTGAAGAGAGAATTAGTGAAAGTCTCTTTGTTTTGCAGGTATTTTATTTATTTTAGTTTAATAATCTTTCGTTATCAAACGCTACGAACGTCGGTTCATATTCTCTTCTTTGGCTTAACGACCTATGCAGTCATACCTTCTGCCCGAAGGATTAATAACCCTTATTTATACCATTTTGGTCAGTCTTACTAAGTCTTACTGGCTTATTGTAGGTCCTGGATCACTGTTCCAATATGTCGGTGCATGAAATGCGGACAACCTATATTGACTGTAAAACTAGGTGTTAACTGACACCCAAAATGCCTGTCGGATCAGCTTAGCGGGTCTGAATTTGGCACAATTGCAATTTACTAGCAGGAATATTTATTAAATTGTTCTGTAATTGAATGAATATGCTAGTGAAAGCTGAAATGTAGATAATGCTGTTAGTTACTTTTTGCTGTTAGTTTCTGAAACATTTCCAATATTTAAAATATTGCACGGATACCAGGATATTCCCATAGTGTTTTGATTGACAGAATCATAACGGGATAGCACGGCAATGCATAGCAATAGGTAGACGTTTCATTGGGCTCTCCTGAACATTCATTAAACATCCGACTAATGCAGCGCCGCTGCAATGCTTTCATTCCGTCTTTGGGTTGGAAACATTGATTTATGTACCAGCTTTTAAATTCAAACAACAATCATCTACTGCTGCTGAGCGCTGCAGTCATATCGAACGCATGTTGCAGATAGTGCGAGTGTTTGTCTGTTTCTGTTTCGGACATAGTACCACACCAAACGGGAAAAAATGCTTGACTGTTGAAAAGGGCACCGAAAGGGCAAATGAACTTTCGTGTGTCTCTAAACACTATAACGGTATAAAAAAACACACACACCTCCCCCTGAGCGGGGACCCCTAACTATCCCCATCCTCACCCTCCTGTACGTTGGTGTCCGATGGTTTCATGCGTGCGTTTGTGACATGAAACATAGATAAACTTTGGGATTGAATACGTACATGCATGCAGTCGGTGTTCTGACAACGGCGGGTGGGAGCAGGAAGGTGTGTCAGGGTGTCAAGCTATGACAGGAAGTGAGAAAAGGGACGTAATGGGGTTGTTGTATATATTTGAACGTGCAGCGATAGCCATGTTGGCGAGCATTTAGTTTCATTTGGATTGTTTGCCACCTATGTGTGTGTATGTATGAAAGGGCGAAGAGGTATAGTGGGATTTGGCACGATGCATTGAAAATAAAAATGATTTGCGTGAAAGTCTTTATTTTAAAAAATAAAGAAATTTCAAGCAGGCATAATTATAATAGTATACAACATTGGATTCCTTGATTATACTATTCTAGTTCATTTTGTGTTCCTCTTGCAAATTCACGGTAGATATCACTTGTACGTGTAGAATTCCGTTTGGGAACTAATAGCAAATATTGTTGGCTTCTACTGGAAGTTAGAGGGGCGAGTTGCTGATACGAAACCATAATCTATGTGGTTGGGCAGTGGACATGTTTTCCAGAATCGATGTCTCTTTAATTTTATTTCTGAGACTGATTCGGGTCGGCGATCCACTTGACCTACACACACACACACACACACACACACACACACACACACACGTACGCACTTCTAGGTCGTGCCAAGCGATTGCCAGCTTCCCTGGATGATTCCAAATATAAACCAAGTCAGTTTGAGTGCGATTTTGACAGCGTTGCCGAACAGGAGGAATACCAGCCCTGGTCCCTGCTGGTGGTGGATGTTGTCGATGATGTTGTTGATGGTGTCCATATCTTCGACCGTTGTCGTGTTCCGTACCGCATCGGGCGGGGAAATAAAAATAAAACACCCATCACACGCGATGCCCACCAACCGTCCGATCGTTTGTTGATATGGTTTTCTCGAAATGAGTGCTGCTGAAGCGGAGCGGGAAGCATCGGATATTTTCGAAGGAAGTTTTTCGTACGAATACGGCAAACAAGATATTTGACTGTTGTCTCGTTATCTAGTTTTTTTTTACATAATCTAAACTTGCCAAAGTTGCTTGCGTAATGGGCGCACGCTAACCTGCACTATTTGTGTTGATGTAGTTAAGTAATCGAAATGATTGTTTTTATGTTATATAAAAAGAGCGGAAACTATTAAAACTTTTATTGATTCGTTTGTTCTATTGCCGCTGTACAGATGGAACGGGTTTGATGGAGGGATTGTGAGTAGACGAGCCTGGCTGGGACATCAGTAAAGTGATTTCCTCTTTTTGACGTCATCTTTCTGCTCGCTTTTTATGCTCCAGACATGCTTCTTTTGCGTGGTACAATCACACGGCATCATTTAACCCGTCCAATGCTCAACGAATCCACCTCAGAGTGGAGCAGCTCATGAGCATGCACCTCTTTAACTCACGTTAAAATATGTATTGAACCGTGTGGCTCGTAACCTCCGAGGTTCATTGTTCCTTCCATGTGCGATAAAGCAGGAAGAGGAGTATCCTTAACACAGGAAGTGAGAATCAACGCACTCACACAGGATAGTCAGGGATAGCAGTATGATGTCACACACTGGCGCCAGTTACATCACATGCGCAGTAGAACGTAGAACGTTCGGATGGCCTTTTCCAGTTTTCGCTATCTCCACTCCACTCTTTGTTGCCTGTGGTGTGTTGCACGAGTGTGTTAGTGGGATAGGTGACTGGATTTTTTTGGGAATTAAAAAGAATACAAATCAGATAAGCAACCAAAGAAGGGAATTGATTTTAGTTTCTCGATTGCAACGTTTTCGTGTTCTTTTTTCTTATTGCTAGATGAAGTGATTAAAATGTGGTGATAGATTGATTTTGACCTAACTGAATTTCAAGCAAGCACTGTGACTTTGAGAGGTCATTTTTGGATAACTATCGTGCGGCATTCAGAATGGCGATTGAACGCATATTCTTCTTATCCCCATGAATATAGCCTAAATAAAAAAATACTAAAAATCAGATCACTCTGTATATATCCTTCATTTCTTCAAACGATTGAAGTAATTATTCCTCAGTGTCCAAAATTTGACCAAAAGTCAGGCAGGCAGGCAGAGGCACCAGGTTATGCACCATTAGGGTAAGAATTGTTAAGACTAAATTGGAAGCAAATGAATGGAAACAGGGTAAAACTGTCGTCGCACACACTTCGAGGTGATGATGTCACCGAATAGTCACTGGCCGAAGCGAATCAAGTGCATTACTGACACTACGCTTGGTTGTGTGAGCGTGTATTCAATGTCTCCGTGTGGGGAACTGTCTCAAGTGTCGGCGGATCCTCTCTATTATCTACGTTGGGAAAGGGGGTGCACCGTGTTTGTCTGCTCGTTATCTTTATGTGAAGCGGAAAGCTGGAACACCCTTGCTAAAGTTTAATTCAAGACCTGCAAGTGCACGGCAAACAGAAGTAAAATGTATCCAGGGAAACTTCTGGTGAGTTTTACGATGTCCCAAAGCTAAGGTGTTTCATATTTCAAGTCCATGAGGCTAATAAAGGTACAACATTGAATGCTACACTTTAAGCAACATGAAGTTTTGATGGTACGCTTAGGTCCTTCGGCCATGCTATACTTTTCTTGCTAATTCTTCGTATGTAATACAGGAGGTCGTAACTAATCCTAATTAGCACAAAACTGTGCGCATCGAAAGTCATTCTACGCTTAAAACAATCATTAAATTAATAGTTTTTTTTAGTTCGGGGTTAGCTTCGCCTGCGGTTAATCGCGATAGGAGGCATTCCCTAATCAACTTTCGCTCGGAAAAGCTTCTTCCTGCACAGGTGTTTTTTCCACACCCACTTGCGTAACTAAACAGACCACCCCCGACGCCATCGGATAGGTTATGTGTGTATATTGATGCTTCGTTCAATATCGCATCGTGTGCCGTTCCTTGCTTGACCCTATGGAACGGCAGTGATTTCCATGTTTTCTGCAACGTAGAGAAAGTTAGTTCCTTTCACCTGCGACCATCCCTAGCCGGGTCCGTCCGTTCGGCAGGGTCGGCGAAATCTAATCCGCCCTAATTTGTTCTCGTTGGAGACTCACGCGGTATAACGCTGCGATGATAATCGCCCCAACTGGTAAGGTTTCACCGAAGGTCGTCGGTCGTCACAAAAATGACAGTGTGTCCCTGCTTTCAGTTACAATCTTTCGGATATGGAAGACCGCGGGAGTGTAGTTGGTTAAGGAATACTTCAAAAATGCTCCTTGCATTAGTACCGCGCCCCGTTCGAGTTGTGGGACAGTTAATCTTCATTAATGTACGAAGCGGCACAAGAGGCAAGGTGGCAAGCAAGCGGGCGAGGAGACCGGCTAGGTGCTGTAAAAACATTCCTCTTTTAAGTGACCACCGTGTGTTTACCGATGAAATTGTTTTGTTGCTTGGCACCACCTTCCTGTGAGCACCACCGCGTTAGCGTCGTTGAGTGTTGGGTGTAGGCTGCTGCTTCTGCTGTTCGGGCAGCAAACCGAAGGTTGTTTGAATATGATGCTGCCGATTTGTTTACTTAGCGCTTCCGATGACACCATACCGTCAACAAATGTGTGGTAATTAGTTAGCTGCCTTGATCGTCGCTCCGGACGTAATATTGTTTCCAACGCCTGGGATTTTACCCCGGGGAGGAGGGATTGTATCACTAATTGCTATGACCTGCTGTGGAACGCGATGCGCCCCCACCAGGGAAGGGGAGGAGGAACAGAGAATCGCCGATGAATGGCCCTGAACCGCCGGCTGGACCGGGACCACACCCTGGTGGCCGTTGAAGATTAGTGACGGTGGGTGGTGGGTTTGACCGACTTTTTGGCGTGCAATTGCATTACAAACTCGTAAGTGCAAGGGTATTGTACATTTTAATAAGTGAAATTTGAAGTGCAGCACTTGAAGTGTTGCCTTTGAAGGAAAGAATGTATCATATTGTTCTTTCCCGTGAAACTCATTCATAAACAAGCCGTCGCTTGAATGATACTATTAACGATTGTCCGCAGAATCGTCGACCCAACAAATTGTCGTTCGTAGTGTCGTTGAAATAGAAGACGGCAGTATCATCGTGCACTGGCGGAACGTCCATTTCCTGCCGCGTGTTTGTGTGTCATGCCCAACGGCAGCCTCCCTGACACAACACCGTTCGGCAGCCAGCCACACTACTTCCTTCCCGTTTGACCATTTGTGTGGCGGCGTTTGCATATGGTGGATGGTTTTGATTATTCATTCGATATTCCGTTTCGCACTTGTGCGCCCACGCGACGTCAAAGAAGATACTTTTTTTTGCTAATGTCCGTGCAAGCGTAAGCAGTGTTCTCGTTTTGAAATGGGCAATTGTGACATATGAGCACCAGGCAGCCTTCGTCGTAGGTATGTGCAAACATTCAGGTCTTCTTGTTTTACGATTCGCGTTCCACGGCGATGGGTGTTGGGTTCCGACAAAATGGGACCGAAAATACGTGCACAGGCGCTGGTACCTTCCTATTTACGCCAATTGGCTTCGGACATTGTAGGGGAGCGGGTAAGGGCGACGGGATAACCCTTATAACCCTTTCGTGCAGGATTTCAAGCTGGTGCAAGGTCCTCGTCTGAGGCAGTAGGCTTGGAAATCGAAGTGGTTTTACTATAAATTTTGCTAGAAAGCTTTTAGTCAATGTTTAAGTTCATTTGCTTGGGAGTTTGATTTCTCTGTACTGCTTAAAAAAGTGCTGCAAATACTGTAGTATTTACTTATTACCACATTTCTTGATCCGACACTACTTACAACACACATGCCAAACAAGCTGCTCCTGGAAAGATAGTCCACAGCGGAGGCTTAAAAAAAATTTGCACCTTGAAGCATATATTTAGGAAGATTTCGCTATGAAAGTACTTGATAAGCGCTTTATTTGTCGATGTGATTATTTGCTTGCTTTCATTTTTATTCAAAATTTAAAAGTTTTTTTTTCTGTGTGACTATTTTCGTTTGAAATAAGTCTAGATAGTTGTTTACAATGATAATGATGATATGAAAAAGATGAAAGGTCTTTCGAAGCACATTCAAACACAGATATTAGTTAGGATACTGCGAATAGGGAATCGAAATCAAACAAATGCATTTTATGTTTGCTGTATAAACTATCAACCTCGTCTGCAGGTAGTAGCACGTTTTCCATGTACTCAGTTTAGCGATAATAAAATAAACAAATCAATCCGAACTACTTCAAGGGTTGACACCAGCATTACCGTGCACAGGCATCCAGCAAACACCGAATGCGAAACCGCAATGCACAGGCTGTGTGCAACGGCGCATCTAAGGAGGGAGAGGGTTCGCTTAGCTTAAAATCTGTTTTCCGATAAATTCACTGCATTCCTCCTCTCCTCTACGGGCTTCCATGAACCGTGCAGCGTGTGGCGGAGCTTCCCAGCCCGGTCGAGTCCGGTCTCATGATGGGATTTAAATCCAAATTTTGCGTCGCACCAACCCTGCAGCGTCGCGGTGCCCCTGTGGCCGTGTCCCGTCGAAATGATGAGAGCGAGCTTCAGGCGGGGCGCATGTCGCGGACCAACGAATTCAACGCTGATTTAGTCATGCCCTAAAAATAACACACCGCTTCTCACTCTCAAGTGCCGCAGCACGGTCGACTGTTTGGCTTTTGCTGGTGCTGCAGTGACGACGCGGTGTGTTACTGGTTTTGCTGGTTGTGGATGGTTTTGTGTGTGACCCCCTGTTGGCTGTCGAACTGGCTCGCTGGGTCTGGGTGTCGATGCATGGATGAAGGGCGACGTGCGAAACGACCATGAAAATCAAATAAGAAACGGCAGGAATACAAAAACTGTTATCAATAAACATCTTTTTTACATTTAAATAGGGAAACGAAAGACGGCACACACAGCCAGACAAACTGAGAGTATATACCGATGAAAATTATTGGGAGCGCCTCCATGGGCCGTTGCATAGGAAAATTCACTATCGAAATGGCTTCGCGATACTATGAGATCTACATAGCCTGATCCAGTGCACGAAAAAATGCTTCAATTTTCAGCCAATGTTTTGCTATTCGTCCAGTTTGCACGGGTTCCGATTTGATGAAGAACCGATCGGTCGTTGTGAGCTCATCGTTCCTAGGAACCTTTATTTTTAACGTATGAACGATGCAGTTTCGTTGCATGGTTGTTAATTGAGATCAGACAGCTTCTTGCGGCGACTGACTCATGCAGGAGAAATTATTTCTGAGGAAAGAATAAATCTGTCACATTTTAACACTCTAGTTACCCTAGCGATATTGGCCGGATGATGTGTACATGTGTTTATTTCTCCTGCTATCATGCTCTCTCCCTCTGCTTGACACTTCATCTATCGTTCAACGTGTCTCATTCGATTGGTTTGGGGCAGTGGATCAAGCCGCTTTTAGGAGTTTTTCCTAATATGGAAACATATCGTAGTGGAACGGACTGCTTTGGGCAAAACAAGTTTTTTTTTCTCTCTGTCTCTCTAATTTCGCAAAATTACCGGTCAAATCTGGGCTAGGCCGATCCAGCAACTTGTTGTTGCTTTCATTTCGGCGAGCAGTTGTAGCATCTCGTTTTTACAACTCGAGATGATTTCTATAATATTCATTGTAAAGGTTTTTATGTATTTCATAAGTGTACACTTTGAAACTAACGTTGTTTAAGCATTTCCGACAAGGAAGGCAACGCACGTTTACAAATTGATGTCTCGTCGCTTGCTTTTCAATGTCGTAGTGTTGACGAATTCGATGGCATTTTTGTGTCAACAACACACCTATGTGCTAAACGTTTATCATCCAAACGGGCGATATCGGGTGAGTCGAAGTACTCACATGTTAACAGTACACATTCGGATCGTTTCTGCAATATTCGTGCAAGGTCAAGTTAGTTCCTTAAATCTCTCAGCTAAACAACAGTACCAACAGCTGTGAAATACACGAATCATACGTTGCAGATTTTACACTGCTATCTCTAACCGAGTCAGATTCGAATGTACCGAAGATATGAATGATGTACGGTGCGTATGAAGCTGTTGTTTTAATTTCAAATACCCTGCAACAATGCCTTCTTTGTAATATTCAAGTATTTCGTAAAATATACGCTTTTTGTTGTCGCCATTGTCAAGCACATATTGAATGCTCATGGGCACTCCATGTCAGCCGATCTGCTGACGGAATCTTTCATTCGCCAGTTTTCGTCCAGAACAACAACCATAGTGGCACAGAGAAGAGAGCATATCAGACTGGCAAGCAGGGTGACATCATGCCGGTTATTGTGGTTGTTATTTTGTTTGATTTTTTGCTCTTCCCTCCCTCCCTGTTCCGACAATGTGTTGTGTATTTGGTAATCATTTCCGAGCGATGGATCGTCGGCTGGGAGGAAAGGCTCAAGGGAGAGAGGGATACCGGTGGGGCTGCTGCTGCTGCTGTTGTGCGGGATTGCTCCGTTTGTTATCACATTGTGATCGTGACCGTGCGAGGTCCTCCACTTGACAACTATACATAATTGACCGTGTGTTGTGTGGTGCTGGCGCTGGTTTCAGTGTGCGCTAGCGGCGATGAATGATGGTGGCGATGATGATGATGATGAAGATGACGAGATGCTGTCGGTGATGATTGTGCAACAGAGTTTGATAGAGATGATGACATCGGTCACATCTAACTTTAACAATTGAAGAAAATAATTTACAAAAACGAGTATGTAAAGCTCAAACATTTGACGAAAGCATACCAGAGATAGGAGCTTAAAAAACTAATGAAAACAAACTGGAACTGTTGGACAACTACGCGATTGTTAAGTTATCCCAAGTTTGTCACTCATTGCTATAAACAAGTGTGGTTTACGATGGGCTAGTTTGTGATAAATGGAATGGAAGATATTTAACATTTAACCTTCCCTGTCTCTTGACCAGTTTTCATCATCCACCCAGTCATCTGACCACTTCAACCGTTTCTGATCCTCATCGCTACGATGATGCTTTGGCGAGGCATTTGTGTACGCATGACATCATGCTTGACATTATTTTTTGGTGCATTGAATAAACAAAACCTCCCGCTATATGGTGATATGATGCGAAGTTTCTTTACAGGCTACATTTTCCACAAATCGAATGGAATGGTTCGCTTATCTGTTATCAGTAGTGTCTACGATATGATAGAAACGTATCAGTTCTCGTCGACTGTGTGTGTGTGCCTTCCAGTAAGTGGAAAAGAATGTGGATCATTTATCCAGCAGCTAGTTTGTTTAGTTGTTGTTGTGTTTGTTGAGTTCGAGTTTTTTTCGCTTCCTCCAGATTCTATAGTTTGATTTTTTTGTGTATATAAATGTTGTAACCCATCCAACCGCATAATAGGGTTTGGACTGATAAGTCCAACTAAAAGGCATACCGGCGGCTTATCATGTGGTCCATTATCATCGTAGGCTGTAACATGTACACCGATGAGTGGTTTTTTGTTCGTGTGTGTGGTGTGTATGCACCTTTTTTTACATGGAAGTAAATCACTCTTGTCACATTGGTTGTGTTTTCGAAGAACACGCAACCGATACGGTGAACCAACGATTCGTTGTGTCGGTTGTGTGTTGAGAGCGTTGGGTGATCGGCAGCTAGCAGCAGGCCCGTATCACATAGCTTGGACAACGCCCAAAATAGTCTTCTGTGTACGCGGGAGCTTACGTACATTGCCCGCTATAGGAGATGTTCTTACATACACCCTAAAAGCGGTGTGGAGTGCGTGTTTGTGTCATCTCGTTCGTCAGACTTGGAGCACTGATAGGAGCTGCTGCTTTCCTGCAGCTGCTTTGCTCAATTGCTTTTGATGCAGCACTCAGCAGTTGTTGCTCAGGAGGGGAGGTGAGTTCATTCGGACGTGCAGCGTTGAAAAGCTTGGAACATAGAACGTTCCTGCCGATCATGCAAGATGGAATGTTGGTTGAGATCATCAGTGCAATGCGATGTGTATGTACAACAATAGCATAAATGTTGGAAAATGTGAGTGTATGTGCGTGTGTGTATGCTTTTTTTGTTCGGAGAGAATCACATCGGAATCCACTCGGCAGGCTATTTCAAAGCATAGATCAATTAAAGTCTACGTCGGTTTAATTGAGTCATCGCCAGACGAGGCATAGATGGAATTGTTACGCATTGCTGGGGGGAGATTTCAATCGCTCCTTTTTATAGAAGGTTCAGGTTTTATAGCAGATAATAACTGCTCTAGTGCAGGCAGTCTAGCTGAGAAGCTCCTGGATTGGATTGAACTTGTCTAGAGTTTTATGGGTTACGTAAAAATGTTTTGTTTACTTTTAAGTGTCTCTCATTATTGGGTCAAACGAACAAACAATTAGCATATCATCGTAATTAACGGTCGATGTTGACTTTCAACTAATTCTGTGCTTTGCATTTTCTTCCTAAACAGATTCATAAATTGTAATATACTACTTGCATAGCTGAAGAACGGAGCAACACGTCGATTTCTGGACAAACCTTAATTTAGAGAGACCGTTTTCCGAAGTGGGAAAGGAAGGAAGGTAGAAAATAGCGACTATTTCCTGTTCCATTGCTTCCTAATCATGACGACTGACATTTCCGTAGTCCGGTGGGACCCGAGCCAGGGTCCGGGAAATGAATTTATCGAAGATATCGAATACGACGGAGGAAACTCCAGTTCACGGTTGTTCGAACGATCACGCATTAAGGCGTTAGCAGGTGAGTGGACCGCTGAAGCGCGCATGAAAGCACTAGAAATACTAAGCGGCTGTTATTTCTTTTTCGTATTTTCCATCCCACAGAGGAGCGTGAAAGTGTTCAAAAAAAGACATTCACAAAATGGGTCAACTCGCACCTCGTCCGGGTGAACAGTCCGATCAAAGACCTCTACGTCGACATGCGCGATGGCAAGAACTTGATCAAGCTGCTGGAGGTGCTGTCTGGCGAGCGGTTGCCCCGGCCAACGAAGGGCAAGATGCGTATCCATTGCCTGGAGAACGTGGACAAAGCGCTGCAGTTTCTGCGCGAACAGCGTGTCCACTTGGAGAACATCGGTTCGCACGATATTGTCGATGGCAACGCCAGCCTGAACCTGGGTTTGATCTGGACAATTATTCTGCGCTTCCAGGTACGGGGCAGGTGAATAGGCTGGCTGGATGGACATATCTGAAATTAAGCTTTGCTTGTTTTATTTTGCAGATTCAAGATATTACTATAGAAGAGACGGACAACAAAGAGACCAAATCCGCGAAGGATGCGCTGCTGCTGTGGTGTCAAATGAAAACTGCCGGCTATCATAATGTGAACGTGCGTAACTTTACCACCTCATGGCGCGACGGGCTGGCGTTCAATGCCATCATACACAAGCACCGGCCGGATCTGATACAATTCGACAAGCTGTCGAAAACGAACCCGATTCAGAATTTGAACAACGCGTTCAACGTCGCGGAGGAGAAGCTCGGTCTGACGAAGCTGCTCGACGCGGAGGACATCTTCGTCGACCATCCGGACGAGAAGTCGATCATTACGTACGTCGTGACATACTACCACTATTTCAGCAAGCTGAAGCAAGAGACAGTACAGGGCAAGCGTATCGGCAAGGTGGTCGGCATCGCGATGGATAATGATCGCATGATCAACGAGTACGAGTCGCTGACGAGCGAACTGCTGAAGTGGATCGAAGTGACGATCGTGCAGCTGGGCGATCGGCACTTCGTCAACTCGCTCGTTGGCGTCCAGCAGCAGCTGGCGCAGTTTGCCAACTACCGCACGGTCGAGAAACCACCCAAGTTCGTCGAGAAGGGCAACCTGGAGGTGCTGCTGTTCACGCTTCAGTCGAAGATGCGAGCGAATAATCAAAAACCGTACACGCCGAAGGAGGGTAAGATGATTTCCGACATCAACAAGGCCTGGGAGCGGCTCGAGAAGGCGGAGCACGAGCGCGAGCTTGCCCTGCGCGAGGAGCTCATCCGGCAGGAGAAGCTGGAACAGCTGGCGGCTCGTTTCAACCGCAAAGCAACGATGCGCGAAACCTGGCTGTCCGAGAACCAACGTCTGGTCAGCACGGACAACTTCGGCTTCGATCTGGCCGCGGTAGAGGCGGCCGCCAAGAAGCACGAAGCCATCGAGACGGACATCTTCGCGTACGAGGAGCGCGTTCAGGCGGTGGTCGCGGTGTGCAACGAGCTGGAGGCAGAAAACTATCACGACATAGAGCGCATTGCCGCGCGCAAGGATAATGTGTTGCGCTTGTGGAACTACCTGATCGAGCTGCTACGTGCGCGCCGTATGCGCCTCGAGTTCTCGATCCAGCTGCAGCAGAACTTCCAGGAGATGATCTACATCCTCGACTCAATGGAGGAGATCAAGCAGCGCCTGCTGACCGAGGACTACGGCAAACATCTGATGGGTGTGGAAGATTTGCTGCAGAAGCATTCGCTGGTCGAGGCCGACATCAACGTGCTGGGCGATAGGGTGAAGCAGGTGGTGCAAAACTCACAGAAGTTCCTGGTGGACGAGGAGGATAACTACAAGCCGTGCGATCCGTCGATCATTGTCGATCGCGTCCAGCGTCTGGAGGATGCGTACGCCGAGCTGTGTAAGCTGGCGGTCGAGCGTCGGTCGCGACTAGAAGAGAGCCGCAAACTGTGGCAGTTCTACTGGGACATGGCCGACGAGGAGAACTGGATCAAGGAAAAGGAGCAGATCGTGTCGGCGGACGAGATCGGACACGACTTGACGACGGTCAATCTGCTATTGTCCAAGCATAAGGCGCTCGAGTCCGAGATCCAGTCGCACGAACCGCAGCTGAACGCCGTGAGTGAGGTAGGCGACGAGCTGGTGCGTCGCGGTCACTTCGGTGCCGACCGTATTGACGAGCGTCTGAAGGAGATTCTGTCGATGTGGAGCAATTTGCGCGACCTGACGGAGTACCGCCGCAAGCGGCTGGAGAATGCCGTCGATTACTTCCAACTGTTCGCTGATGCGGACGACATCGACAACTGGATGCTGGATGCGCTACGGCTCGTGTCTTCGGAGGACGTCGGTCGCGATGAAGCGAACGTACAGAGTCTGCTTAAGAAGCACAAAGACGTGGCGGACGAGCTGAAGAATTACGCCGAAACGCTCGAGCAACTGCACGCACAGGCCGAACGCTTGACACTGAACGAACCGGAGCAGGAACGGGTACGCGAGCGGTTGGCAGCAATTGACGCACGCTACAAGGAGCTGATGGAGCTGTCGAAGCTGCGCAAGCAGCGTCTGCTCGATGCTCTCAGCCTGTATAAGCTGATTTCAGAAAGCGACGGTGTCGAACAGTGGATCGGCGAAAAGGAGCGCATGCTGCAGACGATGGTACCGGGCAAGGACATCGAGGACGTGGAGATAATGAAGCATCGCTACGACGGCTTCGACAAGGAGATGAACGCGAATGCGTCGCGCGTCGCCGTGGTGAATCAACTCGCCCGCCAGCTGCTGCACGTCGAGCATCCAAACTCGGAAGAAATTCTCGAAAAGCAGAACCACCTGAACAACGCGTGGTCGAAGCTGCGCGAGCAGGCGGAGGGCAAACGCGACGATCTGAAGTCTGCGCATGGTGTGCAAACGTTCTACATCGAGTGCCGCGAGACGGTGTCTTGGATCGAGGACAAGAAACGCATTCTGACCGAAACGGACAGCCTGCAGATGGACCTGACGGGTGTGATGACACTTCAGCGTCGTCTGAGCGGTATGGAGCGCGATTTGGCCGCTATCCAGGCGAAGCTAACCGCACTCGAAAACGAGGCAGATGCGATCGAGGGTGAACACCCAGAGGAGGCTGCCCTTATCCGCGAACGTGTCGCACAGATCCAATCGATCTGGGAACAGCTGACTCAAATGCTGAAGGAGCGCGATTCGAAGCTGGAGGAAGCGGGGGATCTGCACCGCTTCCTGCGCGATCTCGATCACTTCCAGGCGTGGTTGACCAAAACTCAGACGGACGTGGCATCGGAAGATACGCCGCAGTCGCTGCCCGAGGCGGAGAAGCTGCTCAACCAGCACCAGAGCATTCGGGAGGAGATCGACAACTACACGGAGGACTACAAGAAGATGATGGAATACGGCGAGGGGTTGACGTCGGAACCGACACAAACCGAAGATCCACAGTACATGTTCCTGCGCGAGCGGCTGAAGGCTTTGAAGGATGGCTGGGAGGAACTGCACCAGATGTGGGAGAACCGGCAGGTGCTGCTGTCGCAGGGATTGGATCAGCAGTTGTTCAATCGGGACGCGCGTCAGGCTGAGGTACTGCTCAGCCAGCAGGAGCACGTGCTGAGCAAGGACGACACACCGGTTAATTTGGAGCAGGCCGAAAATCAGCTGAAACGTCACGAAGCGTTCCTCACCACAATGGAGGCTAATGACGAGAAGTTCAACACGATCGTGCAGGTAGCAGGCCAGATGACGAGCAAGGATCACTTCGACGCAGATAAAATCACGAAGCGGGCGGAAAGCATTGCCCACCGACGGGATGATAATCGCAACCGGGCTCTGGAGTTGCATGAGAAGCTGAAGAACCAGGTGAAACTGCACGAGTTCCTGCAGGACATCGAGGAGCTGACGGAGTGGGTGCAGGAGAAGTACATCACCGCTCAGGATGACACGTACCGCAGCGCAAAGACAGTACACTCGAAGTGGACACGGCATCAGGCGTTCGAGGCGGAAATTGCCGCAAACAAGGAACGTCTACACGAGGCGAAGAAGGCTGCCCAGGAGCTGATGGTGGAGAAGCCCGAGTTCAAGGAGATCATCGAACCGAAGTTAACAGATCTGTCGAAGAACTTCGACGAGCTGGAGACAAGCACGAAGGAAAAGGGTGCATTGCTATTCGACGCGAAGCGTGAGGTGATCGTGCAACAGAGCGTAGATGACATTGATTCGTGGATGGACGATCTCGAGAAGCAGATCATCAACACAGACACCGGTAACGATCTGACCTCGGTAAATATTCTGATGCAGAAGCAGCAGATCATCCAAACCCAGATGGCAGTAAAGGCGCGCCAAGTCGAGGAGCTCGATAAGCAGACGGAGGTGCTTACGAAAACGGCACCACAGGACGTGGTAGAACCGATCGTCGAGAAGAAGACGGCAGTAAACGCCCGTTTCGAGAAGATCAAGGCACCACTGCTCGAGCGCCAGCGCCAGCTTGAGAAGAAGAAGGAAGCGTTCCAGTTCCGGCGTGACGTCGAGGACGAGAAGCTGTGGATCGATGAGAAGATGCCGCTGGCCGAATCGACCGAGTACGGTAGCTCGCTGTTCAATGTGCACGTGCTGAAGAAGAAGCACCAGTCGTTAAACACGGAGATCGACAACCATGAGCCGCGCATCATGACGATCTGCAACAACGGGCAGAAGCTGATTGACGAGGGTCACGAGGATGCCGGACCGTACGCGGACCTGATCAGCCAGCTGACGCAGAAGTGGCAGGAGTTGAAGGATGCGGTCGAGAACCGTCACCGCCAGCTAGACCAGTCGGAGAAGGTGCAGCAGTACTTCTTCGACGCGGCTGAAGCCGAATCGTGGATGAGCGAGCAGGAGCTGTACATGATGGTGGAGGATCGCGGCAAGGACGAGACATCCGCCCAGAACCTAATGAAGAAGCACGAAAGCCTCGAACAGTCGGTGGAAGATTATGCCGACACTATCCGTCAGCTAGGCGAAACGGCGCGTCAGCTGACGACCGAGCAGCACGCGTACAGCGATCTCGTCTCGGTGAAACAATCGCAGCTGGATAAGCTGTACGCCGGGTTGAAGGATTTGGCCGGTGAACGACGAGCCCGACTGGACGAGGCACTGCAGCTGTTCATGCTGAGCCGCGAGGTGGACGACCTAGAGCAGTGGATTACCGATCGTGAGGTCGTTGCTGGGTCGCATGAGCTCGGCCAGGACTACGATCACATTACGCTGCTGTGGGAGCGGTTTGCCGAATTCGCACAGGACACAGCCACGGTTGGCAGCGAACGGGTCGCGAAAGCGAACGGTATCGCGGACGATCTGATTCACGCTGGTCACTCGGACAGTGCTACTATCGCCGAATGGAAGGACGGACTTAACGAGTCGTGGCAGGATCTGCTGGAGCTGATCGAAACGCGCAAGGCGATGCTGGCGGCATCGCGCGAATTGCACAAATTCTTCCACGACTGCAAGGACGTGCTGGGTCGCATTAACGAGAAGCAGCATGGCGTATCGGAAGAGCTCGGCCGCGATGCCGGAGTCGTGTCGGCACTGCAGCGCAAGCACCAGAACTTCATCCAGGACCTGATGACGCTACACTCGCAGGTGCAACAGATTCAGGAGGAGTCGGCGAAGCTGCAGGCTGCATACGCCGGCGAGAAGGCGCGCGAAATCACCAACCGCGAGCACGAGGTGCTGAACGCGTGGGCTCATCTGCAAGGCATGTGTGAAGAGCGCCGCGGCAAACTGGCTGATACGGGCGATCTCTTCAAGTTCTTCAACATGGTACGCACATTGATGCTGTGGATGGAGGACGTCGTGCGGCAAATGAACACGTCCGAGAAACCGCGGGACGTGTCCGGCGTGGAGCTGCTGATGAACAACCACCAGAGCCTGAAGGCGGAGATTGATACGCGCGAGGACAACTTTAGCGCCTGTCTCGCGCTGGGCAAGGAGCTGCTGTCACGCAACCATTACGCTTCGGCCGATATCAAAGACCGCCTGCTGCAGCTCACTAATAGCCGTAATGCACTGCTGCACCGGTGGGAAGAGCGTTGGGAGAATTTGCAACTGAGTAAGTTTTGTCCCACTGTTTTTCTCTCACATGTTTCCATGTTTGATCGTTAGTATAGTGGAAGCGTCTTCAATGTTTAGTATTTTGTAAATCATTTTTACGGGGTGGCTCGGTGATAGTAGTCGCTACTTGTGATAACGACGCCGGTCTTCATCTCCTTCCAAGCAAGGAGTGTCTAACCGGTTTTGGTTGTAAATTAGTTTAGTAAGCCGCAAATCAGCAGGCACGATGGCGCCATCATTCCGCCAAAGAAGGAACCCTTTTCAGATTCTAAGATCTTAATAATTGCTCAAACTGAATGAATTAATTTGAATTCAAAGTGTAGAAATTAATGATGCTATAGGTGTATTCAAAATTCATGGTTCTTTGAATATTCTTATGTCTATGTTTATGCAAGAATTTTACGAATTAAGTCACGTTTTTTACTTGTTGCTTTCGTTCGTTGGTAATTTCAAAGACTTGGCTTGCCATTTCTGGTTTCCTTGGCCAAATTTTACTGTTGAAGAATTTTCAGCCTTACGAACGACAAATGGTTCAGATAAGATTCAGCATCGGTACTATCACGTTAAAACCAAGACTAGAGATTCATAAATAAATGATTAGAACAGCAAATAAAAAAGATATTCGAATACCGCGATTTTTTATCACAAAATGATACAAATTTTGTAGTAGTATGAATTAATTTGTGTTTTCTGATGTATTCTTTCGTCCAACCGTACAGTTTTGGAAGTGTATCAGTTCGCCCGAGATGCTGCCGTTGCCGAAGCATGGCTTATCGCCCAGGAACCGTATCTGATGTCAACCGAACTGGGACATACGATTGACGAAGTGGAAAATCTGATCAAGAAGCATGAAGCCTTCGAGAAGTCTGCCGCTGCCCAAGAAGAACGCTTTAGCGCGTTAGAGCGATTGACAACGGTGAGTCGAAAAATAATCGATTTATACGAAACGAAAACTGTATTTTCCGTTATTATTCATGTCTCCCACAACTCGTGCAGTTTGAGCTCAAAGAAATGAAGCGTCGCCAGGATGCAGCTGAGGAGGCTGAACGCCAACGGCTGGAAGCGGAAGCGGCAGCGAGGGCTGCAGCTGAAGCAGAAGCTGAAGCTGCCCGACAGGCGGAGGCCGCTGCTGCGCGTGACGCAGCCGATGCACCGGGATCACCACATTCCACCCGGGAGCAAGAGTCAGGTGAGGAAATCCTTCCAAACAATCATAGTATGAGACCTAAACGTTCTCTTCCCAATCCCTCACAATCCTCGATCTGGAGTATCCTACCCCTGCCTTGATTACCCCATTGTTTATCAAGACTATTCCTCGAGTACCAGTACTTTGTATTTTGTTTAATACTTAATTTTTCTCTTACTGCTAACAACGTTGTACCCACTAATATCGTATCTATATATATACTTCCGCAATTCATTCGTTTTTTTACACGCTGCCCGCGCGATTCACTATGCTAATATAAACGCAAAAACAATACTCCATTGGCGCATACTTATTGGAAACTCGATGTGGCGGTCACGTAACCAAATAACCAAAACAAACCTAATAACATGCAAAATCTGGAAATTTATGTATGCAAAACATTAAAACACCTGTAGTCACTATGCGTGCCACTTCACCTGTAGAAAAAGAAAGACCCATTTCCCAGACAGGTACTTGAGCATAAACATTATGACCTATCTTTCTTAGAATATAAATATATATGTATTGTAGAGCTTTTATTTGTTACTAGCCTCACATATTGTGTGCTCCTTGCAATATGAACATACGCTCTCTTTCGTATAGATGTTTATGTTGTAAAATCTGAACAATTCAAATCATAAAATAGTGTGTGGTATAAATTTATTTCACCTGCTTTGGCACACTGCTGAGTAAGAACAACTGTACAAACTGGTCAGCTGTTATAAAACATCTCGATTTGCGAGTTGCATACAGGATGTTTCTATCGATGAATAACAGCTGGAAATCCATTTTATACAGCGGTGTGGCACCGTTTCAACAGGGATGTGTATAGAATTGAAATTATGTTTGAAATTATACCTTTATTTTTTATAGTAGTACACTGCTAGGGTTTTGTTTTTATTGACAATCTTGTGTCACATGTGGTGTTATATTAGGTGTATACATTCAAATTATTCTACTCGCTTTTGGTGCAAAGGTTATCTACTTGAAGCTTTCTATGTGTGTGTATGTGTTATAGATTTTAAAGTGCTTTTCTCTGTGATGAAATTATTCAATGTTTTATTACAAATAACAACTTTTCATCAGTTCTAATCATTAAAATCTTTTGTTTGCT
Organism: Anopheles dirus; assembly: GCA_000349145.1. Lineage (NCBI taxonomy): Eukaryota > Metazoa > Arthropoda > Insecta > Diptera > Culicidae > Anopheles > Anopheles dirus. Next base: position 915,817 of record KB673002.1, read on the forward strand.
TTTATTCGTTTATGTGCATGGGTGTCTTTCGTTATATGGGAAAACTAACTGTTCTACAGTGCATGTCAGAAAACATAAGATATTTTTCGGATCTTTTCGAAGTGCCTCTCTTGAGCAAAGCACGCCCGCTTTCAAACCCACATCCGGTTCGACCGGAACAGTTCCGAAACGATTCTCCTGTAAGTATTCACCAAGTGTGTTTGTGACGGGTTCATCATTTTGTTATCATTTTATCTGTAGTGGAGACGGTATCATCTTCTATCTATTTCTGATAGTCGAGGATTAGATTTTGAATGAGATATTATTTTGAATGAGCTATTCGATATTTTGAAGAATAGCGCTTTATCTTTATCACTTTTCAGAGTTTCACTTTATTTTTTCTCTCGTGTATTTGTGTTATGTTGTATTCCATATTTTCATTATTTTATTTTTAATCCATTTTATTTCTTATCGTCATCACTCATCATCGCCACCACCACCAACGTCAACGGCCACTACCCAAAAACAATTGCAATACGCTCACCATTATTGCGCTGCTGCATGCCCAAATTTGTTTCACCACTCCAACTCCCATTACAAACACAACACCCCGCCGCGTGTCGTACGAATGCCGGCCACCGAACGCACCCACTCACTAACACAGTTGCTGGGGAAACGGTCGTTTCGCGACGGCATTCCGGCATACCGAAGGAGCGGTCCAGCAGCTCGGCAAGTGCATCGGCCGGTGTTAAGGTCAGTCGACGTTCACGCTCTAAAAGCCCCTTCCGCAGCTTCAGATGGAAGCGTGCCAGCTCGAAGGCGGACGACGGCGCCTCGGATGACGAAGGTACTGGTTTCGCCAGCGTTGGTCAAACGCATCCCGCTTATCCCCATATTACTTTCCCTATCTTCCTTCCTCGCTCCCACTGCAATTGGTCGGCTACGTTTCATTCATACACAACCACTCATGTGTATTTGTCGAGCGAACAGTGTCAAGCTTAAAATTTATTTGGCCCAAACGTAATGTATTATTTATTATTCTCGTTCCGGATATCGCTTTATCGCGAGCAGTAGGTATTCCATACGCATGATGTTATCCCATTGCTATCTCTAGATGATTCTTGACTGCATGAGTATGTGTGTGCAAATGTTGGATTGTTTAAAAAGCAATCGATGGACCTTTTTTGTTGCAAAGCTTCAAAGTAGATAAAATACCCCTGTGCTTCAAAAATAGTGTTTGATAGGAGCAAAATAAGACGAAAATACGAACAATGAGCTAAAATTGCAAGTGTGTTTCAGTGAGACTTTTACGATAAATTATTGTTAATGACATTTCGTAGTAGTAACAATAATTAGTTTGAAACAAAACCATTCGATTTAGATATTCTTCATTAATATTTTTGCGCAGATTATATGAATCATAGATTGCGTGCCATCTTTCACTAACCACTAACACTACCGTCCCACGCCGGGGACTGTTTTACTATTTTTTGCCGTTTCTGTGCATATTACTCATGCCTCAGATCGTCCTAGTCCAGGTGGAGCAGATGAAGGTGCTCAGGAAGGAATTCTCACCCGCAAACACGAATGGGAGTCGACGACGAAGAAAGCTTCGAACCGTTCCTGGGATAAAGTATGTGCAGTTGATAGATTGCACCGAATATGTGAGCGTTTTTTCTATCGAATCCGCATCCTCGCATCCGCACTTTCAGGTATATTGCGTTGCCCGCAGCGGCCGGTTAACGTTCTTCAAAGATCAGCGATCAGCTAAGGCGGTGCCAGAGCAAACGTTCCGCGGAGAGCCAGCACTAGAACTGAAGGGCGCACAGATCGAGGTCGCCAGTGACTACACGAAGAAGAAGCACGTGTTCAGAATCAAGTAAGTTAGAGAAACAATATTGTTTGAATGACTTTTAAAATCATAAGATGTCGGGGCATTAAATTGCGATCGGCATTCGGTTAAGAAAACAATAACAACGCAATAATGAGGCGTTTTGTAGTGCTGATTACCTACTTGTTGGCGCAAATTAGCTTTATTCGCTGAAAGTTATAAATCAATCTGTACGCCAGAACGCTTTCAATCTGTACGCCAGAACGCTTTCAACGTAATATTAAGGATATATTTGTGAACAGTTGATTACATTTATTCACTTTTTTGTTATACTTTTACAGGCTCTCGAATGGAGGCGAATTCCTGCTCCAGTGTCACGACGATTCCGAGATGCAGCAATGGGTAACGGCTTTGAAAGCACAATGCGAGCTTGATGCTAGCGGCGAAGGTCGCTCGCTGACGCTGCCCGCTTCCTCTCAGAAGGATGAACAGAAGAGACGGTCATTCTTTACACTGAAGAAAAAGTAAATCGGAATTTTACCATTCTTCAACCCATTCATCCCATCCATTTTCGCGCGAGACCCCTTGACTTGAGTAGAGTATCTTCCTTCCCTACCCCCAGCATTGCGATTGCGTTTTGATATTTTGCTCTAGTGGTGATGCTCGCAGAAAGAGAGAGAGAGAGAGAGTATACACGGAGGCGTGTGATTGTGTTGAAATCGCTGTGCGCTCGGTCTTTCCCAGGATTAGTTTTGTTTGCTAGTTTTCGTTATGATTCCAAACTTCCCGCACCCAACGAGACCCTCCCAGCAAAGCCGTGTGCATTTGGATGAATCTCGACGATGCTACCACGGCCGCGCGTTTCTTCTAGTTCGTGCCCGGCCTTCCTCTTTGGCTTTCCAGTATCCCGTGAATGTTAGTTTTGTTTGGGTTTGATATTATCCTGTTATATTTTTTTTATAAATGTTTTATACGATTGCTTTCCCTTTTAACCAACCCATCCCGAGTGTATCACGTTCACAAGCTGTGCAATCGCAAGTAGCATTCTTTCGAAGTGACTAAACCGATAGTGATGCTTACTTTATAACCAATCAAACGTACACCATAACCTTTCTCCTAAACGAATGAACTAATCATAAACTTCTCATAATTGATCCTCAAGATCGATTTCAATCTAGGCCAGCACAATATTTATTTAGTGCAACAGTCTTCAACAAGACATACTACTCCTAACGTAGGCTCAATTTTTTTTTCTATATCAGGTGTTAAATTTGGGATCGTAAGTTTGGCATCTATGCTGTGAATTTTTTATCTAATAATCAGGTTTGGCTCTTATATGCACATGGTTGAATTAATTGAACAATTCATTTACGCGATGTGCATAACAAAGGTCAAATAGTAAACTTTAAACTCAACTACACCTCACCAAACCCTGCCATAAATGTTCACACACGCATTATCAAACTCACATACCCATTGGCAATTCAACTTGCGTTTCAACGGTTCATCAGTTGTGGCTCATCAGTTGTGGAGATAATTCAATCCCATAGTCCTGCTCTACGTTCTGTTTTTTGTTTGTTTCTTGTTGCTTGTGTTCCATTAACCAGCTCCGTTGATAAGGTACCCCGAAGTTGCTTAAGAGATTATGTTAATAAGCTCTGCATTATGTTGTTATGGTTATGGTTGTGGTGATGATTACAATTTTTCGAATTTACTATGTGTATTAATGCCCAAAATTATGCAATCTACATTACGCAATGGTTTATTTAACTTTATTAATGCTTGATTTGCAATTTCAAATTTCCATAACAAGAATGCAACCAGCTTTGCAACTGATTAACTGCGCGTTAAGCAGTTTTGTCAACGGGTATTCTTTCCTCTTGCTCACTTCCTCCCTTTCTCTCTATATCTTTCTCTCATTCACGAAACACCGCGTGTATCAAGCATGTTTCAGAAGGTTCATTTCACGAAATAATTGGCCAAACAAACAATTCACTCACCGCTGACGAGACACATACACACACAAGTACGAAAGCATTGTTGCAGCGTTTGCTCCACCGGAAGCACACCAGTGGTAAGCAAACGCTGCACTGTATGCTTTTCTATCTGCTTCGCAAATGGGCTTTGTTCGGCAAGATTCGATGATGCATGGTTAGAATGCTGCGCCAGAGAAAAATAAAACGCAAAAAATCAACGCAAACCATGTGCTAACCATGCGTCAAAGACTCGCTTTTAGTTATGTTCCTGGGGATTATAAAAATCGGATTGGGTGGGAAAAAACCGAAAATTGTTCTCATTCGTTTTCTTTTTCTTTTCCTCTTCTTCTATTGTGTTTGTGTTCTTTTCAATCCACAGTTAAGAAAATTACGAAAACATACATGAATTCGTTAAACATCAGAACAGAAATACTACTACAACAACAGAGACCGAAACGAAAAAAAAAAAAACAAATAACAGCTATTACTATCACTCTAAACAACAAAACAACAAACGAACCACAAATCACGAAAAACCGCAAATATATACCCTATCCAAACACTGCTCTATAAAGTGCAAATGCCAGCGCAGGTGCACGCCTGCTGAGCAACACAACCCGGGGAGGGAACCACCACTCTCCCGCTCCGCCCTGCGCCAGTTGGACGTCCGAGTTTCGTTTCGGTTATGTTTGATTTGTTCTGGCAAACATCGTAAGGAACCCACCCCACCCCGCGGTACAACACGACGACGGGTCGGCAGATGTGTGGCTGCATTCACCAATCCCCCCCTCTCTCGGCTCCATACAGCAATTTGGGCGCGTAGTGGTATGGGTTGTGCTGCCTGGAGAAATGGAAATTGCACGCTAAGCCGATCGACCCGTAACCGCCCTGTAACAGGCCGGCAGTACAATAGTACGCGCAGTGTACGAAACTTATTTATCCCGACAACAGGTCTCAGGCAGTTGCAGTGGATGGCACAGGGGTAGGCCGGACAGTTAGCTTATATTACAAGTTTTGTTTTATTCGTTAATGATGATGAAGAGGAGGAGAGCGATATTTTTATATATATACAATTTTATTTTATTCTACTTGACAAAAAATTGACCGCCAGTGCAAAAAATTAGACGCGCTTTTGCTCGCAAGGCTATAACGTTTTGTGTTGCAAGCTGAACATCGATAGAAATATATAAGAACATCGGCAAGCATGCAAGCAAGCGGGCAGTAAAATGCTTTCAAAAGAAGTGATGCACTCTCAACGGAAGTTTCCACGGTCAACGAGTTGTTCGTACATGCAGTATCGGTAGCTACAGCTAACAACAAACAGCGAGTTGTAGCAGAAGCAACACTACCACCAGCGAACCGTGCCTGCGTGCAGGATCCTTCTCTCGTTATGAACCAGATGAAATGTTGATAACAATAGTAGCGTAAATTATAATAGTCACGTAAACAAACACCCAGGCCACTTGCCGGTGCGCGTGTGCTCGTGCAGAAGTTATACGAATCGTAAGCAAACGTATGTTGAGCCCCGTCAAGTAATGAAAACCCTTGCAAAGCGAAAGGATAAAACCAAATGAGGCAGATATGGCGAACGCGAAATGTAACACGTATGAGCTAAAATGCAACCGATTGAATAAAACATTACTCTGTTAGTGGTACTCCACGACAAACAACAACACTTAGTGCAAATTTCCAAGGTCTGGTTTAATTGACTCGCGCCAGTATAGTGCAAGAGAGTGCGAAGAACCTAGCCTCGAGTAACCGTAATAATATATTTATTTAAAATCGGATAATTTATCGGAACATACGAATGATGGCGTATGAGAAAAGGCAGATCATGATCTTTTTTGCAATAGAAGAAGAAGAAGAAGAAGAAGTAGATACGTTTTGACTAAACAGTACAACGCAGCAAGGACAGCACTGTGGCTTCGGTTTCGTTTCGCACGGAAAAGAAACTTGAAAGCGTTTAGCAAAGCACAGTAAAGCAGCGCATCCTCTGATGTGCTGTGTGCGGGCAGCTTATTATCGTCATAGCGGTGGCGAAATGGAGAATGGAATAGATCGAGCTATGTAAAGGGTAGCTTGATTTCAACACAATCCTTTCTAATACGGCGTACATTATATCTGTGTAATGCTTCTGCAGCGAACAGCGGGTTGTTTGATTTGAAATTCCACTATGCTTACAGAAACGCGCGCCTTTTGAGGTGTGTACTAATGCAGTTTTTTTTTAAATTCCGTTGCTTAGGCTCAGAAATGTGCGCATGAAAACGCCGATGGACTACTCTTTGAAGCCAAATCGAAATGCTTCCGCTTTTATTCTTCTGTTTGCTGTACAAGTAAATGGGGTAAAGCGCAGAAGTCAGTTGTGTAAAATTGGACACCGTAAAGGACACCCTTGAGATCCGGGATGAAATGGTACAGGTGGAAAAAATGTCAGAGTTTTAAGGTCTTTTAATTTCAAATGCGTCAACAGCGACAAGAAATCAATGACGAACAGCTAAAGAGGCACCCATTTTGCGTTATACTACACAATATAGAGCACGAGAGAGATCCGGGCTCCCCCACGTAATGGGGTAGCCAATCCCAACCGTAGGAACAACGTGTGTTCGCTACTGTGGAATGTGTAATCGCTCGACAGCGCGTAGTGTATTATTTATTTGCATAACGTAATTTATGTATTTGTTTTTTTTTGCCTATTAATTTTTTTTCGTAAGCTTAAGCGTCGCTACAAAGAGTCGAGATCATGGGTGGTTCAACGAGCGGCAGAATGGTAGGAATGTTTGATGCTGTATGCGGTCGTCGTGCAACAAGCTAGGAAGTAAGGATAAACTCGTAACAGAATCAAACAAAACACAACAATTAAAAAACATACACCTAAGATGCACTAAATACAAAAGCGGCATATGAGTATAGAGAGAAGTGTTACAACAGCGCGCAAGAGCTGTGCGAAGAACAAATCTTGTTGTTAATACAAAATCAGTGGCAAACCGCGATTAGCGAGCATCCAGCGAAATTCGGAAGAAAACTCTTGTTTACAATTTTGCAGAAAGAAAAGTATAACTGAGAGAACGAAAGTAGGAGAGGGAGCTGAAAAAATTCAATCAAATTTAAATATGAATTATATATTTTTAAACTGCCAGCCTATGATTAGAACGCGAGAAAATGATATAAATGCATAATTATGATTATTATTAGTATATATAAAGGAGAGAAAACAAGCGATTAAACGAAAAGTGGAATAAATAGCAATTGCGTTTAAGTATTAAAGGATATGCGTTGCTTTCTGTTTTATTTACTTTCGCTTCCGCTTGTACTTAAGGTTCTATGAACGGTTGGTGTTAATATGGTCATAGCCGCTGATGCGTCTGTGGTGATGCGGTGTGAAGCTGGTTACATTTTTGGATAATTGCCGATAAGGTGTCGAGAACGAAGAATGAAACAAACGGCAGAGTAGAGTATGAACAAGGAAAGAAAGTGCACTTTTTTATGCGGAACGTTAATGGCGTTAGAGTGCGATTAATTTACAATATTTACCCTGTTTAACCCTTACTTTCGAACCGTTTTACACCGTGAACGATCGCAACGAATAAATGTGCGTTCAGCGCAGCAACTGCTGAAATCGCGGGTGCGAGTTGCAGCTTCAGCGCGGGAGCAAGATGTCGAGTGGTTAAGTGATACAAAATTGGGTACAAATTATTATAACGATTGGAGCACGTTAACTATCAAAAGCAAATTTCAATAATTTGGTTAAAAAATGACAACTTTTAACGGCTTTCACGGTCAAGTGGTAGCAAATAGTTGTGACATGCGATATGAGAAAAAAACGCTTCTTATGCTTTTGCTTTCATCGTTTAGTTTAAGTGTCTTGCGTGAATCGCTTCTCCAGCAGCAACGTATTGTACTGTAAGAACAGAGGAAACGCAATTCTCCAAGCGTATGTGTCCTTTCCCAATGTGTTCGTTTCCTTTCCCGAGTAGCACTAGTAACATTGCCCAAGGCAGTAGGAGATTAGGGATGATTTATGAAGCATTTGAGATAAGAGCAGAACGTCATCAGCCAATTCTAATTTTGCGTGTTAACTTTATTAAATAAAAAATGCAAACGATATATAAATATATATATATATATACACACATACACGGATACAAATACTGTATTTACATTTCTACAATGCAAAACTTTTATTTAATAGGTGATAAGAAAAGCAAACCACTCGTTTGTTGGACTATGCTGTAGCAGGAAGCAGACAAAATTACAATACAATGCAATATAACAATAGCTAGGCAGCACGGTTCGAACGTACGACGAAATATCAATTTTCAACAATACAAACTGAAAGCACGCGACCATGTCTGCTGCTGCCCACAGAAAAAAACACGCAACCACATGTACTACTTGCTAATCAATAGAACGGCAGCGGTGGCCTAAATGCGCCCGTGACTATAGTCTCATTCGTGCTCACAACTAATAAACGCAAGCTGTGGGAAAAAGAGTAAGAACACAAAACCAATTAACACGCAAAAAAATGCAACAAACCAACGCTACACCAACACAAATATATGGATGCATACTGCAAAACAACGTTATGCTGGCTAAAAGTGATCGATTAGTGAATAAAGGTATTAACAAGTGTCTCATATCAAAAACATCATCCTGTATTGATGCATTTCGATCGTACGGGGTACGTACCGCAACAAACATTCGGGTGTGTTGCTAACAATGTTATTTGTTTTTAAATCCTAAATATTTCATTAGAGTAGGACAAAAATGAGAAAGAAATATTTTTTTGGTCAATTCCGGTCAAACGGAAGAGTTACATACTTTTTTAACCATTTGTGCAGTGTCTAGATTTTTGCGATTGAAGTTGTAAGTAAATGATATCACATTATATATCGACTCCTTCTTTTCAGCTAAGTATGATAATAGGTATATAAAATATGACTCAACTTAATATAATGTTCAATACGATAAAACTTTTTAACAGATAATGTTAAAAATAAAATCTTAAAACTGATATTTTTATTATTCTTCTTTTGTCATTTGTACAATATCGACTTGCCACTCTTAGATTACTCTTTTCAAATGACTCATAAAGGCACGCACTTCGTCTGGGTGTTTATCGGACGTTCGTTTTTAGTAATAATTCTACATAAGCTAAATGTTTGCCTTTTCCGAAGTTCTTTTGACTTAAATTGTCCGTACCGGTATTCGAAAATCTTCAACCACTTCGGAATAGTTTCCGTCTGCTTTATCACGGTTCAGGTATTAAATCCCCTTTCATGAAGTCAGGTTTAAAATCCATGTTGTTGAGAAATGAATCTAAAGGTGTAAACGTGTGAGTTTTTGACATATGGGTTTTTGTTACTTGGGCGGTCGATAGTGGTATAATAAAAAATGGAGTCAAGCAAAATCGTTGAAAGTGTTAACACGTATGGTATCACCAGTAGAAAGAAGCAAATTTTCCCTAAACATTTTGGTCCTTCGGAGAACCGGATACAACGGCATTGAATTGCGCACGAGAATATCACAGTGAAAGTGCACGAGGATATTACAGTGGCAGTGAAGTG
>KB673002.1:929641-957270 GCA_000349145.1 Anopheles dirus
AGTTTCCGTCTGCTTTATCACGGTTCAGGTATTAAATCCCCTTTCATGAAGTCAGGTTTAAAATCCATGTTGTTGAGAAATGAATCTAAAGGTGTAAACGTGTGAGTTTTTGACATATGGGTTTTTGTTACTTGGGCGGTCGATAGTGGTATAATAAAAAATGGAGTCAAGCAAAATCGTTGAAAGTGTTAACACGTATGGTATCACCAGTAGAAAGAAGCAAATTTTCCCTAAACACATGTTATTGTGCAATTCAATCCTTGCTAAGAGATTCGTTTGAGATTCGTTAGGATGACTTTTGTTTGCAATGGCAGAGATTGCTTTGGATAATCCGACAGCATTTTCAACACTTATTGGTCTTTTATGTCGTAGTTCGTCTTTAGTAAAAGGAGCCACTCTGCAGAAGAATATTTGAAGTAAGATCTTGTTGCTGATATTGAGTGGTTCGTGGCAGTGGTTCTGTAGATATAATCAGTTACGTTGACTTGGCATTCCATCCGGGCGGTGTGCCGGCTTCAAAATCTGCATGAACGGCAGTTCAGCCCGTTGCCATACTGATTTGTTTTTACTCATAGGCCCCTGGTAGTCGAAGAAGCATATTCTGATCATCTATAGTTCGTAATACGATAAAGTACTTCTGGTGTTCTAAATTTAATGTTCCAACAGATATTTAGGAACATATCAATAAAAAAGTTAATTTCACGTCCACTCGATCACTGAAGGGACCTTTATATGCAATATCTATAAATAATAAATATGACAGGCGTTTATATTAGTCACTTGGGACGGTCGTATGGTCCTGTGTAAGGTGTAAGGTATTACACACCAATGAACCGCGACACATCGTACGAAGGTTGACTATCCAGGCTACATGTATATCGTAGAGACAACAAAAAGCTAAATATGGCAGGCTTAGACCAACTTGCGGCTACTGTGTCAAGAAAGAAGAAAAAGTACAATAGCCCACCACGTTCAACGCTGGTGTTTTTGTATATAGTAGGCGTATGGATTCGTATTGGGGGTTTTATATGAATAAACACATCGGAAACATTTTATAATATTTTTTCAATTATTTTATACAACAATTGAAATGTTTCCCTCTGTGTATATGCGACATAACTCAGTCATGACTTTTCCATTTTCCATTACTTAAAAAAAATCATAGGTTTAAACAAATTATGCATTTTTAAATTAAATTGTCAACTTCTACAACGTGAATATACACTCCATCACTAAGCGTGGTACTCTCTAACAAAAATAACATATATTTAAACACATTTAATTAATCATTTTCAAACTAAACTCCAACCATCGAGATTCACTGGTTCCAACCATCGAGATTTCAACGATTACTTGAAATAACATAACATTTATTAAGCAATGCTCTTATTACTGGCTAGCAGCAAATTCTTTTATCGTTGTATGATACAATGGTTCGCCTTTAAGAATCTGTGAGTTGGATGATGTAATACGAACCGCTACGTAGTCTCCCACAGCAAGCGGTCTCGAATCGTCACAGTAGGCCCCCTGAGCGGCTGGAATTGGACCAGCTGGTACGATCACCTTCACATTTCCATCGTTGCGACCAGCCAGATCGGTGCGCGATCTCTTGCTATAGCCCTCCACCAGGATTAGTTCCGTCCTGCCTACAAACTGACTGTTCAGCCATTCGGCTTTCTTGCGGAAGGCGGCAATCATTCTTCGCAGTCGTTCTTGCTTAACTTCCTCTGGCACATCGTCGCTGTATCGACGATGCGCGGTGGTTTTCTCTCGCATGCTGTAAGCGAACAGGAATGCCGCATGGTAGCCTACGTCCTCGATAAGCGACACCGTTTCGGCAAACTCGGCCTCGGTTTCACCACAAAATCCACATATGAAATCGCTGGAGAGTGTCACGTTCGGTATTATGGTGCGCACTTCTCTGACTAGGTTTAAGTATGCTGAAAAAAGAAAAAAAAACATAGCTGTTGTGAAATTTGGGTTTTTGTTCAATATGTAGTATGTTTTCTTTAAACATTAAGAAACATAATTTTAAAAAAATTGAATTTGATTTTCAGATTTCGACGATGAAAATTGGATGAAATATATCATAAACGAAATCGTATACAATAACATTTCTGTAGTATAGTTATGGTTCAAACAAAATCCTGCTAATGACCCTTAAATCTTGCCAAAATGTGATCTTATGATTGATTTGTGTTGATTGGATGGAATATGCATCTAAATAAATTAAAAGAACCACCGTAGTCAATTACTCAAAGATATAAACTTAAGTTTGTAATTGTTGATATTATTACATTTTCAATGGACAATATGTAATGATACGTTTAATGCGTGTTAACAGTTTAAAAACGACCCAAAATTACTTTGTATCGCTCTGTTTGATTGTTTTAAAGAAAATCAAATCAGTTTCGGTTAGTTGTACAATTGAAAGCAGAATAGTAAGCCTATGTACATATCGTACCTCCCCGCGAGTAGCCACGCCTCATGCGTTCCAGCACCTCCGTGTTGCCCGACTGTGCCGGCAAATGCAGACTGTTGCAAACGTTTGGATATTTCGCGATGGTTTCGAGCACATCCCGAGGGAAGTCTTTAGGATGGGGTGAAGTGAACCGAATGCGCGTGTCGGGCACGGTTTCCGCTAAATCCGCCAGTAGTTCAGCAAAGCGTAGTCCACCGACCTTGCTCTTGTACACGGTGTGGAACCCCGGAGCCAACAATGTTGCCTCTTTCGGCGCTGCTTCCGCTATGCTTTCGCTCATGTCACGGTAGCTATTTACATTCTGGCCAAGCAGCGTGATTTCACGGATGCCCTGGTCGTTAAGTTTCAACGCTTCTTCTCGGATCGAACGAAGCGGGCGCGACCGTTCCTTGCCGCGCGTGAACGGAACGATGCAGTAGGAGCACATGTTGTCGCATCCTCGCATGATGGAGACGAAAGCCGTCCTAGATTTGCGGTCCAGTTTGACCGGCACGACGTCGGCGTACGTTTCATCCAGCGACAGCATTACGTTGATTGCCTTCTGACCGTTGTGACCGATCGCTAATAAGCGGGGTAGATCCTTGTACGCGTCCGGACCGGCCACAACGTCGACGGAGTGTTCTTTCTCGACCAGCTGCTTCTTCAGCCGCTCTGCCATGCATCCCAGTACACCGATCTGCAGTAGTCTTTCATCGTTCGCGGCTCTTTTTTGCTTCATCAAACGAAGGTGTTTCAGACGGTTCCACACCGTATCCTCGGCTCCTTCGCGGATGGCGCACGTCATCATGAGGACGATATCTGCCTCTTTCAGGTTTACCGTGCGCTGATATTCGTACGATTTTAGGATCGACCACACGATTTCGGTGTCGTTGGTGTTCATCTGGCAACCATACACTTCGAGAAATACTTTCCTTTTTTGACCACGCAACGCGTCTGGCGAAACGTAAGGTATGGATTCATTACGCTTGGCAATGTAAACGCTACCGGCTTCGCTGGATGCACGTATGAAATCCTGCAGTGAGGGTCCTTCCTTTAGTCTCTCTATGCTGCTGTAACTTTTCTTTCGCATGCAGTTTTGCGTATTGAACCATCTTTGGGCGACTTTTAATAGCAATCGATTTCTAGCTATCGTACTCATGGTACACGCTTTTGCCGCTTATGTAAGGAATCACGGTGAGCGCAGCTTCGAGCTATTTATGTTCTACAAAGCCTAATGCAGAGAACGACAAAATATTCCTTGAAAAAATAGAACATACATAATATGCAGACTTTTATCGGAGAAATCAACTTTGGTAACTAATTTTTGTTCACTTTCGGCTGCTGCTGATGTTTACAAACAGTACAAATATAAACATTAAACTGCCACTTCGATGAGACGGTAATGTCAAATACGTCGTTTGTCAAAATATCAAAACCTTCTAAATACGTCGATAAAAGGTAGGGTCACATTGAATAATGTTATAAATTTTCATGAAAAGTAGCAGAAGTGATATGTGCCATGCACTTATTGTACAATCCATTTGTGTTCCGTGTATTCAGCAATAAATAATTTGCTGCCTTCCGTGTGAAAGGCTCATTATGCTCAAATCCAATCTGTCAAAATGGAAGCAATAAGGCGGCTGTCAAAAGCTGTCGTGTAGCAAACCTTTCGCGATACGCTTTTAAAACTGCGGGCCGAAAAGTTGGAGCAGAAAAAAGTGTGTGTGTATTTCGGATTGTGTGTGCGTGATGTGCAGCAGTTGTCCTGTGTGAAGTGCGCTTCGTGAAAACAAGCGACATTACGTGTGAGCAGAAGAAAAACGCAAATTGTACCCCTTGAAATAATAAACACCGTCACACCGAGAGAGTCCGCCTTGGGCACGCAAATCGAACGATGAGTTGAGTGAGGTGGTGCTGAACCCACAAACAGATAGGTTTCGGGAACGCCGAAAGCAGACACCCGTGTGGCGTAGTTCAGTGACGACGTGTTTCGCCTTCCATTCCACCGTGCCGGCCGTTCGTTTTCCACGTACAACTGCGGCGGATTTTAGGTGCATCTATCATCGTCCTCTTATCGAAACACTTGTTGGATTACGCGGTGCTTCCTCTGCAAAACGGCTCGGCAAGTGAACGTACCCGTATCGCTAGTTCGCCAGCCAGCTCTTCCTCCAATATTGGCGCTTCTGCACGCCGTGTTGCGCACGATAAGCGCTGGGTTCGGAGACTCCTCTACGAGCCAGATTATTATTATTTGACGCCTGAAAGAAACAAAAGAAGAATCGCTGGAGTGTGGTGTGTGCGCGTGCCTACCTGTGAGTGCCATCCGTCTCCTCCGTGCGTCCGGTGCTGTGTACGATTACATATGCGGGTATCGCCCGAGGATAATACAGATAAAACATCGTCCATTGCTTCTTGGAAGCGAGTTTTTCGATCGGCAGCGTGTGAAACCAATCAGCACTTCATAGCGAATCGTATGCTGTGGATGCGCGCGTGTGCTCTCTCAGTGTGAGTGGTACGTTTTAATGTGTTGGAGACTTCCTTCCGAAGAAAAGGATACATACGCAAGCCGCAACAGCAAATAGTGTGTGCGAGGCTTGCAAGCCTGTAGGTTTCCTATACCAAAGTAGGCCTCACAGCCAGGGCTACTATTTTATCGGTTTCGGAACGCACCACCGGTTACAGGAACGGACGCTAAGATAGTCGCCGAATCATCCTCCCTTCCAGCGGCCATCGTTTCGCCATCGTTGACCGAGTGCGCAAGATGGCGCGTGGTGCGGCGGTGTGGCGGAGGCTAACTGTGCTGTTGGCCGTCTTTTGTCTGCACGAGTTGTTTGTGCCGGCGGAGCAGCATGCCACCTCGGTCCGGCACGGTTTTGCGCCCAGCATTCTGCACGTGGAACCGGAGGTCGACGGGAGCCGCAGGGCACCGCGTACGTTGACACTAACGACGGCCGACATGGACGACGAGAACGGCGACCCGGAGGTGGCTGCCCTGCTCGGCCGGTCCGCCTTCCTGCGCGACGAACTGCGACGCGTGCGACGTGATGCACCGCCAAACGCCAACAGTGGCACGGGGCAAAACAAAAATGCCTCCACGGCTACATCTGGCGGTGGTGGCGGCAGCAATGCAACGGCCACGGCGGCGGTGACGGTACCGGCCAAGAATAGCGTATCATCGGAATTTTCCCCGTCGTCGATAATCAAGGCGCAGGTAAGTGCCCTGTTCTTTTCTTTATCTCTTCCGTTTTTCGTTGCTTGTTGTTAGCCGCGCAAACTGATGGTGGTACCACAGCTGCACTGTCGCGGAGATGCATTGAAACAACACGGATCTTCTTTTTTGTGCACTTTTCTTCCTGCTGGAAGTAACGTGCAGGCTACAAACTTATACTTTATCCTTCGTCATACTCTAATTACCGGCACGGCA
The DNA here is from genome assembly GCA_000349145.1 of Anopheles dirus. Classification (NCBI taxonomy): domain Eukaryota; kingdom Metazoa; phylum Arthropoda; class Insecta; order Diptera; family Culicidae; genus Anopheles; species Anopheles dirus. The sequence continues at coordinate 935,527 of KB673002.1, forward strand.
TTCGCGGCCCAGTTGGTGTATCTCCGGTCAGACAGATCGACCTGTAAAAAGCGGCACTAGTAAAACAAAACCACATCGACTGCTTTGCATTTTGCCCTATTGCACCTAGTAGTACGCCTAGCACAACCCAGGTGACATCGTTTCATCGAATTATTGTTGCTATTGACGCAGTGTTACGTGCGGTTGTCAGTCGGATAGGAATTGCGCTTTAGAAAACGAATGCAGACGCAATCGTTGTGAAATTACGTCGCTTGAAGGTGTTAAAGTATCCTGATAGCGTTGACAACGGTATCGATACAAGATTACGTTTAATTACGTGCAATTTAATAATAAAAAAAAAACAAGGTAACGAGGAATGACTGTACCTGTGTGAGTTTTTCGATAATCAGCTGTTTTGCTACATTTCAGATCCACAAATAACACACGCCTACCTCTAACAAAGAAAACGACAAAATAATGCGAGTCAGCGAATTTGACAACCGACCGGTTGGAACGGGGGAAGCGAATTGTAAACAAGCGTAGACTTTCGAGGATAGCTCTCCCCTAGTAGTATCTCCCCTAGCCGCCTCTGTAACGTATCTGCGCAGAGGTGAATCTGCCGCCCGGTCGTTTAACCGCGCTAGAATAAGGGCGAAGAAGAGTAAAACTGTCTCAGGGCACTTGCGCTACCAGCTGACTGGCCGACCTTTCTCGTTTGCGTTATCGCTAGATTGGTACGGTAAACAGATGATGAGTTTGCATTGATTACGATTTGCCCCCGCTGTTGTGTGCAATGTTGCAGTGTATTTCGATCCTATTTCACGCATGCCGAAGGCTGATGATTTTACTTCACCGTCCATAGGAATCACGATCGAAGAATCTGTTTTGAGCGGTAATCTCTTTGAGAGTGACACACACTGCAAAGGAAGGGGAAGAAAAACAGCACCGCCACTTATCTTATCGTTAAGGATACGGTTATAATAGCGCTCGTGTGACGAGCAAAATAAACACGAGAAATTGTGACCTTACACACATCCCAACCGAGCATGGTCAAGCACATTCCAAACAAATACCGCATTCTTAATCAGTTTTGTTCATGGTTAAACTTTTGTTTCCTTCTCAGTACCATAGACCTCGGGTCGGAGATGAAATTCATACCAAAATACAAAAACCATTAGCAATTATTATTGTTTAATAAGGAATGCGTATGAAACCAGCAGTTTTTTTGGTTATTTCGTTGCAAGAGGACACAATGCAGTTCACAAATTGTGAACTGAATTAAATAGTAAAGTCGTAGGAGAAGAATTTGTGCCGAAGACAAGTCCTATAAAAGTTGGTATGCCTCATCCAAACGGTTTAAATATTTTTCATAGAACTTTATACAGTAATAGAAAAAATAATTCTATTTTTTTTATTAAACTCTATATTTGTAAATGTGACAAGATGGCTTGAGTGGAAAATGGTATCTGGCTCGGTTGTTATGAAATGTTCTTAAATTCTAGGCCATTACATTCATTTTTTACAAGTTTTAAGGTTAAAAAGATAAACCACAACTACGTTCGTGCGGTGTGTTCCATCCCAGAACCTTATCCGTACTAATTTAGTGTGAAATTCAATGGCAGGCTGGATCACATTGCTGTACTGTGTTAGTGGATAATAAACTAACTCGAGTGAAGTAAACACAAAGACACGACATGAGTATCATTTGACATTTGAGATTCGGGGTGTAACCCGGCTAAGGTACAATTGATACAATTGTGAGTGTAATATGATACCACTATCAACTTTTTGCTGCACAAACCTACCTTAACGTGCATAATTCAGCCTGTAATTATGACGCTCCGGTCACGACATAATGTTATAATTCTGATAGAAGTACATTTTGATTATCTTCTAAACTATGCCTCATATCAGGTATGAGCAATCTGTATAGAGGAACAATTTTAAATCCAAAAAGTAAAGGTCCAACATAGTAAAAACGATGCACTATTATGCATTCCGTACGAGAGTACCATTTTGTTATTCCAATGATGTATAAATGCTTTGTTGGTTGTTAGATTGCATAAAAATCTACATGTTTGTATAAAAAACCATATAAGCTAGAAATGGCAAGATTATTCACAGGATTATGTTGTTTATATAGATAGTTTATAGAGGTTTTGAGCCAGGTGGTCTCTTTCTCCTTTATATTCACAGGATGTTAAGTCAATGGGAAAGATAAAGAATATAATTCATGCTTGCACGTTGTAACTACTACTAAAGTTATATCCAATATTCTGATAAATGTTTTTAAACATCCGTGTCAAATTGCTGAAACAGCCAAACAATCGAATTTTGGAAAAAAGGAAAAGTAATGTTTTTTAAAGATGGTTTTGATTTGAATAATGTGACATAAAGTTACAATAGAAATAAATAAGCGAGATGCTTCTTGTAATGTAAAAAATATATATTGAGTTAAACGAGTTGAATGCTGTAACACTAACCTTAGTAGGTTTACATTCATCATTTTCAGTTCCTTTTCTCAATTATACCCTCTGATGGCGCATGAAGTTTCGCAACGATGTCGCATGAATTGTGTTAACAAATATTGAAAAGTAGTAAGATCTAACGTTATCACGTCTCAAGCCTATCCCCAGTTCTGCCACTATAGTCGAATTTATACTCACTTTGCGGATTTAATGTGATTAAATCTGCATACGATGTATACGATGTATTTTCTATTATGAAGTCAACATTATAAACTCTTAATAACAATCAAACACGTGCACGGTGTGTAGAACTGGATGAAGTAATTCGAGGTGCGTCCGCCACTCGTACGGACCTCAATTTGTATGTCCCGCATATCGGAGCATGCACGTGCTGTTGTAGAGTTATTTGATTTTGACCGAGAGCTTATGTTGGACACAAGTGTTACCATGCTGGATGAGACTCGTACCTCCCATCCTCCCGGAAGCATCCAATAAAGACCTTATCAATCGCATTATTCCTCTCAATTTAAACTTCATCGCTCTCCGCCGAACGGTCGCTTTCTTGTCTGTTCTTAGTACAACGGCAGCAGAAAAAAACTACAAAGAAATGCCTTGCACACATGAGATGATGTGCAGTAAATGATAAGCGTGCCGTGATTCATCCCGTGCGATTCTAAATCGTTCTGTGTGCCACTATCAAACTTCCAAGAAGCTTGTGTTATTTTCCGTTGTTTTGCGGACTTCAACACTATAACTTCTCTCACGGAACATAGGAATAGGAACATAGGAATAAACAATTGACAAATCCAGCCGGAGGGGGCGTTGTGCTGGACTTTCTACATTACTGTGTTTCCATCGCAACATTCCAAGCCTTAATTCTACACATTTTACTTCCAATTCTACTTGGTTCCATTGTCGCCACCGGCAAGAGAATTGCGACACTGTTATCGCGCCTGTTCGGCGTAATCAACCACAGCCGGTCTTAACGAAGCCATTCGCTGCTGACTAATCAAAATCTTTGTTTTTCTTTGGGAACCCTTGTCAACAGCACTCGTGAGGGGGGAACGCACCGCACTATAGGGTTAGCTTTCGTGCGTGGTCAGCAACCTGAAACCTGTGTCTCAAATTTTCATCGAATTGCGTTGTAAAGCGAACACACAATGTGCAGAAGAAAACGAAAACGTACACCGCATTGAAATGAATCGCCCGTGTCAGCAACACATGCAGCATTGCCGTTAGTGGACACCAGAGATTCAAATAAAATGAAAAAAACAATGCTGAAATGGCTGAAGATGGTTTTACTATTTGAAGAATACTATTTTCATATCAATTAAACTTTGCTTTCGAGGGCTATTAGTTTTCATTCGTGTTTTAGCCTGAACTCAACATGTCGCTTAGAACTTGTTGATATAAGATCTCTTCCATTCGAAACCGTTTTGTTTAATTTCTTTTTGTAGCGTACAAGTACTTCTCCGGTGTTTTCATTTGCGGTGACACTTATTCGCATACGTATATCTGTGACACCTGATGTTCGCGATTACATTAGGCAAAGCACGTTTGCACGGTTCCTGCTTAGTGTATCGCGATGCGCAAGACAAAGGCAGTATTGAGGCAAGGTTGTTTCTATTTTCGTGTCAATGGAACGCGACCGTGCGTAAAGCGAAAACAAACCTTTCCTCCCTACTGTGTAGCGTTGTTGATCCATTCACCAATGCGCTAATTTGTAAGCAGTCGTATTGGATGATTATCATAGTTTCGGCGAATGTTGTGCAAATGGTTTCCGATGCACCTCTTTCTTCTGTGCTGTGCTAACGGAGTGTTATAGACTCGACAAATTGACAGTATGCTGGAATGTGACCCCCCAGTCTTCCATGACAAAGCAATAAAATCGTCAAATAAATGTGTTTTTTTTCCCCGTTATCATCATTCTGCGAGATGTGCGAATTCGTTACCACTGCAGTATATAGTGTACCCTACATTTTCATTCCCCATTTCGTCAATAGAATAATTGCATTACCAGTGTGGGATTGGTGGTGCAGAGTTTTTTTTGTGACCGATGTCGCGCTTTCTTTGTGCATGTCAAAAGCGCGAATTTGCTAACGCGTGAGGGCGCAACTGCATCGTCTTTGTTTATCGAAAAAATGGGGAAAACACCAGAATTGGCAGTGGGAGAGCGCACGCCCCTGCACATCGGTGACGGCATTTGGGGAGCTAGGAAAAAAATATAGAAATGTTCGGTCAATATAACTACGACGATCCAGACAAAGAACACCAGTAGCTCCCCTGTGCATTTAGGAATCGGGAAGGTCTTCTGTAAAGTGTTGTTGTTATTTTTTTGTTTGTAGGTGTCCGTTATATTATCCTGCCGCCATTTTCTGCCATTAGCTGACGCAAATGACCCACCGTGTTCGTAAGTGGTCTTATCATATTAGCAAAACTTACAAACGGAAAATAAAGAAAAGATCTGAACATGTTTAGAAAGTTTTCAAGAGATTTGAAAGGAAATTTCGAAAATTTATTTATTTATTTCACAACTTAAGAGAGTTCCTCGAAATATGTTCAATTTTCTAGTGGCATATATTGTTCATGATTTAGTACCATAAATAACGAAAGGATCAATCCGATTATATTTTTGTTCATGTTAAGAATCAATTTCAGAAAAGAGGCGAAGAGACCTTTTGGTTGTATAGGTTTTTAGCCAAAGGGCCTCTTATATATAACCTACACCTTATGAATAATAATATATACAAAATAACAACAGTTTGAAATAAACCCGTTTAATTTAACATTTATCCATTTTCTTGAACTCACAATGACGAACAACAATTCGAACTAGTAAATCGTTATTTGTGGAAGAATTATGGATAGAGCTCAGTACCTCAGTTGGACAGAGATAGTATGTATACTAATTTTTGGCGTTTAAGACCGAACACTTCACTGGCTTCTTATCAACAATTAGCGACGGAATTCATACGTGTTATAAAAGATCGGTGATCGTTTATGGGGCAAATAGAAAAAAAACTTAAAACAGATGTAGTAACTTACGAATCACAGCGTCACACATCTCACATTGTCAATTGTGCCTTGTCGGGAATGTGCTTCACATCAAATGATTCATTGAGCAGATCTCTCGTAGCAACCGTGGGTAGGTATACACCCCCTTACTGATCAGAGGGAAGATTTCGGTAAAGGGAAGTGACGAAGCTAATTGCTGCATTCTAATTGCTGGAATTGCATCGTTCCCGGTATGAATTCTCCGCCAGAGTCACACCAACGCGCGTCGTACACACAGGATGCTACCGATATCACGAGCGTGCGCGCGCGCGCTCGTGCTCTTGTCTCGCTAGCGGAAGAGATTGAACGATTCCATGTCTTACTCATAGCCCGGCGCAATCATATCCTGTGTGTAGTATGTTTTTTCCACACGCGAGTGTGTGATGCTGTGGGACATGACATGATCAACAACAACAGTGTATTTGGTTAATAGCGGGCTTTGTGGTTTTTACATACTCTTACTTTAGCGGTTTAAAGGTATAATCTTAACAGGAGTGGAATTTTTTAAATTAATTGCATACTTTCATATTTTTGATTGAATTTAAATAAATTTAAAGTTTTATGCAAATACTCAAATCGATAGGTGTAATATTTTTTGTAACAGTTATTCAGGTTTCTTTCGGTACAAACTTGCATCATGTGTAATAAAAAAAAATGTGGCGTTTTCGTTTTCTCATGAAATGTGTAGCAAATTAGTATACATAGTTGTTTATCCTATTAATCCTTTCAGTAATTGCTCTCAACTAATTTGTTTATGGTATCCGATATCAAGTCAGAAATCGTCGGCAACAAGTGGGGTGTGTACTGGTGTTTAAAAGCTAAGTGCAGAGTTTTCTCCATGGGTGATTCTGAAATAAATATTTATTTACGGGACTGCAAGTTGCGTTTATTACAGCATAAACGTAAAATGATACGTCCGATACCAACGACATCAGTATCATCTTTGTTAAGATTTATTATTCCGAGAAACGATCAACAATAAGAACCAGTTTGTTTTTTTTTCGTTTAGGCTACACTCATTGTTGCCATTTGCAATGTTTTTACAACAAATTGTGACTTTGTACTTATTGGTAAATCTTTTTAATCTAGATGATGAACAGAGAAGAACAAGGGAAGAGATGAACGACATTGAAAAGAAGTAATCAAGATTGTTTGAAAAAGTATTATATATTTCACAAAGATCCTTATTTACATTCATTTGATTGTATATCTACTTTTCTATTTAGTTGTTTGTTATGTAATTGAAAAAAATATTACCTATTGCTCATTACAGACGACGCACCTGAACGATTCCCATGGGCAGCTGATTGTGCACTGGTTGGGTGAGGGAACGGACGTTATGATTTGCCTTGCCCGGGAACCTCCAGACACGGACATGAAGTCACCGCCACCACCCCCGTCGCGAATTTTTATGTCAAATGATTACGGTGACACATTCGCAGACAAAACGGCTGATTTCATGCTGAACATCAATGGTGTGATGACAAACTCTACGGTGGAACAATTTTTCACACATCAAAAGTTCAACACGGTGAGGAACTCGCATTGAAGGAAGCAATGCTGCCATCCATATGAGCGACCCAATGAATACTAATTTTGATCTCTCATTTCAGATCGTTTTCATCGATCCCCGTAATCAAGCCATATTTACGTCGGAGGATTATGGAAACACCATCACAATGCGCAAGCTGGACTTTACACCCTCAGATGTTTCGTTCTACGACGCCGACAGACGAACTTTCCTCGTGCTAGACAAGCGGGACCCACAGAGAAAGGTACGTTAAGGACCTCATCCGTGAACCGCTGTAGGAAAACAGTTCAAATTGATAACATTTTGCTTACAGCTTTACTACACCACCGACTTTGGGGCGTCTTTTACGCTGCTTCAAAGTTATGTGAAATCATTTCTTTGGTCGTCGGGTGACGGAATCCCGATTCACCTCTATGTGGAACGTAAAGAACCAACGAGTAAGTAACTCTTTTGCAATACTGAATAGGTGGACCGATGTGCGATAACCTTTGCTGTTCCCTTCGCCCGCATAGATACTTCTTCTGTGATTTTCTTCAACGCCGCCGACCTGTACACCGGTAACCGACAGTTCAATGTACTGATCGAGAAGGTGGAGGACTTCCACATCAACAAAGATTTCATGTTCGCATCGCAGCGCCTGCCGAACAGCACGCAGCTGCTTATTTCGTACAAGCGCGGCAAGTTCGTGAAGGCTGACTTCCAGACCGAGCTGGACATCCGGGGCTATCACGTGGCGGACGTCGAGGGGCGACGCATTATGATTTCGGTGGTGCACTCGGAACGCATTTCGCATCTGTACGTGTCTGAGTCGAACGATGACATGACGGACATAAAGTTTGTACCGAGCCTGGAGAACATTTTCACGTATATTCCCGACCTGAACTGGCGCTCTAGTTGGCTGGTGTAAGTATTCACAGTTTAGTGTTGATGCCGAGTCTCAATTCTTTTATTTGACGGAAAGACGAGACAGAAGCCAATTCGCTCAAGAATTCAAAACTTGCCCGGTGCTTTAGCTTTGCATTTCATTGGCACATGCAGTCATCAAGATTTTGATAATTATTTTTAAGCTATTGCTATTTAATAAAATATCTTTACGTATAATATAGATAGAGTTTACGATACTAGAAGTAAAAAGAGAGGAGAATTAAATCAGTTGGATCAGCTCTCAAACCAGTTTTATTAATCGTGTTAATAAAACTAATACGCATCCACGGCAAAACTAAAAAGGCGAAGAAAAAATATCGAGAACTTCTTGAATATATTATAAATTTACTTTTAGGGATATTCTATAATATTAATTAGTAAACGGAATTGCTAATGTTTTACTTAATGCTGTTTAATCATATGATCTGGCAGGAAATCATCTGAGACGGCTTTTACCGACCTTTACCGGGTGGAGGGACTGAAAGGCATCTACATCGCATCAAAAATGAACCGTGTGCCGGTCGCAGAAACCATTACTCCGGACTACCTTGTGTCGGTCATATCGTTCGACCATGGCAACACCTGGCGATCAATCAAGGCTCCCGAAACGGACGATGAAGGATCGTTGCTGAACTGTGGCAAAGATTGCAGTTTACACTTAACTCAGAAGTTCTGTTCACTGTACCCAGTGACCCGGTAAGTGTGTGCTGTCCATGTGGCATTACGTTTGCGCATCGGAACGATCGAACAAATCGTCATTCATCTCTATCCATCTATTTTCGCGTAGATCCGTTACGATAATGAGCTCGAAAACGGCTCCGGGAGTAATAATGGCGTCCGGTGTGGTGGGCAAGTCGCTGAAGGGCCATCCGGGCGTGTATATTTCGCGCGATGCCGGTCTGACGTGGAAGCAGATACTGAAGAACTATTACTTCTTCAACATGGGCGATCACGGTGGGCTGCTGGTGGCGGTCAAGTACTTTAAATCGAAGGGCGAAACGAACGAGATACTCTACTCGACGGACGAGGGGGAACGGTGGCACTCGACGCCATTCATCGGCAACCAGTTGAAGGTGTACGGTTTGATGCGCGAAGCGGAAGCGAACGGGACGATCTTCACACTGTTCGGTTCGGAGCAGGAGGAACACCGATGGCTGATAATAAAGATCGATCTGAAGAACGCGTTCACGGCGAACTGCACGGCGGACGACTACAAGTTCTGGACGCCTGGTTCGTATTCGGGCGACTACTTCATGCCGTGTGTGCTCGGCCGCCAGGACACGTATCAGCGGCGAAAGCCGCATGCTAACTGTCACAATGGCGCCGGGTACGAACGTCCGATACGACAGGAGGTGTGCGAATGCAACAGCTGGGACTTTGAGTGCGACTACGGCTTTATGCGCAGCGGTCAGAAGCGATCGTTCTGCGTGCGGAATAAAACGATGACGCACTACGATCCGTACGTGGTGCCGAAGACATGCGTACCGGGAGCGTACTACAATCGTACACGCGGCTATCGGAAAATCGACGGCGATGTGTGTGTAGACGGGTTTGCGTCCCAGTATCTGCCGCAGTCGATCCCCTGCCCAATGGAGCAGTCGGGTGAATTTTTGATCATTGCACAGCGTGAAAAAATCTCGCGCATCGATTTGCGCAATAACAACACCCGCACGGAGTTTGCGATCGCCGGTTTGAAGAATGTGATCGCGATTGAGTTCGATCTGAAACGCAACTGTGTGTTCTGGGCGGACATTCTGACGGATGTGATCGGCAGGCAGTGCTTGAATGGAAATGCGACGCCGGAAACACTGGTCGACAATGGGCTGTCGTCGGTGGAGGGTATGTCGTACGATTGGATTTCGGAGGTGCTGTACTTTGTCGATGGGATGCGGTTGATGATCGAGGCGCTGCGTGTACCGGCGCCGGGATCAATTGCACCGGCGGGTTCACCGCGTACGCCGAACGTCCGTCACACGGTCATCGACAGCAAGCACCTGAACAAACCGCGCGGCATCGTCGTCCACCCGATGGAGGGCTACCTGTTCTGGACGGACTGGAACTCGATACGGCCGTCGATTTCACGCGCCAACATGGACGGTACGGATGTGCGGGAGCTGTTTACCAAACCGCAGGTCACGTGGCCAAACGGCGTCACGATCGACTACATGGCTGAACGGCTGTATTGGGTAGATGCCAGCAAGGACTACATTGCCAGCAGCGATCTGGATGGCAAAAACTTCCACAAGGTGCTGCAGCAGGACCCGTACGTGCAGCATCCGTTTGCCGTGGCCGTGCTGAAAGACGTGATGTACTGGGACGACTGGAAGCAGAACTCGGTCTTCTCTGCGGACAAAGATCACGGCATAATGGCGCGATTGGTGGCGGACAACATGACCAACCTGATGGACATGAAAGTGTACGGGCACACGATCCAAGTTGGCACGAATGCGTGCACGAACAACGATAAATGTTCGCACATCTGCGTCGGTGGCCCGAAGCGTTCGTACACCTGCCTCTGCCCGGACGGCATGGAACTGGTGGCGGAACGGTGCACCTGCCCGGCCGGTACGACCGCGCAGGGCGGTGGCTGCACACGCACGGGCAAATCGTGTGGACCGAAGTTTTTCAACTGCAACAACACGCGCTGCGTGCCGCACATGTACAAGTGCGATGGCGAGGACGATTGCGGTGATCTGAGCGACGAGGAGGGTTGCCCGGCCGCGAAACCTGCTTGCCCACCGCACATGTTTACGTGCAAGGCGGACCAGCAGTGCGTACCGAAGCACTATTTGTGTGATTTTGACCGTGATTGTAAGGACGGTAGCGACGAGGAGAACTGTAAGACGCCGCACTGTAAGACGGACGAGTTTACGTGCGACAACGGACGATGCATCAAGACGAGCTGGATGTGCGACGGTGAGGACGACTGCCGCGACGGTTCTGATGAGAAGGATTGCCGCAAAAAGAATGCCACCCTGATCGAGTGCAAGGCGGACGAGTTTCGGTGCAATGCCACGAACGCGTGTCTCCCGAATCAGTGGCGGTGCGACACGGAGAAGGACTGTCCGGACGGGTCGGACGAAGCGAACTGCAGTAACAACACGTGCGAGTCGTGGATGTTCACGTGCGTGAGCGACGGTAAGTGCATTTACAAGACGTGGCAGTGCGACGGCGCCCAGGACTGCAAGGACGGTAGCGACGAGAAGGACTGTCCGGCGATCATCGGCGTTATCGATACGTCGAAGACAACCGAGGCGACGCCGACGAAGAAGCCAGGTATTAACATCATGCCTGGTCAGGAGTGTCACGATTGGATGTTTAAGTGTAAAAACGATCGTTGCGTGCCGTACTGGTGGAAGTGTGACGGCGTGAACGACTGCGAGGACCATTCCGACGAGGAGGGATGCAGCGGTGAGGTGGCGGGAAAGACGCCGGCTGCTGGTGGCTCGAGCCCGACGGTAACGTCAAGTCCGCTGAGTACGGTGGTACCGACGCGCCGCAAGGATCGCATCTGTGGGCTGCACGAGTTCCGCTGTGATTCGGGCACGTGCATACCGAAGCGATTCGTGTGTGACAGCTACAGCGACTGTCCACGCGGGGAGGATGAGGAAAACTGTCCAAGCAGCAAGCTATGCGGCAACAATAACTTCCGCTGTCGCACCGACGGCATGTGTCTGCCGATGGATCGGTTCTGCAACGGTGTGCAGGACTGTGTCGATGGTAGCGACGAAGAGTGCAACTTTAAACCGACAACGTAAGTTTTTTTAAAATATTGTGGTAAATTGGTAAATTGACACAAACATGTAACGGTTTCATTGCAACAGGTCTGCTACGTCGAATCGGAACTGCAGCACCAACCCAGGAGTGTTTGCGTGCGACAACACGTGCTTCGCTCTGATGGTACAGTGCGATGAGAAACCAGATTGCTACGATGGAAAGGATGAGGAAGATTGCGTTGGCAATCGGAAAGTACGGCATTATCAGGTGTGTGATTGTTGTGAGACATTGTGTGATGTATTCCACAGTGACTTATGCTCACGGCGATGGGTCTCTTACGTATGGGTGCTTTGGAAACAAAGCAAATTATGTGTTATGTCGAGGATTGTATGTAAAAGTTTTGTATTGCAATTGGCAGGTTACACAGATCAGCGTCGATCAACGTTCCCTGAACTCAACCAGCTTCCTGATCTTCTGGATGATACCGTTACCATCAGGCTTGACGTTGGAATATTTGCCTTCTATTTACTACAATAATGAATGGAAAAATGTCACCAACTGGATAACGGAAACCGAGTATCGATTTACGAACCTGAAACCTTACACCACGTACAAAGTGACCACTTACGTTCGCGTGAAGGGCCAAACGAAGATAACTCCGCCGTACATCTACTACGAAATAGCGACAACGGAAGGAAGTAAGTTGAATTGAGTTGATTACACAAGATCAAATATATTTATATCTTTTTTTGCCTCCAGTTCCTTCGCCACCGTTAAGCGTATCGGTCGTGCAGCAGAATGGTTCCCGCGTGCAAGTAAGCTGGGAACCACCGAAAGAAATAAACGGACACCTGGAGGGCTACACGGTGAACTATAGATCGCAGTCGAAGAACGTCATTCCGGCGCAAAACGTGAAGGCAGGTGCCTCGGAGACGAGCGTCATCATCGACAAGGACTTCAAGCCGCACGTAGTTTACGAGTTTTGGGTAAAGGCACGCAACGGCCGGCACGAATCACTGTCGTCTGTTATGGTGCCGCTGATGTTCGACGGAACGTCGTTCGTGGAAAAAATCACCCGCATAGATGTGCTGAACAAGACGGCCAAGTCGGTAACGCTGCGCTGGAAGCCGGTGAGCAACGCGGACGGCTACATGGTGGTACCGATATTGCCACAGACCTATCCCGTACTGCCGACGATTAAGGTGCAGAACTCCACGGCCATTACGCTGGACAACATGGTACCCGGCACGCAGTACGTCATCAAGGTGGCTGCGTACGTGAAGAACTTCTTCGGGCAGCATGAGACCACCATCATCTCGTTCGGCGGCACACCGCTGCCGGCGCTCAACGTGGTGCTGAAGGAAAAGACGGACGAATATGCGTTGCTAGAGTGGAACGAACCGAAGGGATTGGAAATGACGAAGTTAGTCTATGGTGTTTACTATGGTACCAGCATGGATGCGCTGTTTGAAGGTAAGCGCGCTTGCCTCAATTGTTGTTCTCTTTTAAAAAGTAGATGAAGCTGAATTGGGATGTACTTAATTTAAAGTGCCTTATCGAGGATTGTTTTATGCATACAAATATGGCAGCATGTAATTGTGTTTATTCTATTCCTATTTTCGTGTTCTTTAGCCGCCCGCATTAATACCACATCACGGAGCATAAAATTAACGGGCCTTATGCCTTGCCAATCATATCTGGTCAGCGTAGGTATCGTCGGACCCATCGGGCCGGGACCTTTGGGTCGCAATCCACTTAAGCTGGAGACGGCTTACAATCGCACTTTACCACCAAAGGATCTAACAGTTGATATTAACGAAACTAGTCAAGAAATGACCATCGAATGGCAGCATAGCTGTGCTTTGGATTTGGGCTCGTCTTATCCGGCGTACATCGTAAGTGCTTTGCCGTGAACCACCATCCCATTACGCTCATCCACGTATCGTACTCTTTAATCCCCGTGTCGTACTCTTTATTCCCCGTAGATCACGGTCCGCGAACTCACGCTTAACAAAACATCCGTAGTGACGGTGCAACCGACGCGGAACAAAACAATAGTGCACGTGTTCCGTAAGATTCCAAAGGGCGCCGCCTACGAAGTGTCCGTATCGACGGACATTCCGAACGCCCAGGCGGTTCACATGGTCGCATATTCGGCTCCCTTGCCGGCTCCTGATCAGCTGCAGGTGTGGCTGGAGAGAAACGGAACTCATGTGGTAAACTGGAAGGCCGTAAAAGACTTCAAGGACGATGGGTAAGAAAATGGTTTTATTCAGCTAATTAAATAATGGAAATCGACGATTGACATGTCTATAATGATTCGGCATGAAAACCGCCACATTTGTAGGAATATTTGAAAAATTAGGGTTTCGACAACTGTTTTAATAAACTAAAAAAGAACCAAAGAATGTTTGTACAATTGCTGAGATTATAATCTGATTTTTGTTTTCAGCTACATCTACGAAGTCGTTGTACATGAAGGTCGCGGCATTAACAATTCGGTTTCGCCTATCCTTATCGTATCAGCCAAGGAACCTCCAACGTTTATACAACCGGACCAACTGAGTGCAATCGCTGAACAGGGACTCTTTACGATCGGCGTTCGACTGAAAACGGATCAGGTAAGTTTCACAGTGTTTGATTTGAGTATACAGTACAATTTATCAGAGTCTTACAATATAATTATAAACCTCCTAATGATATATCCGTAGGGTCTGTACTCCGACATCGTGGAGACGGAATCGTTTAGAAAGCTCGGCGAACTGAGTATGATGCAACCGTCCACCTCATCTGTCGGGTCGGCATGGAAGTGGATCGTACCGACCATTGCTGTTGTGATACTGCTAGGCGTTGTGGTATACGGATTCCAGAGGCACCGACGATTGCAGAGCTCGTTCAGTCGATTCGCTAACTCGCACTACGATACGCGAACCGGTGCCACGCGCATTGGATGTACGCTGGACGACGATGAGCACGAGCACCAGGAGGTGCCGCGCAGCTTCTCGGACGACGAACCACTGGTGATCGCTTAAGGTGTGAGTATCGTTTGTTCTAGTTGCTCATTTAAGGGTTGATATTAGTAGATCTCTCGGGACGTATCTCCTCGCCCGCTCGCCACGTGAGAGGCAGTGTGATTGATAACGGGATAAATAGTCTAAACACAGTTTGAAGCGATGAAAAGTGTAAGTAATGGAACTAGCAAACAGTACTGATACATATGATACGACTCCAAAACATTAATCCCTCACATACTTTACCAATACAGCGAGAATGCGAGTGAGAAAGGGAGGGAATGTGTGTGTGAGTGTGACAGAGAGAGCCGGGGAATGGAAAATCCTAACAAAGACGAACTAAAGAAAATGAAAACAAAAAACACAAACATTAAAATAATATTAGGCATTAAGAAAAAAAAGTGTGCGTGTGTGTGCATGAGATAAAGACAAGCGTTAGCGGAGGTACAGGAGGAGGAAACACTGCGAAAGACTAAAATATTTTTTTTTGTATTTATGCGTTATTCGTTTTATTAAAATAGATTTATTTAATGTAGAACAGTTGCAGGAGGCAGTAGTATCATGAAATATATCAAACCGCAAGGGAGGCGTTGTGTTGAAGGCTGATGCACGTGAAGAAAGTGAAAATAGGTTGTATTAAAACAATGTTGCTACATCCTGGTTTTGTTTTATCTTCAATATCTTCTGCTTGTAAACATTGTACATTCTGTTTATGTTTCTCTTCCCTGTCGGACCTTGTGCGGTGCTAATCAAGAAATGTAGCGAGTAATATGTCAAGCAGGATGATAATAACACTGCTAAAGATAAGCAAAAGATGCCGTACAGTAGAGCAAGATAGAGGAAGCGAAAAGTTAGCGAAATTCCGGTATTAAAAAGAACAATTGAACTGTTTCACTTTTATCTGGGTTTTATTAAAAAAAAAACGAACTATTATTGCATTGCTTACTGGATATGGATTGGGGGTTTGCTTGCGTTGATTGTCTGTAAAAAGTGAACCAAAATCCCTGGCCGGATCTTGTGGTGGGGATTTGGGTTTTGCTATTGAGGTACAATCGGGTTGGATTTTCTGTGTGGTTTGTGTTTTTTTTCATTTGAAATTGATCTTTTGAGCAATATATTGGTATAGTAGGGAAAAAGAAATCAACGATAATAGTTAACGTTGTCCAATTGTAAAAAATGATGCAAATTAATTGCACCAAACTGCAAAACGTGAAGTGTAAGAGCGTGCTCAGAATCATTAAATACTTGGGATATAACATTCATTTTCGTCTCCGGGACTTGAACAAATCAGACACATAACATTACCCAACAATCTCATCCTGTGAATAGCGGACTTGTAGGTGTAATGTAGGACAGTGGAGATGAGATTGCAACTAGAGGCACGTTTAGGGCTTAACACACCCTTCACGACAATGATAAGGAACAGCTGTGAGAAAAAGTATTTGTACAGTACGTTTGCGCTGATAATTGAAACAAAGTGGACTGGAGCTGTAGACAAGATGGAGGGAAATGATTTTTCGTTAGTATACTTCTTTACTGTCTAATGTACGGCAGCGACACACATCCACACACACAAATACACTCGCACAGATACACACATACATATACATACACATGCAAAGATGCACATACACATACACACTTACACATACCACATGCTGATTGGTCAAATTTCAGCTTCAATAATGAGACAGTAAATTTCGTGCAGAGAAACGGGTAGGCAGAGTAGCAGAGCGATGCAAGTTCTTCCCTTAGAAAAAACAAAAACAATTTGGTTTCGGCTTCTAGCGACGTTAGACATAAAGCAACAATTCCAAACACCATCCCTGTTCTCCTATTTATCTTCTATTCCGCGGTGTAGTGAATGAAGTATCAGGAGGCGGTCGGATGAAATTGTGTAACGAATATCTTAAAATTAAGTAGCGAAACAATAAAACAGAAACGCGATTATGTGTGCCCAGTATCGCCCAAAACGTCCGTGGCGGGTGACCAAAGGGACGTCACAAAACATACGAGAAATTAATATCTTACTGTTTCGGCATTAGTTGTTTAGCTTACATAAGTCGGAAGAAACCGTAGAGGATAAATTGCATGAAATAAAGGTGAGTATATGTTACAATACAATTAATGTTGCCGTGTAACTTTTTGTGGTGCAGAATAACACGAAATGATATAATGATGTAAGTTTTTGTGGGTGAAATAAATCTTATGAAACTGTAATATGTATTCAAACTGAAACGATACATTGAACGTCCTCTTCAAGTTGGCAAATATTTCTTTAACTTTCGTTTTAAGTACACCGTAGTGATGAAATCGGAAGCAATGTTATACAGGCTTTCTATCTCCGCTTTGGTATCCAGCTGCCGGAGCAATAACAGTTCCCGCTGAATATTTCCCTCCGTATACGGTCGCCTCATCATATGCTCTATCCTCTTCAGTTCGTTCTCACGCAGTGGAACACCCTGCAGCCCTAGCAGCTCTATATCAGAGGGAAACAATCCAATCCACCGCATGGTAGGCACGGCCAACGATCGTTGCTGGTACGCCATTGCCTGTGACGGTGATAGATGTATGGATTTAACAGTTGAATTTGATGCGCAGAACCTTCGCTTACCAGTGAGCCAAATTTATAGACGCAGAATATCTCTATACCGTGAGGATCCGCGTCCATTAGGGCATAAATGGGCACCTGCGAACAGTCAGCAATTTTTTTCAGCAATAACCGCGTCGAAACATCGGGGTATCCCTTTGCCTGCAATGTGGAGAGTTCCTTAAAAGAAAAGTAGCTAGTAACCGAAATAACTATCAAATAAATTCATAAATACCGTCACTAGTACGAGAGTGTTAGGAAACTTTTCCAAAATTCCATCTTCAAGCAGCCGTTTGAATACGGTATCCTTCTCAACGACTAATACCAACTTGGCCGTTAGCTGTATCTCCACCACGCTGCCGACATCCAACGGCACCGACGTGCCCCACCGCGTGTTGCAGTCGATCGTCTGCCCACAGCTTAGGGTAAGCATCAACGGGCCTGCGATCAACCCCTTGGCGGTATTGAAAACGTTCATTTCCCAGGGATCGGCATCCAGCAGGGCAGAAATATCGTCCAGCGCGGCATATGTATAGGCCGGAGTTTGTGCTAGCTCCAGATGCAGATAGTACAGCTCGCGCTTGGTACAGACGGTACCGGTAGCGAGCAGCTGATAGATGGTGGCCAACATGCGCACCATCAACTGCAGACGTCGTGTGTTGATAGGTTTAATCGTACGTTCTCCTTGTTGTAACAAATTGGTCGGCTGTAGACTAAAGTAAACATAACTATTACACCTGGAATCATTTGCAGTGAAACAATTTTCACCCGATTGCTCACATTCCATTGTCGACGGTACAATTTTCCCACCGAGGTTTTCGCCGCATTGTTAGTGGGATGCCTTCGTTGACGCATCGCTCGATGTGATGTAGAAGATCGCTTATCCTGGTCTGTATTTGTCGATGCTGGTCTGGAATTTCGCTCTCGTCCGAATGTTGCGAAGCAAAGTCTTGTGTCGTTGGGGTATCCTCATGTCCCGAGTCCCTTTCCTGGTCGGTCATCCCATCCGGGGTATACTGTGTGTCAGCATTCCACCTGTGCGTCCGCCGTCCATCTGAACGGAGAACGTTTATTTGTACAGCTTGCTTCTCATAACTGTTGCTGTGGTTTGCGTATCTGCATTCATTTTGGGCAATACCTTTAAGTTGTGTGTCAATATTTTGTTGTCTCAAGGAAAAAGTGTGCACCTGGTTAAATGTTTCGTGCCCAATTGGTTCGGAATGGCTGTGCTTATCTGCCCTGTTTGGCGTACGACATCCCGCCAGATCGGATAATCCGTTCTCAAACAAAGAGTCATCCGAATCGTGTTGTGGATCATTGTGAGATGCAGCCGGCTCATCGAGATGAGATTTACGATTTGTGTCGTCGATGTATTTCTCTCGCACTTTTTCATTACTCAGCTCTGCTTTAGTGGTAGTGTTGGGATCATTTTGTTCTTCCGCAAATTTGTTCGAAGTAAACGAAGCCACGCATTCGTCTATGTCGTTGAATAGCTGTATCGGAATGCTTTCCCAGACTATGGATCTAGTAGGACAATGCCTTGGGAATTGTTCCTTTGATGATGACTCCCTTAAGCTCAACGGTAAGGAGATGCTATTTTTCGAGTTAGAGCATTCTTTATAATCACTCTTAAAAAAAAATTATAATTAGACGCACGACTCCGCAGATTCTAAGACTAAATATTTATACTACCGATAACTCGCTGTGTTTAAAGAAATCACTGCTGGCTGAGAACATTCCTACACCGTAGAATAGTAAAGTTTAACATGAAATCTGAAAAAAAAAAATAAAAAAATGGGACCCTGTTATCGGTTATGATAGAAATTAATATTTTAAGAAATACGCACATGCAATGTTTCACTAGCAATGTTTTATTACCATTACCATTTGTTGATTTTAATCCGTTTTTGTTGAGCTTCTTGCACCACTGAATCAAGTTCTTAACAGAACAAAAACACCGAGCCTACTGATCGAAATTGAAATCGAGGCATCATCTGGACTCGCAATGCAATACGTATTCAGTGTAGTACACTGCTATTTTGAACCAAATTACCGTTACGTTTAACAAAACAACACAAGTATCGGCCAAATGAGGAATATCGATCCTCGTAAAAATCGACGCCTTGTCTGGAGAAAAAAGTGTGGATAATAATATTCAACGAAAGCTCAGTTTTTCTATCCATGACCTGTTTTGATTATTTTTCTTATAGAATGCTTAATTTAATCAAATAAGCAAAATTGTGATCCGAGCATCCAAGTAACCACAGCAGATTGGACACTACACCTGAGGTGCCTTAGTTTCAAACAAAACAAATAATAATCAGACTAAAATTTCTATATTGTTTTGTTATATTTTTCATACTTCTTGAAAATCTGTTTACACAACGCTTCGGAGTTCTTATACGTTTTGATAAATTTAAAGCAAGTTGTTGAGAAACGTACAAATGTTCCCAACGACCTGTGAGCAGGAGGAAGGTGCGTGTGTGATAAGAGAGTATAACGGGAGAAAATTAGTGAGATAAATTATTGTGAGCAGACAGAGTAAGTGGGGGTATAAAAGCAGCAAGCGGGTAAAATTTTCGGTTTTTTAGATGAATGGATGTAAAAAACCACGGCTAATTATTTGGTGTTCGCCACAGCTGACAAAAAACCCAAATTCACCTTTTTTAATGCATTTTCCAACACAAGTAATGAGGCAAATTTATTATTATTTAACACTAACAGACAAATCTGGTGTCAATTGACACTTTTGCAACTTTGAGCTTCGATAACTCGAAAACGGTTAGAGATATTGACAAACGGTTTTCACAAATTTTGAAACTTTTACTGTAGGTCCTGGACTACTGCCCCTATATGTCATTTAATGGAATTTGGGGTCCAAAAATTTTTACGTATAGTTTTTACGTAAGCTTTTTAAAATTTTGGCATCGGCGGATTTTTACTTGAGGGGGGCTGGGGAGCAAACGGGAGGGGGTAGTGTCACAAACTCGGGGACGAATTATAAAACTAGAATAGGTTGCGCACAACTGGTGAAAATTTCAGCCTAATCGGTCAACAATTGCCAAAAATAACCTTCTAGGTGTCAATTGACACCATGATTTGCACGAAAGGAGTATTCGGTCCATTTGACCGTAAGTGTTAACGAACACTTAAATATTTGAGGAAGTATGACTTTTGCAAACATATTTAACAATCTTATGTATGTTATGTTAATGGGTTATTTCCTGTAGTGATTATTTCAGTGATATTTCTGCCGTAAGGATCTTATGTTTTAACGATAATACTTTGTTCCATATTTATGGAAATGGTGAACAAAATGGCTCAAATATGTCTTTCCGTGGGCAGGACGGCACCTTGGGATGGCTAAAATCAAGAAAAGTCAAGAAAAGCCTGAAAAGACCGAAGTGAACTTGCAAATGTTGTCCAGTCAACGGAGAAAAATAAGTATAAAGTAGTATTTCTTCAGAAAACTTTTAAATTTTATTAGCTATTTGTTTTAACTTTTAGTAAGTAAACTATTAATTTTAGTAAGCTAGCAACAAGTAACATTTTGTTAGTATAAGACCTGAATAATCAGTGTGATAGGGCTATACGGGTTTGATCGTTCGACGTGACTCGACTGGCATAACCAATTCATCTTTTGAGTGTCTTTCCTGAAATACGAGAAAAAGCATTTTGACCATCTTCTTATCGAATATGAAAGGGCATCTTCAGATTTGGACAAGGTCCATATCTCAGAAGGGTACGTCCTTCTGGGTACTGGATCATAGGGAGTGGGAGTGGTAGTACACGCTAATGGTGAATTTGTGTAATTTGATTAATAATCTTATCAATGATGCTTTAGAGCTTCAATCAACCATGAAATTGATTGATGATCCGAGTACAGCGTGTCGTTTATGTCTCATATCATCGTTCGTTATTGTCGTATGATCAGCTCAAC
This sequence comes from Anopheles dirus, assembly GCA_000349145.1. Classification (NCBI taxonomy): domain Eukaryota; kingdom Metazoa; phylum Arthropoda; class Insecta; order Diptera; family Culicidae; genus Anopheles; species Anopheles dirus. The sequence continues at coordinate 956,741 of KB673002.1, forward strand.
AGACAGTCGTAATAAAACAGTGCAAAAGAAGCGGATATCCAACATGTATTGAAACAGTTGAACAAATGTAGAATTGACGCATTTTTTCTATGTTTTTAAAAGGTTTTTACAACACGCGTGTACTTGCTCAAACGCTTCCGCATGAGGGTAATGAACGCACTGAAGAAGACACAGCTGTAACGCTTCTACAGCTTTGTTGGTGGCAATGCTGATAAGGAAAGGGACTGTAAATTCGATGTATGTGTACAATTTGTCACAGCAGAATATTCAACATAATCTTTTACAAAAGAAAACAAATCTTTGCATAGTGCAATATACTTTTTATGTCTTATATTATCGCAAACGCAATAGGCACAATTATTAAACCATAACTCTAAAATTCTTTCAAGTTTGGAGTAGGCAACGAACTGCACGATACCAGCGGGTTTACGCTAGAAGGTAGGACAAACGCTGCAGATTGCATCTGAGCCACGTTCGGGGAAGAATCGCACAGAATTTTGGCCATATTAGCTTTGCGAATTTCTTTCAGT
>KB673002.1:958663-1022160 GCA_000349145.1 Anopheles dirus
CATGAAACAGACATATTGTTACATGCTACACATATCAACGGTGAGTACAGTGATGGACGAATAGATGGAATTTGGTAAATGGATTTGTAAGAGCAGTGTTTTTTTATTGATTTAATTTGTATTGTCACTGTCTTTAATTATGTCATAAATGTGAATCTGGTTTTGAACGGTATTCATCTTAATAAACATAATTATTAATTATTTAATAAGTAACAATAATAAATTCTACTTTTGATAATTCTTTTAATATATTAGCATTAAATTTAATTAAGTTATATAGCCATGGGCATAGTTTTTTTGTTGAAAAAATAATGCATACAGTAAGTGTACCAGTTTAAATTCTACTAGTATAAGTATCTTAGTATAATTACATAGAATTCCAGTATTTACCAGTATTATTACATTTATTACATTTAATATTTTCAGGAATAAAAACTACTTAATGAAAGCCACCTATTTAATAATATATAACCTTATACATTAAAAATATCGCATTTTTCGTGAAGCTGCTGCATTTAATTGCCGAAAAATGGTAAACTTACCCTAGTTACTTATCAAACGTCATAACCGCTTCGTGGGCTTAGTCTACAGCAAAAGAACCAGGACCGCTCACGGTTGCACGCCATCGTTAGCAAATCGTTTAACTCTGACGTACTGACAGATTTTTTAAAATAGCTTTTCACCTTTCGCTCGCATTTTCATACTCGCTGATTGGTAGTAGAGATTCACCTCAAACGACTCCGAATGCCTGTAGAAAATAATTGTTGTGAGAGAAACGGGTGTATATTTGACCCTATTAGTGTTCGAACGTTTTTGAGGCTGAATACATTGTTGAATCAGTTCCGATCGCTTGTTCTGCTTTTCGTAGTCGTTGTGGTATTTGGGACAGGGATGCAAAACCTGCGCTCAAGTCTGTAGCGCTTATGAAGAACCTCGTAGCAATTTAGTTTAGCGTCTGGCCGAGCAGGTGTGAAAATAACTACAGTAGCAGCCACTCATTTTCGGACACCTAAAAATCGAACACTTTTTCAACTTTAAGCGCTATCTGGTTATTATCAGAAGATGATAGCGACACGAAACATAGAGGGGATCTTCGCCTACCCCTCCCCAACACGGATATGCAAAAGAAGCACAAAAAATATCATATTTACGAAGAAAAACAGAAAAAAGCTGAAAAAATGCTTGATTTTGACGCGAGCATTAATTTCAGGACACCTGCAAATCGCACACATTTATTCAACTTTGCGTGCTTGATGCCAATTTTTAAAATAACGTACTAATACCAAATGTTATCAGGAAGCTTCTCTAGAATTTGGACATGTAAATATAAGATTAAAAAAAATCGTACTTATCTATAAAAACATAAACAAACAGAACAGAGCCTCAATGAAACAAACATTCAATTCCGGACACCTTAAATTTCGTTGAATTATTTTACGATATGTAAAAATCTCAATCGGAAAAATCTCAATCCCACTGGTAGGTGTAGTTGTAATAATTAGTACCGATTTGGTAGACCACAGTAAAAAATTAAGTATATGAAATAGTAGAGTTTCCGAAAAAGGGAAAGGAAAGTATTCGATTAGTATTGAAGTATGGGAGTCAATCACAAATGTTAGCAAGTCTATTGTTCACGATATTATAATATAATACAAAACGCATGGAACAATACAAATAAATCCTATATTTAACACATTGAAATGCAAATTGAGCAGTAGAGAGGGATGGTACATTTTTAAACAAGTTAAAACCAACCAATACTCAAAGAGAATCATGTCGAAAAAATATACTGCACCAACCTAGTGTTGCAAAGTGCAACGAAAGAGAAGAGTGTTGAGAAGTTAGGTATAGCAAGTAATTTTGCTTTTCGTCAAGACAACGATCTAAAGCACATATTGGTTGGTTGCAAAAATGTGGCTTCTCTACAACTGCCCAAAAGTGCTTGTCACATCTCCGCAGTTACCAGAAATAAATGTTATAGAATATTCATGCAGGGAATTAAAGAAAATAGAGGCTAAATTAAATATTTCAAACATAGAAAATTTGGAAACAATAATTGTTCAAGAATGGGATGAATTGGAGCCAGATTTCTATTACAATTTAGAGAAAAGTATGCCGCAACGCTTGAAAGCGGTGATAGATGCGAACGGTAATGCTAACAAATATTGGGAAAACTTAAAATAGGATCAAATTATGGTTATATTAAAGTAGATTGAAACTAATTACTGTTTAAATGAATAGGTTGAAATGAATGTTTCAAATAAAAATGAACTGTGCGGAGTTGAATGTTTGTGAAAAATCAAGGCTCTGTCCTGTTCCTTTCTGATATTCTCCACAAGTTTACATTCCTAAGTTGTGGTGAAGTCGAAGAAGCTTCCTGATAACATTTGGTATTAGTACGTTATTTTAAAAATTAGCAAAAAGCACGCCAAGTTGAAAAAATGTGTGCGATTTGCAGGTGTCCGGAAATAAATGCTCGCGTCAAAATCAAGCCTTTTTTCTCCTTTTTTCTGTTTTTCTTCGTTGGTATGATATTTTTGTGCTTCTTTTTGCATGTCTATGTTGGGGAGGGGTAGGCTAAGCTCCACCCTAAGTTTCGTTTCGGTATCATCTTCTGATAATAACCAGATAGCGCTCAACGTTGAAAAAGTGTTCGATTTTAAGGTGTCCGAAAATGATTGGCTGCTACTGTATGTGTAAAAATTGATAAACGAAAAAAAAACAAATTGTTAGAATTCGAGTTAGTCAAGAAAAAAACAATAAAAAATTTATGCTTTTTTTCAAGCTAATATAAATTTGTATTACATCATAACATGTTTTTTAAATTGGTGCAAAGTGTATCCAATATGTCACATGCAGTGATAGATGTCAAATGATGGATTTACTTCAAAAGCACACAGAGTTACTAACATCGGTTTATTTTCTAAAATTTAACAACCAATACTTCAATCTTTTCCTGCTTATAATATTATATTCGGGGAAATCAAGTTTTCTCATTCAATCATGATCCATTTTATAGTATGAAACATATAAAGCCTGAATGTCAGTATTCTCGTATCGACGACAGATTCGTCATTTTAGTTCATTTTCCCAGCTGGTTGAGGTTGTAAGTAACATTTTATTCCTATATTCAACTAATACAATTCAAACAAACGTTTGCATTAAGGACAGAACAAAACATCTATTGAATCTGGGCTTTGCAATTTGAAAACGTAGAAGGCTTTGACATGAACGCGCGTTTAATATTTTTGATCGCCACTTCTCCAGTTCAGTCTAACAAGCTGCTTGAAAAAGATGTTTAATAAAATCTTCCATTAGGCAGGGCTATATGAAGCGTCGGACAACCACGGCAAACACGACACTGTCGTGTGAACTATCCACTGCCCCTGTATGCCATTTCATGGAATTCGGATTCCAAACATTTTTACGTGTAGTTTTCAAGGTTTTTAAAATTTTGACATCGGCGGATTTTTACTTGAGAGGGGCTGGGGAGCAAATGGGAGAAGGTAGGGTCACAAACTCAACGTATTATAAAACTAGAATAGTTTGCGCATAACTGGTGAAAATTTTAGCCCAATCGGTCAACAATTGCTAAAAATAGCCTTCTAGGTGTCAATTGACACCACGATTTGCACGAAAGGAGTAACAAGTTGTATCTCAGAAATCAACGGATTTTAAAAATTTTGAAAATTCTTTTTAAAAAACTTTGCAAAAATATAAGGCTTTGGGTGAAAACCGTTTGTCAACATCTCTAACCGTTTTCGAGTTATCGAAGCTCAAAGTTGCAAAAGTGTCAATGGACACCAGATTTGTCCGTTAGTGTAACCAACTGATCTAGACCAAAACGTATACACTCAGTCGGGTGAGTGGCCAGACAATGACCTCAGGACGAAGGCGGTGACCGGGGAACGTAGCAGTGACCAGGAGAGGGAACCAGTTGTAGCAATCAAGAAGTGGACGAAAAAGGACGTTAAATTTTATAATCCCACTCTTTCCCTACAAGTTCTAAAATTTGTTATTGTAAAAAGCAAAAGTAAATAAAGGGACGTTATTAAAAAGCGCGAACTCAATCGTTTAGGATTGATGCCCTGTTGCGTTGCAACACTAGGAATGATCGATCGAAAGGAGGTGAAATGCTTAGAAATCATCGTATAATGTCAGTAGAACGACTCCGAACGACACAGCCCGTATTATAAGATGGATAGATGGCGTCGATTCTTCCGCCAAAACCTTGAGCGGTTTCGTGATTTCATTGCAGCAGACCAAGTCCGCGAAGCGGTTGAGGCGCCTGATAAGTGAGCAACATATCACCGTACAACGTGTCGTTTTTTGTCTCATTTGTCTGAAACAGTTGCAATAAAATATGCAAAAATTGCAGACGCCCGACGGGTACCGAAGCAGTTAAACAAATGCAGCATTGACGCATGTTTTCGACGTTTTATTGTACAAGGTTTGTTTTTGTAATACGTGTGTATTTGCTCAACCGTTTCCGCATGAGGGTTCTCGATGCTTTGGAGAAGTGCTAGAATCTACAGCCACAGCTGTATGTTTTTGACAGATTTTGGGAAAACATGGCAATACAAATTTTTTAAGTGTTTAAAAACATCTATTGGATTGTCTAGTGTGAATCGCAAAAGGAGAATAATATCCTCTTCTCTCCTGGTTATTAACCTCGCGTCGGCGAAACGGTGTAAAGTCTTCTGTTGTGATGCCAGTGCCATCTGACTAAACGCTGATGCTCGTTGCGGACGATTGTTACGTTTATAAACGACAAACATTATCGTGGAACACGTGATGAAAATTGAAACAGGTTTATTATGTTGTTGACTTAATATACCAGTTTACTTATATGCTAAGGTACTAGTTTACCCTCAACTAAACATTGTATAGTTTTCCAATTCATACGAGTTTATACGAGATAAAACGATTTCTACTTTAGAACCATTAATCGTTACACATTTATCTTCCAACCTAATTTATTCGTTCGTTGAAATTATGAATCTCACACCAGACACAATCATTAAACCGTAATACTAAAATTCTCTCAAGTTTGGTGTAGGCAACGAACTGCACGATACCAGCGGGTTTACGCTAGAAGGTAGGACGAACGCTGCAGATTGCATCTGAGCCACGTTCGGGGAAGAATCGCACAGAATTTTGGCCATATTAGCTTTGCGAATTTCTGTCAGTTGCACGGCTGTAAATCGCAATCCATTTTCGTAGAAAAAGCGATCTCCCTTCCTTGTGCGTCGGAACTGATCGGCCAGTATGCATCGCATCACCATGCCTGTTTGCGTTCCGTCAATTTTCTTTTCGAACGCCAGTCCAACTGACAAGTCGAGATCGTCTACGGAGTTATAGTAGGTGCTGAGAATATCGACGGCCTGTAGAATCGAAGAGTGAAAGCATTATATAGTTTTTTGAAACTTAGAAAAATAGTTGGATACTTACTCCTGGCATTAACAACTGATTATAATCCGCCCAGGTAGCAGCGCGTTGATTGAAACACAAAAACACAAACTCATTGTAACTAGCCAAACCATGGTCACGAGCCCGTTGAATGTCCAACGCCTTGAGGTCGGTGCCAAACATGTCGTTGAACCGGAAGAGGAAATGTTTGGTGGCCGGATCGAGACTGGTGTCATGTAGTCCCATTGGCTGGCTAGTAAGTCCCCTTAGCAAATGCGCATATCGATCAGCGGTTTGTTCCAGAATCGTCGGATTGTTGGTGTGATCGTTGATGTCGATTTTTGAAAGCGAAAGTCTACTTTCCTCGTAGAACCTAGAAGGAAATATTTCATGAAGTATGAAACAAACACGGTGTAATATTTCAAAGGCTAGCGAGACTTACTTCAGAGAGCCCTGTATGGATGAATGGAAGAATCGGAATGCTGCGGTAGTGTGAGAGTTGATTACGGAAGGATCGATGGTGGCTCCGTAATCGTTTGTAGGTCCTGCCGACTGATACAACAACTGTTTCTCAATCATGAAGCTACGACCGAGGAAGTTTGGCAGCCATTCGTAGAACACGATGTGCTGATACTGTGCGATGTTGATTCGGCGAGCCTCCTGGAATAACTGCTCCGAGGTCAAGGTGGGTTTCAATGTCAAAAGACTTCTTGCGATACGATTATGCTCCCGGATGAAGGCAGTTTGAAGCATGGCTAAATGGGGACTTTGGTTGGCTCGACCATCACCGGTGAGATAGCATGCCTCATCCGGCCTTCTCAATGTGCACGCTGCACTAGGAGTCGGATGTCTGGGAGGCCACTCCTGTCCCAGTCGCTGTTCCGATTTCAACAGTCCCGTGTTGGGCTCTCGTATTTGGTTACTTTCTTCGACCGAGTTTCCGTACACAATGGATAGATCCAGAAACGAGGTAACAACGTTAATCTGTTCCGCGCGAGTGCAATTGTTGGGATTCGCATCACATGTGTTCCATGTGCGAATAGCGTTCAGACAGTCTATTCCGCGGACTGAGAAGACAGGATCATCGGCAGAAACAGGTATAGCGAAGCATCTTGCACCACGGTTGGGTTGGAGCCGACCATTGGAACAACACGTGACAGCATCAAGAACTAAAGAGGATTAACACTAATAAGCTGTACCTAGGCATATTCGGATATGTCTTTACCTCCACGCGTGAGAGCCATGTCGTGCGCAATAACCTGTCCAAACTGCATGTTGGCCAGTGAGAAATCAGGACTATTTTGTACAGCTTCTTGGAAAACTTCAACGGATAGTAATCTCGCATTTGGTAGCTCACTACCGTCTTTTGCTATAGAGGGACGAGATTTTCCATCCGCATACTTGGCTGGCACTATACGGACGAAGGGAGTGTTCGCAGCACCCCAGGATGGATTCAGAAGGTTGTTACAGGTTCCATCGAATGATCGATAGGGGCTGCTGGTACACTGTCCCACGGCATCGTGGATGCCTAGTGACACTAGTAGGATAAATACTCCGTAGCACTTTTGTCGAAACTCCATCACACGTTCTGTTTTAGAACTGGCAAAACAACTCGTTTAAATAGAAAATTTTGACGATGTTTACCATGTGTCTACCAGAAATCTGTTTCTCATGAAACAGACATATTGTTACATGCTACACATATTAACGGTGAGTACAGTGATGGACGAATAGATGGAATTTGGTAAACGGATGCGAATAGGGGTTGTAACTAGCAATACGACTTGCTTTAGTGTTTGCTTTAGTATTTAAGTTGTCAATTGTGTAGACCTTGTGGCAAATTATTTTTAGTTTAAATTAAGACTTAACATTCGAATACAAATTCAAATTTTTGCATATTTTCACTAATTCAATGTAAGAATTGTATTGCGTATTCGTGGAAGATATAACAACCTTAATAACCGAAGAGTAGTGTGTTTTTTCGGTGTTATTTAATCAACGCCAACTGTTTACAGCTTTTGCGAAAGTGATACATTTGTTTATTCTCCACTTGTTGTTGTGTGATTACGGATGTTGCTGTAGCAGAGAGTCAACAATATATCTTCAACTTGTTGATCATGGATGTCTGTTTAGTCATCCATCGATATGGAGTGAGTTGAACTGCAGTGTAGGTTGTAGGTACTTTAGTTTAGGCTGTTCGCAAAAACTAAAAGCCTGTTTATTAAACTGTATATACGTGCAATTTGCATATACGTATAAACTTTCAAATGTTCTTTGCGCCTGTAACAGTGAAACAGAATTTCATTTATCTGTTACTCACATTAATAAATTCTACTCACAACATCTGTAACGTCTGTCATGATTCGTATTGTAATTTTTTGATAGTGATATAATCATACAATAAAAAATGTTGTTTTCTATACAATTTATATATTTATAATTATATATTTAAATTGTTACTTGCTCAGTTCAGGTCATACAATTTTATTACTGATTTTTTTTGCATGATCCACTCGCCTGCCGTTAATTTTACGAGCTCTTCAGGGCGGTACTCGTTTTCTATCAGTTGTGTAAATATCATTACGAAAACATGCTAAGTCCTCTTCCGTATTAGTGTGAATACTAGGGTGATACATTTCGGTATGAACTAACTTTCAGTTGGGTAAATATGATTATCGAACAATTTTTTGCAAGACGTGGGATACGAATACAGTTACGCGGGTAATCCATTCAAAAGGCAATAGTGTAGCTCGTATTCATGACGATTTTACGGTTATTGTTACATGTAGAAATTAATTTATTAATCATTAAATGTTTTCGAAATTGATGACGTTACATTGTTATAAACATACCCTACATACAGTAATTGACAGAATGATAAGATAACATAAGATAAGAAACCATATAATCATCATAGCAATTAGTTCAATTAATCAAATCCTTAATCAAAACTACAACAACTGTGTTTTTTGTCTAACCTAACAATCCAGCGTGGCTACAATCTTAACACTAAGGGACAAATCAGGTGTCAATTGACACTTTTGCATCTTTGAGCTTAACTCTCAAACGATGCTTAACTCGATATATCGACAAACAGTTTTTATCCAAAGTCTATTTTTTTAAAGAAAATTTTGATTTTTTTAAGGTTCTAGGCTCCAAAATGTTGACAACGGCGGATTTTTACTAGAGGGAGTTACCAGAGAAAACGGAAAGAGGTAGGGTCGCAAATTCAATGGATTATGAAATTAGAATAGTTACCGCACAATTGGTGAAAATTTCAGCGTAATCAGTCAACAATTTTAAAAAATAGCCTTCTAGGTGTCAATTGACACCTCTATTCGAACGAAGGGAATATTTGATCCATTTGACCGTAAGTGTTAATACCAAATAGCTCATTGCTCGTACCAGATTTCGGAGGAAGTAAAACGGAGTTTTGTTAAATATAATAAGTAAGAAGCAAGATTAAATGTTCGAAGGCAAAACTCACGTTTTACTTTTATCCTAACTTTGATTGCTTTGGATAGTTATTCTGTTTTTACGCTATTCTCGGCCAATACACGGAGTCGGAGAGTACTCTATTTCTGCAGTCCACTAACAGTTAGTTAGAGACATAGAAAGTTAAGCCCGGTTAAAACTTCTTATTCGAGAGCAATGCTTGGACAAAGATTTTTTCAAAGCCTTCCATTCAACTGATGCAAAAGAGTAATCGACATATGGAATAAGATCAACCGCCATGGATAATGGTTACAGAAAGTTTGAGACAATCTTGATTTGGACACTAATGTTAATTCAGAAGGGTCTTACTAAGGCCAGATAATGTTTTAGTGTTAACACTTACTAAAGTAAAGTAAAATTACCATTGGTTTTATCATATTGACTGTCAATGTATTGGATGTCACTGTATTGGATGAAGATGCATGAAGACCTTGAAATGTGTGTCCTTGCGTAGTGTCGTGAACTTTAATCAACGCTGTACAATATTTTTTTTTATAAGTGAACATTTCATTTCGTTCAGTTCGCGTTTGATCCCTCAACTTGTGGTTGATTAACTCGCGACAGAAAACAATCAAATGTCAATAGTTACATGCGTCATAAATGTTCTATCACTGATGATGCACACACGTTCTACCCATAACCATGTCATCCAAACCATCGAAAATCGATTGCACCAGTTCACCACAAGCGTGCGTCGAGCGCGGGCAGCATTGGGCACGGTATCAAAGGATTGGCGTCGGATATCTGCTGGAAGGCACGAAGCTGCATCTGCGCAACACCCGGCGTATTGTCGCACAGTATGCGCCCCATACTAGCCTTTCGGATTTCGTTCAGCTGTGGTGGCGTAAAGGATCCTGGTCTGTTCCCGTTCTCGTAGAAGAATCGATCACCGCGGCGCGTGCGATGGAACTGTTCCATCAGGATGCAGTGGTACGTAGGGCCAGCCTGTGTTCCCGGCAGATGTCGCTCGAAAAACTCCGACACGGTCAGATCCACATCGTCCACTGTGCGGTAGAGCGAATTGAGAAGTTGAACGTCCTGCAATTGAGAGAGAGAGAGAGACAGAGAGAGAAAGAGAGAGAGAGAAAGAGAGAGATAGAGCGAGAACAAGTTCATAAGAAATATTCATTAGCAGGCTCGTGATTCGGCAAGATTCGACAGATGATTCCCTACCCGTGGTCCTCGAAGTTCGGTGAAATCCTCCCAGCGTGTGGCCCGACTTAGTCCACAATACTGACGGAACGCGTTGTAGCCCGCAATTCCGTGATCACGACTGCGCTGTATGTCCAACGCCTTCAGATCGGTTCCAAATCGGCTGCGGGAGCGGAAAAGGAAGTGCCTGATCTCAGGATCGTAGCTCAAATCGTTGCGGCCCATCGCCTGCGTCGCCATGCCACGGGTCAGCATCGAGTAGCCATCGTTTCGCTCCAGAACGGTCGGATTGAATATGTGGTCGTTGATGTTGATCGCACCGGCAAATGCTCGCGATTCTTGGTGGAGGCTACAATGAGAGCGTACGTATGAAGAATGACGGCCCAATAGTGCTGGCGACTCCCCACTCGCCTTACCTGAGGCTTCCCAAGATCGACGAGTGGAAGTAGCGGAAAGCACCATTGGCGTGCGCGTTGAGCACGGTCGGATTGACGGTTGCTGTGTAGTCGTTGACGTAGTCACGCGTCCGCACGAGCAAACCCCGCTGGCTCATCTGATCCGGACCGAGGAACCATGGCAACCATTCGTAGTAGACGATGTGCTGATACTGCGCAATGTTGATGCGGCGCGCCTCCTGGAACACCTTCTCATCGTTCCACAGCGGGCGAGCTTTGCACAGCTGTTGTGCGATTCTGTTGTGCTCCCGCAGGAATGCGATGTGCAGGATCGTGAGCTCCGGTGTAATGTTGCTGCGCTCGTCTCCGGTTAGGTAGCAGATGTCGGTGGCACTGTTCAACGTGCAGGCGCTGCTAGCCTGCGGGTTCCGCGGGGGCCAGTCCGTTCCGTTGCGGCTGTCCACCTTCATGCGGCCACCGACAAAGGCACGCAGCGGGGCGTTCTGCTGTGCGCTGTTGCCATACACGACGGACAGATCCAGGAACGATGTGGCACTGTTCAGCTGTTGTGCCTGCTGCCGGTTGGCACAATTCGCCGCGTTTACATCACACGTGTTCAGGGTGCGCACCAGATCCAGACACTGTATGCCGCCCGCAGCGAGAACGGGATCGTTCGGTGGCACTGGGATCGCGTAACACCGTCTGCCCGGGTTGGCGACGACCCGTCCGTTTTGACAGCAGGATACTGCATCAGAACCTGTACATCGTACACGTACAACGCAGAGGAAAATCAATTCTCAGAAATAAATATATCGCCCAAAACACACACATACACACCTCCCGCTCTCAGCCCCATATCGTGCGCTATTAGCTGGCCGATCTGCATGTTCACCAGAGTTGTCCGTGGATCGAGGATGCTCTGCTCGTTGAACATCGTCAGCGTCAGCATCCGAGCACTCGGTAGATCCGATCCAGTTTTCGACCGGCGCGGACTGGACACACCGTCTCCGTACTCGGCCGACAACAGACGGCCGTACGGTGTGTTGGCTGATCCCCAGGTGGGATTCTGCAAGTTGTTACAGGTACCGTCAAATGTACGGTACGGTGAGCTGCTGTCACACTGTGCCAGAGCATTGTGCACTGCAATGGCAACCACGAGAAATAGGCGCGCAAAGATCCACATCTTGCAGATCGTTGCGTTCCTAGGAATTATCACACCTGCATTGGATCGACACGATTAGAGCAGAGCCACTTTTATAGCGATCGCATTTGACATTACAGATCGATCATCTCTCTAGCTTTGAACATCCGCAAATACTGGCGGATTAGCTGACGTAACAAACTAAATGTTTACCGTGTTCTGCTTCCCTCTGGACAGTACATCTCATTGAATTTCTTTTGTAGTACATTAGGTCTCGTTTGTGAATCGTTTGCACTGTTCAAAAGTTCCCGTTTCGCATGAAACTCTTCACATAAACGTGCATATTGAACGGGGACATCTGTTGCGGAGAAAAAAAAACAAATTTGTTCATCCCTCACAATCAATCAATTTATTTGCAAGATAATTTCAAAAGTGTCATTTGAAAAGGTGATCGGGCAGTTTTGTTCAAAATTGCAAACTCAACTATCTTCATTTGGTGAAACTTATTACTTAACGGAATCATTGAATAGCTATCGAATACTGAAAGGATATTTTATTGAGTATTGAAACTATCATTTAAAATCCCTTTCCCTCCATCATTATTCCGCTTGTCCAACCATTGTGTTACATTGTTCGCACAATGAGGTAAAACCACGATATGCATTGTGCTCAATATGAAACATTCCGTATTTGTATGAACAGCTTGTATGTTAGAAAAATGTAAACGCGTAGTGATAGTGTACGTAGTGTAAAATGTGTCATTAGTAAACAAAACAAGAACGCAAACAGCGTTTTATAACCGTTATCTCCATTGGTTTCAAGTTTCTCATCATGTGTCTCCATCGGTTTACTGGGCCGTGATTCTATATGTAGTTTGATAAACACGAGCATTAATTTGCCTTACAATCGTTGAAAAACCTGCGTAAGCTGTGACAGCGGCTCTAGACGACCAGTGAGTTTTTCCTGCGACATGAAAGTGTTAAGTATAATGTTTACATGACTGCGTTTTTTTTAAAGATGGTATAACATTTCTAATAGGATAGGTAGTTAAGGGAAAGTTCTCTAACGGAACGATTTAATAAACACGAGGGTTGCAGAGAACTATACAGTCCTGACTTAAAATACGTTCAGATAGATTTCGGGCTGCTGCTCGGTAGTAAATGTTATGGGACTACTGCACGAAAAGTCACAATCTGCGAAACATCTGCACGACAAGACACATCTGCGTCATTTTCGGTGATTAATTTGCATGAAAACTTATATTATATTATATTATATTATATATTGCATTATTATATATGGATTATATGGCAGGCCGTGTTCAGTTCAATAAGGTGATGAATTCTGTAATATACAAGAACGCAGTGTGTGCTTCCTTCGTTTTAATGGTTTTAGAGGGACAATTTTGGCTATTCACCTGTACGTTACTTCAATGGTATGAAAGTAACGAGATATAATCCACTCCACGAAGAATAGTGTCCAAAGATTGGTCGCAAATTCGTCATATTGGGATGGCCCGGTAGTGTAGTGGTAAAGCCGTTGGTCTTCACGCAATCCCATCAGGCTCCCAACCGGCTATGATGATACACATTAGTCTAGTAAAACTAAAGTTAGCAGGCTTTACCGCATAGGTTCGATACGCCACATAAGAAGAACAAAATGCCGGTTTCGGTGAAACAGAAACTTATTAATTTATGTTTATAGTACGGACATAGTGAAACAGAAACTTAGAAAAAGAAAAATGGGTTCTGATGGACAGAAACGTTATCCTGTTGATGATCTGCTGATACTGCAACAGGCGGGATTGCGAACTACGTTGCCTTTACACTGTTTAAAAGAACTCTTAAGCAAGTCAGCACCGCAGTTTGACATAACCTCACACCGATTGAGGGAGTAGGTTTCGCGCTGGCACATCTGAAGATCGTCTAGATGATCTTCTGCATGCACCATAAGATCTGTCATTTCGACAGAGAGCCTTAGCTGTGAGTAGCTGTGAGTCAAGCTGATGTTGGTCATCTAGAAGCGATCTGACAGAGCCCTGGTTGGAGAGACCAACGGTATCTTTAGGTTCGCAGCGCAGCAGTATAAGGCCGCCAGTTGCTGCCAAAGGACATTCATCGGAACGGATTCCCCGGATGTATCGGAAACCACGAGGAAAAAGCAGCAGCATGAGAGGCATCAGGAGACATCAGGTCGGGGTCGTTGGCCATGCATGCAGAATTTCTTGACTCGCTTTTGCTGCTTATAGCATAGGTACGTTGTTCACGCCTTTAATAACGTGCCTAACACTAATGGTCATTGTTAGTGTCAACTGAAACATGGATATGTATTTTTGTACATTATTTTTCAACCTAGCTGGTATTTACACCAACTGTGCGCTAATTACTCCGGTTTTATCTCTTCCCGTTTCCCTCAAGTAAAAAGTCGCTTCGTTTTTCATTGTTTATTTAAGTTAGGAAACTTTATTCACAAAACAACATACAGCTACAGCTAATATAATTTCACTTGTTTCTTGTTTTTTTAAATAACACTATTTCGTTTAACCACTACACTAAACGGGTAGAAGGGGCAATGAGAAATGGTTGGTCGATAGACGAATCATTCGGGGTAGTCATGGACGGGGAGTACGCTTACATCGATTGAGTCTGCCCTCAATGTCACTGGTTTCATCTGCGTGTCTTGCTCGACGATGTATGGTGCAATCGTTATGCAGAAATAACCCACGAATGTACAACAGCGGATGTGCGGGATTATTGCAATGGGTGCTTCGCTCGGACACCGGTGTCCGGATGTGGTGAACGGATATGGCAAAATTACAAACAAATCCGACAACAATGTTCCTTTAGTTTCGGTCCTTATTTACACTGGCAATCGAATGTTTGGTTTCGGGGTGAGGTGAGGGGGTCAAATGCGCGGGCTTGTGGAAAACAGGAGCAGCACCGTTGGTGATCGTCACGGTATGGAAATGACACACCGCAACATTCGCACACGATGCTCGGTGCACTGGAGTAGCCCGAACGCCGCACCATTATGCTAGTGGGGAGATGACGTTTCGAGAGGGGGGGGGGGGGGTGGATAAGAGCGATGATGAGATGAAATATGTATAAGTGACCAACTTTAGGGTAACGTGCACTAATAGGAGTATTCTTGATGTCTTGCGTCATGCATATCACTCAAAGAGAAGCGTGCCTTCCTCACGCGAGCAGATTCGGTGCCGCTCGCCGGAGGGATAGAGGGATAGGGAATACAAAGAGGGAGCAGACCAAAAACAAACTAACAAACTCACGCGCACACAGTCGTTTTTTTTTCTTCGGCATACGGACCGGTACGGTCGCACTGGGAGGTGAGAAGGTGCGGTGAGGAGCATGTGCGACAAAAAGTGGTGGCGAAGAAAACGTGTAGGTGAGCCCGGTGCGGTGGAACCACAATGCAATGCGCTCATCCTTTACGGACCTATTTCTTGTAGTTGTGGAAGTAGTGGAACGAGTTCAGGCTGTTGTCGTACGACAGGTCCTTCCACAGCGACAGATCGACCTCCGGGAGCTGCGTGCACGGCACCACCTGGTTGCTGTGCGAGATGCGCAGGAACGCCTTCGGCTGCATGGACGCCACGTGGTTACCGTTGTCGCAGAACAGGCGGGCCATGCTGGCCTTGCGGATTTCGGCAAGCTGCTCGCGGGTGAACGCCAGCTCCTTATCGCCACGCTCGTAGAAGAACCGATCGGCGACACGAGTGCGGTAGAACTGCTCCGTCAGGATGCAGAGGAACGTCGGTCCGGCCAGGGCACCGTTGACGTGCGCCTCCAGGGAACCACCGACGGTCAGATCGATGTCGTCAATGCTGGCGTACAGCGACTGGAGCTTGGAAACGTCCTGCGGAGGAAACGAAACATATAAGCATCCGCCAAGCAGAGTCGACCAGAGCCCGTCCAAAATGGGACGCTTACCTGTGGCGAAATCAGATCCATAAGATCTTCCCAGGTGGAGGCACGCTTGAATCCGCAGAACTCGCGGTAATCGTTGTAGCCGGCCAGCCCGTGGTCACGGTTGCGCTGAACATCGATAGCACGCAGATCGCCACCGAACGGACGTCCACGACGGAACAGGAAGTGCTTGATCTCGGCGTCGAAGTTGGTGTCGGTGAGCTCTTCGGGCTGGGTGGCGAGACCACGGGTCAGGAAGTCGTAGTTGTCTCCGGCTTCAATGATCGAGGGGCGGTTGAACCAGTCGCTCAGTCGCAGCGAGCCAGTCGGCTTACGGATCTCCGACACCAAGCTGGCAATATAAAGACATTATAATACATCTGCTGCTTACGCTCTTACGGATCGGGTGTTCGACTCTTTTCCCGAGATTTCTAGTTAATGTTTAGCCCCGGCAAAGAGTCGAAAAGTCGACACACGTGCACCGGGATATCGTGGCTACTCACTCGAGACGTCCCTCGATCTGCGAATGGAAGTAACGGAAGGCGGCGGTGGCGTGCGAGTTCAGCACAGAGGGATCCTGGCTGGGGTCGTAGTCGTTGATGTACTCGCCACCCTTCACGCGGTAGATCAGTCGGTTCTTGACCATGTTCTCCCAGCCGAGGAAGATTGGCAGCCACTCGTAGTAGTTGATGTGCTGGTACTGGGCAACGTTGATGCGACGCGCCTCCTGGAACAGCAGCTCGTCTTCCCAGTGCGGGTTGTACTTTTGCAGCTGATCGGCGATGCGGTTGTGCTCGCGCAGCAGGATGATCTGCATGATCGTCAGGCCCGGGTTCTGGTTGACACGCGCATCGCCCGCCAGATAGCACACCTCGTCGCGGGATTCGTTCTCGCACTCAGCGGTCGCGTTCGGGTTGTTCGGTGGCCACTCGTAGCCGTCGCGCTCGACCACGGCCATCCGACCGCCGGTGAACGCACGCAGGCCGGCGTTCTGCTGGTCCGAGTTGCCGTACACGAGCGAAAGGTCCAGGTAAGAGGTGACGGTCGTGAGCTGCTCGGCCGGTTGGGTCGGGTGCGTTGGCGTGCACTGGTCCTCGCGGTCGGTGAGCGTGCGGACGAAGTTGATGCACTCGGTTTCCGTCTGCGAGTGAGCCGGATCGTGCTCGGGGACGATGATCGGGTAACAGCTGCTCGGGGCGCGCTCCTTGCCAATCAGCTTGCCCTCGTCGGTACAACATCTGGTCGGGTGTTTCTCTGCGGGAATAGGAATCACACATAAGAGTCGAGCGAACCAACGCCGTCGATCGTGCCGCCCACTTACTCGACTGGGTACCACCGGCCTGCATGCTCATGTCGTGCGTCATAATCTGTCCCCACTGCATGTTGCCGAGGGTGTACTCCGGATCCGGGATGTCCTGCTCACCGAAGGCGACGAGCGACACGACACGGGCATTCGGGAGGTCCTGTCCGGTGACCGACACCGTCGGCAGAGAGATACCATCACCATACTTGGGCGTCAGCAGACGGCCGTAGCGACGGTTCGGGGTACCCCAGGTCGGGTTCTGCAGGTTGTTGCACGATCCATCGAGCGTACGGTAGCGCGACTTGATGCAGGACGGCGGGGCCGGACACTGCGGTTGGGCTTGCAGGGCGCTCAGGAACGGCACGGTGTAGCGCGTCTTGCTGACCAGGGGGCTGTGGGAAGTGGAAGCATCCTTGCCAAACGTTAGAACAACACACGGCGCACACGGCAGGGCATGCAAGCATACTTACGCGTAGTGCGGGGCGGCAGCGTGGCCGTAGGTGTGGCTGGCGGTCACGACGTGAGCAGCCGGGGCATAGACGTGTGAAGCTTTCTGCAGCAGGCGTGGCTGGGCGGCCGGTTGATCGTGATGGACCACGCTGTACGAGGTAGCCACATTCACCGCATCGACCTGGCAAAGGGCGATCAACGCTGATGCTACTACAAACAGCATCATCTGCGAGCGGGCGAAAGAAACAATGAAGAAGAGGAGAATGAAAACGAAGGCTTGATAGTAGCGCAACATGTGAATTAATTTAGTAAACCATGTTTTCGTTTCCCACAGATTGTTCGCCACCTTTGACCTCAAATGTCAAAACGCAGCGTTTGTTGTTTATTATCGTTCGGCACGTTGTAGCAACGCGAGCGCTCGTATGGGAAGTGTAATTGATTGTTCGGTTTGATCCATTTCGTACGCAAAAGGGTTTATTGAATGAGTTGGTTTTTTTGTGCTCCCCTGTTTGTTCACCGCATTTAACGATCCGTGCCCAGTCGGAGGGTCGATTCAACACCGGTAAGAAGTATGCTGGGTTGACTGTAAGTTCCAGTGGTTTACACTGAACCGTGTGCATGAAGAAAATCCCAACCAACCACGTGCTGTTTTCGCACGTTCGGGGCGAGCACGCAGCGCAAAGAACGCGTGGCACGAGCACGTTTTTGCAGAGGAAATTCATAATTCATCTACCGGCACCGCGGTGCAAAGTGGACCGTGTCAGCTAACCAACTTCCAAGCCTAACGCCACCGTTTATTTTAAGACGATTGCACGGATAATGTTTGTCGGCTGAGGGCTTGCCACTGGAGGGTTTGCTTGTTTGAAGGAGTTCATGTTTATTCAATGTCGACAGCTTTGGGACGGCACGCACAACGGGGCTCTGTAGGACGTCCGTACGGTTGCGACCATTTTCGCGTAGCGTGCGCTTTTATCAATTACCCGTTTGTGAAATATAATTGCCGCTAACCGGTGTGCTTTGAGGTTGGCAGTTGCTAGTAATTCAATCGCAGGTGTACGAGGATGCGAGGCGCTTGGTGAACTATTCATTGACAAAACGCCATCTGTTTGTTTGTCCGAAACAATCGTGCGGGTGTGAAATAGCAACATACGCTCCGGTTATGGAAATACCACAAAATACTTCTGCTTTACCCTTTCACTACAGACATGATGGAGTGCACAGTTCCAGATTACATAAAAAACCGGACACGTCTAATGTGAGCTACCAAACAGTTATTAAATTTCCTACGACCGACTACTTAGGTGGTGTATGCCACGGGTCGTCTTAATTTGCTTCCACTACTTATCTGCGCAAGGTCGTGCGGGGCGTTATTAATGCACACCGTTTTATTGATGTCGCGCTTGTGACAATGGCACCCGCGACACTCGGCACTAGACGGTCTATCGTTTAGATACTTAATTACTTGCAATGGTACAATCCCAGACGGCACATACCACCGTACATGGAAGGTACACTCTTAAAATTATCCGTAATAGCCCAGTGATATTACTCGCCACCACCATGGTCGATTGTGCATGCGACCTTCAAACTTTCCCTCACCCAACCTACCACGGCCCACCAGTGCCGAGGGAATTGAATTTAATGTTTTGTTTTCTTCGCTCACTTCTTGCGTGATTCACGCCCGTCTCGAGCCCGGGTGCGCGTTCTTTGACGAGATTCTTGCCATATCATCAGCGCGCCAGCGGAATTGAAGTAATTGCGTCGGGGGTGGTCAAACAACCAAATAATGGGTAGGAATTGATTGTACCGCACGAAGGACGGACTCTTGGCACAGTGATGCCATTATATTTACTTACGCCGAGCGCAATCTGACATTCGTGGTGTTGTCTTGTCTGCGATCGGTTGGGTGTTGGGCTTGCTTGGCCGCTTATGTCGCTGGTGTGGCTGCCGGTTGGTGGTTTTATGATTAATTCTCGATCATGCTCACGCTGCTTCCCGTACCTTGTTAAGCGCGTAGCGCAGTGGAACCAATAGTTCGCCCGTTAATGACATTGAGTGGAGTGGACACACTCCACGAACAACAGTTACTCAACCGGTTCCGACTGCGAGGTGCAAGTTGTCCATTGTGTCGGTATTACGTTCAGGAAGTTTGGAAGCCAGTCGTTCCTAGCTGACCTTACCCACTACGGGTGCCGAGTCAACGCGGGCGTACTTGCGGTTCAACAGGGCAAAACCCGCTAGAAGCCGTCTTGGCGCAACCGTAACCCAAACGGATCCAGGACACGAACGCAAAAGTGCAGCTCGTGCAACTCGTGCATAGACCATTTTAGCAAGCCCCGGTGGACCCACCGTTTGCCAGTGCCACTGGAGAAAAGAACATTTTATCAGTTCGCTCACATCGCTGTGAGTGTACCTCAAGCATCCCCACTCGCGAATGGAGTACGACTTGGAAGAGCCTTCCAAGCGGCAGCCAACGGTGACGACGGCAACCGTCAACAGTAACATGCTCAACCTACATTCGCGCTCCGGTGGCATTCTGGTTCGGCTGGGAAGGAATCTGGTTGCACCGTGCTTTGCGACGATCTCCTTGCATGCGCTTAGCACCCATGCGCGCACAATAAGTTTCCACTCCCACCCGTAGAGCGCTGGAATAAGGAATGAGTGCGGCTGAGCGACAGAAACAGTACACACAGCATCATGCGAAAATGGCAATACAGGAATGAAACAAAACTAACTCTTCCGTGCCCGGTCGAGGATCGTGCGGCGTGAGGACGTGAGTGACGTGACGGAGAGCACTGGGAAACAAATTATGCAATGCTCGATCTAAACGAGGTCCATACCGCCATAGGACCGGGCTCCGTGGAGGAGGCACTGGACAGAATTCTACAACCCGGTTGCGCCTCGATATAGTTTATTAGTTTTACGATCGCAATGGAGCTAACTGCCGACTGCCAGACCTTCTCGGTATGGAGATCTGAAGGGCAATAAAACGGCGCCTCCGTTTCAACGCCTTCCCGTGCAGAAGTCGTCTCTCTTCTCGTGTGCTTTTTTGTACCTTTTGCGCTGTTAATTAATTTAGCTTTTGCTCTGCCGCTCGTAAATTGTATCGCAAAGCACATTTGGCGGCGCTACCGTTCCAAGCGTGAACCGTATCGGATCGCGCTGAAGGGAGATCGATTATCCTGGGGAGTCGATTCGATAGAGTTATTTCTATCGTTATTGATGTGACGAATGCGTTTCTTTTCTGCTTTGGAGTTCCTACACCGATCGGATTGAGGTATCAGATGTCAAATTGCGTCAAAGCGCTGTTTAATGGCTCACTTAAATTTTTGACACCACAGTAGATCACCGTTGTAGATCTGCTGATGCCGTAGTGCGACCGTTTGTGCGACCTTGAGCCTTGGATCACGTCATGTCACATTAGCAGGTGGGCTAGACAGGATCACGAGAAGGAGAGCTTATCCCGAACGCTAATTCTAGTGCGAGACAATCAAGAGCGAGCCGGCACCAATTAGCCGCGGAATATGGATTAGGTGCCAGAAACAGCGATACGATCGCCAGTACAAACTGTCCGATTTGTAAAAGGTGGCCATTTGTGCCGTTGTACTTGAGATTCCGGAATGACGGATCGATTTTGCGTACCGCCGGCAGGCCCCGTTCTCTAACAATCTTGCTCACGATCACGCCGCGCTCGATCGCTATCGGGCAATAGATTTTCTCATGCCCATCAGATCCGTCCCGCGCGGTGGTGGTCTCGCCGGAGTAGCGCGGGTGGTCAACTGCGAGGCTACCCGAAGCATCCACGGGGAGAAATAAGGCCGTGCGCATTCTTAATGGAACCTTCTCGCAATCCGGTGCTGACTTTCACTCCTTAACCTTCAACTGTGTTTGCTCCACATCGATTGTCCATCCAGCGGAGTCGATGATAGCAAACAAGGGATTTCATCAGCTCGCCATGCGTTTGTACGAGTCTGAACCAGTTTCCAGCCAGCGCGGAGAGGAAAAACGTAATTTAGGAAGCCTTTCACATGTGCGGCATGTCCCGGTGCGTATCCTCACGCAACCGAATTTCGATAATAATTGGAGAAGGTCCGGACAAATGGGTGATCCATTAGTAGCGAACGAATCGGCGCGTGTTGATTGTTCGCGACCGGCGGGAAACGAGTTGTCGAAATAGTAGGCGCTGCTCTGACACGTACAGCGAATACGCATGGCTAGCTATGTTTGTACTGTCTAGCAGTCATTAATCTTGATTTTGAGGGTTTGTTTTCTGTTACGCAATTATATGCAATTATTTATTTGCTGCTACTGCTACTCCACCGTGTAGATTTGACCATCAAGATGAAGCTTTCTAATATATTGTAAACAATATTAAAAGATTAAGATAACGCCCCGCTCACGTGGGTTGTAATGCTGTCACTGTCCAAATTAAATTCCACGCTATTAGGCAATGTCACTGTCGTAGAAATGCTTTTCCACAAACCAGATCCAACGCGTTCGTTGAAGTTGGTGCTACAGTTAGGCTTACATCACGCGCCGCCGGTCGCATACCATGGCGACCGTCAATTTCCTCTCTAGGACATGATAATGACAGCTGACTGGCTCCTAGTCGCGAGCAGCCTAAACCTTCGGGCTAGGCCAGGCAGCACAAAATCACTCAACCTTGCGCGGTTGCAGGTGACGAGAAAATTTACAAAAGGCGCAAAAGGCAAAAAAAGAAACCCCATGTTTTCGCGATCGTTAGCGTTGTTTGGCGTATGGATGACGTGCTGGTGGTGCCTGCACATGCTATAAAACCGCACCGCACTGTGTGTGTGTATGTGTGAGCTGGCCCGCGATCTGCGGTTAACGCCGGCCAAGAACCGACATCTATGTAACGATGCCGGCAGTATCGATGTCGTCGCGCGTGGTAACTCTTCTTGTCCGGTGTTCGTGCAGCATTATTAATTACCACCCCGAGGGGTACGCCATCTCTGTACTGAGCCCTTCCTAAACGCAATTATCACATGTCATTAAACATTGATTACGCGGTGCGCACGGTTCGGTATTTGGTGCTGGGCCGTTTCTAAGTCCTGCTGCTGCAGCAAGTATTTTGACAGTCGTCCAAGATCCAGTCCGGTGGACACGCACTGACAGGTGTCGTATTATGACGCTAATGAGTCTGTGAACAAATCATTGATCAGAGGCAGTTTTACCGTTACGATCTGTGACACACACACTCACCGGAGGAACCCTGTAATTTGTGCCATTATGGTCTTTATTCGTTTTCGAATCGAGCCGGCACAACCAAGATGGCTGCGTGCGTGTGGTGCAGGTAGGGTTATAATATTGAATGATGATGATGAAGTAATGAATGTGCTTTACGCTCTCACGCGCGAATGTGGTGCAGGGGACCGTTTGTGCCCGTTTGGGTTAATATAATATCCTCCCGCGTGGGACAGCTTGAGGCGATACTCTATAAGCAAAACTATCATTGACGGTCAATGGCGTCATTAGCATGCGGGCGGAGCGAAGGTCGCCTGGGTGGGATAAAGTACTTCAATGTGAAGTTCACACTGCACAATTAGTAAGCTAATGTTCGATTATAAAATGTATATTAAAGTTGTTCACACTTTCCATGTATCACGCTGAAATGCGAACCACCGTCCACACAAGTCGGGTAGCCACAGACAGCATCAAAATCCGAAGAATGTGCAACACAATTGCATCACAAACGGTGCATTGTACAATTTTGTTGTAACAAATTTTACAATCACCCGCGATTGGTTTGCCGATTCGTTCGAATTTCGATTGATGCTGCTCGCCGCCGTTTTAGCGCGATGGACCCCTTGTTCGGGGGTACCATTTTTCACGATCGCACGAATGCATTTCGTTTGTCCAAGTGGATCATCGCGGCCATTGGGTAACGATTGCTCCCGCGAGTGCGCGATCCGATCCTCGCGATCGCGATTGGTACACTCCGTTCGTCCATCTTGGCATCGAATAATGGAGAGTAGCGCGAAAAAATAAACACGAAATAAAATCTCCGTCACGACCTTGCTCCAACCGGTCCACATTCCGTGAGGGGTTCCTGTAAAGGGACACCAGAGCGCGAATTATGTTGCACACATCTACGCACAACACCGAAACGAGCTTTCACGTCAATGCCGTCAATGCGAGGTGATGCTGAGCTATTCGGATCTTAATTTTATTCGTCAATAAAACCAAACGATGCAAACCACAGGTTGAGATTTGAGGGTTGGCTCGGCATGGCATGGCCCGGGCCTACGGACCGTTTAGCCAACAGGTTCTACAGAGAAGCAGTAGATCGTGTGCACTAAGTACACCGCAAGAGGTCACTGCACGTCGAATGTAGTGGCCATAAATCAGTCCACTCCACACGTTACCAGCACAAGGGTAACATTTGCTCCGCTTTATGCTCCACATTTGAATAACAATTGCCCACTCGCTGAGAGGATTGGTGGTGTTTATTGTAGAATTCAAATGATCTGCCCCGTATCGAATGGTAATGCTTGCACCAAACTAGTCGATTTAGATTCATCCAATAAATCCATTCCAAAATTTTGCCTTTTTATTGCCCATTCACGAAATGGCATGCTGCTATAAAATGCTGTTGAAAAGTGCATTGGGTTTCAAGGTTAGTTTGCAAAGAAGTGTTTTGCAAAGAATAACATCAAAAATAGATTCTGAGCAGGACTGTCTGATCGATTGAATAGTATTGCAAGCAAGCACACATGTCAAATGATAATATAGTATATATAAAATCAGTAGCATTAAGAAGCATATTCTGCATTATGAAGAAATTTACGGCTACGGGTTTACCGTTTACCTTTGGAAACATGTTTGGCTATATGGAAACATGTATTGCTATTAACGTAGATATTTTGTGGATCTGGATGCTCTGGATATGGTGTGATCAGAAGCATGTCGTGCACTATGAACTGCTTCCGGATGGTCAAGTCATCACAAGATTCTAGGATTTGATCTAACTGCTCAACTTCCATAATAAGAGATCAGATGCACGTCTGATCATTATGAAAACGCTGGACTACATAAAAAACTATTTGTACACTGATGGATGGGAAATACAACCTCACGCACAGTACTTGACGGCATCGTTCTCATCGAAATTCTCGCTTTACTTAAGTAGAAGAAATAAACGATTTGACTTAAAAAAAAGCAAACTCTCAGCTCCGAAATTATTAAAATGCCTGAGAGATAAATAAAAAAATATAAAAAATACGGAAGACTTACTTGTTGCCTCAATACATCGAAATATTGGATGTGTGTATCGAAATATTGGACCGTACGCGTGATCCATTTCGAGTTCGTGCGTCCTTGCCCTGTGGTGAATTTGTTGCAATTTTCCCTTTCTAATTCCTTTCAATTTTGATTGAAGTAACAATCTAATGATAACTGCCAAGTGCAGCTCCGCATCCGTTTGCTTTGTTTGTTGCTGCTCACCCAACGACGACGACGACGAACGGAACGCCAATCACCTCATCTTCGTCACGTTTCACGATGGCCCGCGCATTAAGACATTAACGCTTCGCGGCGCAGCGGGAAGTTGCTCGGCCCGTGGCAGCGTAAATCACCACCGTCGTGGTGCGTCTCAATTTCAATCGCCACTTGTTAGGTCGCCAATAATGATGTGCCGAAGACGACAACGACGGTGCCGTTGATAATCTTCCCCATAATTGCCTTCGATAAACAAGCCACTTGTGGTGCTCGAGCTGCCGGTGTGCTCGATATGGTGCTTATGATCCAGTCGTTGAAGATCAATATCAGCGAGCCGATCGCGAGTGAGAGAAAAAAAGGCAAAAGCTTACCGAGCGAGTGCACTAGCGCACTGGAGCAACGAACCCGTTCGATTGGCCACCTGACATTGGCATTACATCTTGAAACAGTGCTCCCGGGTGCTTTGAGAAACCGTTTCGGCAAACCGCTCTACCCACTCATTAGCGAGATGTACCGGTCTTTGGGATCGCTCCACTGGCGGAGGTGTCCAAATGGGTCCCCCGGGGGTTGTCCCTTTGGATTCGGTTGCGCAACAGCGCCCGGCTGTTGGTATGTGGCGCACATTAGCTACCACTCAATTGC
Source organism: Anopheles dirus (assembly GCA_000349145.1). Lineage (NCBI taxonomy): Eukaryota > Metazoa > Arthropoda > Insecta > Diptera > Culicidae > Anopheles > Anopheles dirus. The sequence goes on from KB673002.1 coordinate 984,032, forward strand.
GGGCCATTTAGAGCACGCATTTACAAATTCTCCGTGCGAGCGCTTCAAGACGTTTTGGGATGGTGGGTGAAAATTAACGAAGGATGAAAGGATTGCCACAATGCGCAACGACATTGCGGCCGTTTGCGAATGATGATGCTCGCGTTTGCGACAGAGACGCACACAACCGAGAGACGTGGTCGAGCTGACTTGAGATAGCCTGACTTGACTTGGGTTGCCAAATAATCCCTTCGAAGCGTGCACGAATTGTGTGCAGTGGATGTTGGAACTGCAAGAAAATAATGGACTATTGTGCGTGTTTTGAGGTTATGTTTCATTATTTTGAAACCATTAGATGAGAACCTGTTGATCAATCTGTCATGTCAACATTCTACATGTTCCTGGATCCCGGAAGAGATACAAATAGATGATTCGATCACGTAAAATATTCCTTTTCACCCAACAATCCCCGCCGCACCGGAGCACTACTCACCACTAATGAAGCATAATTTCCACTTCTTCCGTGAAGTTGCGGAAACCGAAAGCGCCAACGCCGTTGACCAGCTGACCTGCACCAGCGCCCGCAAGCACCGTAAAATAATTCAAATCAGCTGAACCGGTTGTACAGATTGTTGTACACTTCCCACACTTCCCATTCGCAAACACACGAATCGGCAAATCATGCTTGGCAAACAGTGCATTCCGGTCGACATGTCATAACGCCTACCAGACCCGGTCCTGGATAAACCCCCTTCTCGCTAAGCATGCAAGACTTTCCGTCGTATCGTGCGGGTGGCCACGCGCTGAGCCACGCCGCTTTCATTCATCGCTTGGTGCGATTTGCGCGTTGAACGCAACCATCGCGTAAACAAATGGTAATTGTTTTGTGTGCCGAAGATTAAACACTGGTGTGTTCGCCCTCCTCCCCGGGGCATAAACTAAACTGGGCGAATAATTGCTTTCACAAACTGCGTACGAACGCAGGCGCATTTTGTTTGGTATGCGGTCGCGTGCATTGATCCGAGCTGCATCGGCGGTGGCGCCAAGGACGCAATGGAAGGTGAGAAAAATCTCACGACACGTGCGTACAATTTCCCATGCGATAACGAAAGCCCGACGCCAAATTTTCATATCTTTGCCAGAGACTTTTTATAATGCAATATCAATAGTCGCTTATCGAGCAGACAATCGTTGGGCGTTTCACATCGAATTGAAACGGTTGCGATCGCACCCTGGCATGGTGGTGCGAGAAAAACAAATCTTCCAGATATCTCGTAGCCTTATGAGGTGCGTTATTGTACGGCAGAGGGTGCAAGTAAGAAATCTCAACTGCTGCCATCGGCTGTTTGGCAGTAATGTCTATCATTAATATCCACCGCGATCACTACCCAACATCTTCAGCAGCCTGCACCAGTCTTTTTCCTCATGCGATCGGTAGCAATTATGGGCCGCCTTAGCCGACCGACTGCTGAACGTAGCGTTGCCGTGGAAAGCAATCTGTCCAAAGTGTTGCCCAGTGCGTCGCACTGTTATCGTCCCGCGCCGGGCTTCCGAATGCCAGATTACAGGGTTGCCTGCCATTTGGCAGAGGGCAAAATTTACGGTCCATCAAGTAACGACTCGCGTAACACACACTTCCGCCTGAGGAATGAATGGTTGCAATGAAACCTGCAGCGGCAGGATCTACCCCACTACACCGGTGCCGCAGTGCCGCAGAGGTTAAAGGCTTCCACATGGAGCATAGTTGCGAATTGCGTAACATAGAAATCTCATTCACCGCTCGCCACTATGGTGCGTGAGTACTCGACAAACGGAAACACTGTTCCCGGGAGCGAAGAAACCAAAACCCGTCTAAAGATCGACACGCGGCAACTCAGAATTGTACCCAAAATGAGATAAATGACAAACGGATACAATTTCGAAGCATCGTTAGATCCTCGGCGGGCGATAATTCCAAAACGTTTCGACGAAAAAGTAACCGCTGACCTTGTGGAATGCCAGGTGAAAGGTGACCCCCAGATGGTTATAAATCTTTAAATCCCACACCGGGAGCCTTCACGGTTGGCAGCCTTTCGGATGTAAATCACCCATTGCAGCTGTCGTCCCTTTGGGGCTCTGCTAAATGACGATTCCAGCGCGTTGTGTTTGGCGTTCGCGTGTCGTTTACGCACGGCCAATTAATCGATCCGAGCGACCCGGCACGACTAATGATCGTTGGCGGTAAGCCGGTTCGTTATGGTCTAGGGCCAGGCCACCGGTCACTTCCTTGCAACAATGTAGCGGCCTGTCTGAAATGCGATTAGAACAGCACCCAGCCCAGTGTGGGCCGACGCTTTAGCTGGATTAAGCCCCAACTCACCGAGGCGGACATTGCTTACTAGCGGACGAAGGCGTCATGGAGCAGGTCACCGATTTTACAGAAGTCATAATTGTGAAGGGGGATATAAAGCCCAATCGCAACACGGCGGGACGAATATCATTTTGATGGAAAATCGATTATATCACAATATTAATAGCCGCATCGCTTAAATGAGGAAGTGCCAAGTAAGCTGAAAGTTTGCTTCCTCATTTCAAAAGTTCGTCACAATAAACATACGGACATTGGGCATCCAAGCTACCCAGTGGAATGTGATTTGTTGTCAGATAGTGGCTGCCACGTTCCGCAATACGGAAAGTGCGATACGATGTAAACAATACTTCTTATCGAATCGAATAGCCTGTCAATCTACTGGACGTATGGGCATTATGCGCATTATGGGTGGATTTATAATAAGATAAAAATGACACCCCCTTTATGCAAAATCAATCACGCGAAGGGAGCACTTTCACATTGGCCGATATCACTGCGCAGTGACACAAAATAAAGCGAAAAACCGCCAATGCACCCAGCCGCCCGAGTTATGATGACTCGCGAAACTCGCGGAATGAGTGCGAGAAAAAGCATCTCCTATGGGTGATGGCGTAACCAATAAACAACACCGACCGATGCCATTTGCCTACAGCAGTGTAGCCAGCGCCGATCGCGTTTTGCGCGCCCATTTCCTTGACTTGATTCATCTCATTTCGTTTTGTCTCGGCTCTACCTTGCATGCGCAACGTGGTCTTTCACGGGAAGTCCACGGCGACGAAGTCCGGCACACGACTTTGTAGGGGCAATATCGCATGCCTCAGCCGGTGACGAGCAATTTAGAGCAATTTCATCGCATTTCTGAACCGGGAATGTATGTGCGCCACCGCGCTCATTCGGGCGGTGGGACATACACGCTCCAGAAATTACACGCTTCGTTGAAACTATCAATCAGGACGACGGCCGGTGGGAGTAACGGGTGTTTGTATAATTGATTAATCTTAAGACACCGGGTGCGGGTGTTGTTTACACTGTCATGAATCAGTCGACATGTTTGAAGCTGATTCTGGATGATGACGTGAGATATGTGACGTTCATGTGTTGAAGGTGTCACGTTTAGGGTTACATGAGCCAGATTATGTAAATTTTGTTTGTCACACAGATATACCGATGCTGAAAGCTACGAACGTCCCACCGATTGTTTACCTGAAAACAAATTAGAAAAATAAACAAATATTAGATTGCTGCTTAGAAAAAAAAGTTCTCTTGCAAATTTCCATTTGGATCAAGTAGGCATCGGTTCCAAAATTCATGAGCAGTATACGTTGGCACCCTAAACCGATAAATTGTGTGGTTTGTTCAGCATTAAAATTCGTTGCGAAGGTTTTAAAAAAAGCATATAAAAGGCAAAAAACACGTTCCAAAATATCCAGTACAATGTCTTACATTTTCCTCTTCGAAGTTATCGTCGATGATTTGAGCATATTCTCGGACCATCAAAATTCGAGCACCGTGGGCTGCGAAGAAAATTATGTTCAAGATGGAACCGGTACGAGATCCAGAGCAGAGCTCTGCGTTCGGCTGCAGCTGTCCGACCTGGTACGCTGTGAGGTTTGCGAAAAAGACTTCGGTTCGGCGCTGGACGTCGGGGTGCGCAAGACCGGCGTGAACTGTCTGTTTGCATACAACCCGACCGTCGAGCTGGCTGAGAAGGAGCTTGCGCTACGCATATCGGCCCATGAGAAGGGTCCGAACGGAACGCGAAGGCTGATCGGCAGCTGGGAAGAACCGGGTCGAGAAATGCTAGTCGGGCTGGCTCAGTCTTACGATCTCCAGAACGGAACGGGAGCGGCCGTCAGCTCGAGGGAGTCGCTGCTGTCGGGTGAGTCGGACCGTGCGAAACGGAACAGCAGGCCCGTGTCCAACACACTCAAAGCCATGTATCCCCTGGAGACGGGGACGGCAAACGCTGTGGCCGGGTTCGTTGTACTCACCATCCGGATGTCATGTCTCGGACCAAACGTGAATCAAAAAGTTCTGTTCGGAGGACGGGACAGCCAACAGCAGCCGGTTACGTGCTACAAGGTGGAAGATGAACCCGTCGTGCAGTGTGTGACGTTGGAGACGCTGGATGACGAGCAGCAGCAGCTCGTCTGTCCGAATGGCAGTCTGGCGAGTATCGTTGGGACGGCCATCGTTCCGGAAGAGCAGCCGTACGATGAGTATGCCGCCGAACTAAACGGAAACGCGATATGTATTCGCATCGAGAAGGACGCCAACATTGCGGTCAGCATCGATGGAGATGCAAGTGACGAGTGCACAAAGGGATGCTGGGTAAGACTTTTGACAGATTTTGGGGGCTTACAGTTCTTTCTAATCCTTGTCCTAACAAGCAGACTTCACTCACCCTGCCGGACGGTGTGTACGGACTGAAGGAGGAATACGTCCGGCATGAAACCAACGGCTGCAAACTACCCGTCGTCCGAGGCACGCTCAAGTATCCGGCGTACCACTGGTCCGGTGACTTTATGGTCGCCAAAAAGACGACCCCGGTGACGGTCGAGGACTTCCGTCGCAAACCCGATCCAACGCGCACCGTCGGTTTGCAAGTGCTCCCGGAACAGGTGGAACACGGCTGCGCCGGTATAGAGATCTGTCGCAAGGGCTGGCACGACCCGAACGTGGACGTGTTCGTTCTCAAGCTGGGCAAGAACAAACGCACCGCCGCGGCCGGTGGTCCATCTCGCAACGAGATAGAAATCGAGATGCGTACACCGCGCGGTCCGGCGCGTGAATTGCGTCCGAAGGAGACGCGTGGCGTACAGGTGCACGAGGAAGAGTTTGAACCGGCACGACCTGCCCCGACCACCATCCCGATGGCCGGTGATGGGGGTGCTACCGGCAAGAAGGGCAAAACAGCCGCCGGCAAGAAAGGCAAAAAGAAGTAGAGCAACAGAGCCGTAAGACAAACAAACTGCCTTTCTGCGGTGAGTTGGGCGATTATTTAATCCGCCTGCGCGTTACCAGCCGGTGCCATATTACCCTCGTGCACCGCGGATCATGCATCATGCCCGTTAATAAATCAGAGAAAGTTCGATCTGTACGTTCGCGCACCAGGTAGAAAGCAGGCCAGCGGCGGACTAATGAGACTCATTGGAACTGGCTTTGTTTCCGTTTCGAATGCGGTGGTTTGGCACGCGCATTATGCAATGTGACGTCGAACGATCGGAACTGGTTGAAATGGTGTGCGCGCGTTGAGTAACCAATACGGTTTGGATTTGTTTATTTATCGTGCATCCTCCTACCGACAGACTCCTGGAGGCGATATTCTTGATAGCAATTTCTCCCTGCGTTTCTGCCCGATTTAACTCACCTGATCAATTATGAAAGGCGCACATTACAGAGCCGTGCCTTTTATGTTCAAATATCGCTTGATCACACCCTTCACCGGGAAGTTACGAACCCGTGTGATCAGAAATGATCTTAATTAGTCGGTATTTAGCGCAGGCGCTTTTACAGCATTTCGGTACACCGCATGAACGCGAAAAAAAAGTTACACCATGTGTGGTGGAACGAAATGTCCACTCGGGAAACGCAAGATGAAGGGTTCCACCGCACTGTTACCTACACGAAATATTGTTTTTCGCAATACCTGGTGAACGTTGGTGCGGTTCGCTAATGAATATTTTAGTCTTTTGCTTATGCCACCATGTGTTTTTTGCCTGAGGCACGGGGTTTTCAATTATGTTGCGCTCGATCACATCGATTTCGTGCCATAATTTTGCTCGATTAAAATCAACACTAACCAGCGAAAAACATCTCATTCCGAGGAACACCCTTGCCCTTCACTTTTTGCTCGCCCATAAATCGATTAGCTCACCTATTGACATTTCTGTCCGCTCCTTAAGGAATTATTATTTCAATTACATCAAAACCGACGGGTGGTAGCGCCGATAGCACGGTAGCATCACGGTTCAATTATCTGGCCCGCTCCCGTCCGTACATTCTTCAGAGGCAACCGGCAGGCACACATTCACACTCCGAAGTGCGCGGTGTGGCATTGCGTTTTTGGTGCTTGCGTTTGCGTCTGCTTTGTTGCCATCGGAACGCGACGGTAAATAGCCGGTGCCGGTTGCATAATGGGGTTGTGGCGCTCAAAATCAAGGTTCCTCCTTAACGCTTTTACTTTCCCGGCCCGGTGTAATCAATTTGCGATGCGGAATGATTCGCTTTTCTCGAGCCCTTTCCTCGTTGGCAGCGCTTATCCGTTTCGGCGTTTGTTTTTTTCCCCTTTTTTCCTCCGACACCTAACGTTTGGCCCCGGTTCGTCGCTTGAGCGGTGCGCGCGCTCGCTCAAGTCTTTCAATCGCGTTCGCGCTTGGTCGCATTTGAATTTTTGCGTTTTTTTTTGTAGTTTTTATTGACGCTTTCTAGGCGATCGCGAATCGATCGATCGGGCTTGGATGCGGTTAGGCATCGGTGGCATTTTGAGTTGGACATGACGGAAAAGGTCTCGTGAGAAGATGCAGCACGGACTGCAGTCGATGAAAAGACGCGAAATAAGACACCGAATGTCATGATCGCGCACGGCACGAACGACATGAAAATCGGCCCTCAAATACTACCGTAGATTTTTTTCTCCCTTGCTGCGGAAACATCGTTCAAAATTATGATGGCTTTGTTCATCTTCGGCCGAAGCCGGGAATCCGATTCCGCCACCGTTTAGGCGTTGTTGTGCTCGTAGTCGAGCAAGCGTTTGAAGGTCTGCACGTGCGAGGCGCGAATGCAGCAAACACAAGTGCGAACGATCGGCATGTGTGCGGATGCTGCTGCAGTTCGTTTTCAGTGCCTTCTTTCGGTTGGGTCGGGGTCGTGTGAAAGTGTTCGCCCAGCCGCATCGTGCCGGGAGTGGCATTGGAGCTAATTAGCGTTAATGAGGCTCCGAAGGCGAAACCTTCCCGCTGCAAACCGTCGATTCACTCTCGTTACTGCTTGCAAAGGAAACCAAACTGCCCTAAAGATGCAGATGGCTTTGAACTAATTTTTATGTTTTTTATATTTCTGGGACAAATGTTTACACTGTTGGAGGCTTGTGAGCCACGTGCCACATGTAGCAATTTGTTTTCTCTATGATTTGTTCACTTGCTGATAACGCCGAAGTGATCTCTACCGGGCTGGAAAATAGTGAAGCTCCAAATAAAATTATTTTCGTCCATTGATCATCATCCAAGCAGTTCGCCTTCTGACGTAACGCATCTCTCTTTTCACTCAAACTTCACCCACCCACGCGGGTGCCCTTCGCATTGAACGAACGACGAGCGTGCAATGTCGGGTGCCATTCCGGTTGACCATCGATCCGTTAAACCACCTGCCGTGTCGCATAAAGAAAACACGACTAATGGCCAAAATTCGGACGATCGCCACCCGGTCCGGCCTGCACCAGGCAATGCGTCACGATGGATGCATGAAAAATGTATGAAGTTAAGCCATCCATAGTCAACACAGAACGGTCAGCACGAGGGTGACCGTTGCGGCATTACGCGATCAATTGGAGCAAAACTCGCGATCACCCGCCCCCAACCCAAAGCAAAGGTGAGAGGTGGTTCGATCGGAGGTGCCGGAAAAAATGAGATCGACTGCAGGTGTGTGAGGGGAAATTAAGTGAAATCGTACATCTTACAGGCGCAAAATTAACTGAAAAATTTATAAGTCAATAAATCATATCGCGTTCGCTTGAAAGGGTTTTGCCGGCTGCGCGAAAAAAGGCCATGCGGCAACCGAGTGAGTGGTGCAATAATTGAAAGGAGGATACGTACGGCTGCCGTGAAAGTTTTCCGGCGTAAGGTGTTTTTCTTTCATTGCCGTGTGCAAAACTTGCCTGGAAGATGGATAGCGACGTGTCAATCATATCGTATCGAACGGGCGTCAGACCTTAAACATTGCCAACCCATTTGTCAACTTCCAAGAGGAGCACTTACACTAATCATTGCACAACTGCGCTGTCACGGCGCTGTCCGCCCTCTAATTTCACTACCTCTCAGGTGCGCTCAAATTAAACCGCCATTAAATGAAATGTGACACATTTCGGCCAGGGGTTTTGCAACGTGTGCTTCCAAAAATCTAACCCCTTACACCCGTTAATCAATCATGGCGCTTGCTTAAGCCGTCAAGCCGTTGGGAATGCTGGGTGTGTTGCGCACAAAACTGCTCCGACGCACACGGCTCACCTGTGAAATCCTTCCAGATTGCGTTGGGTAATCGCGCGTGCTCATAAGACACGTTACGTTTTTTTTTTGTTTTCGAAATCGAAGCAGCAGAAACGCGATCGTTCCCCGCCCAGAATCGGCACTGTGGGAGGCTGTGGACACGTTCTTCATTAGGACAAAAGTGTCCCTCGTCGCTCGGGGAGGGGTCAACGATACCAGCTTCCAAACTGTGTTGCGATTGTTGTGGGGCACGGGTAATTATCACCAACGGGTAGCCGCCACCAACTTGGTGCCAGGTACGGTTGCCGCAATAGCCAACCGCAATTCACTGAATGAGAATTCTTGGAATGCCCGCGCATTAAGCGGCGATCGGTGCCGGGTGTTTCCGTCTCGCCATGGCAGCGCTCAAAGATTGATGTCAGGTCTGCTCAGGTTTTCTTCAAAGACCTACAGGGCGTGACGTACCCACTGCTCGGTTCGCGAGTCGGCCCGCTCGCTGTGGTACATGGAGACTACAAAACGCACAGCCTGATGAACATTTATTGACAATAACTTAAGCTACACGCTATTGATACGCCAAAAGAATCTTGCCGTCGGCTTAATTGACTTGATTATTGGGAATTACTAGCACTGCGCTGCCAAAAGCACATAGACAGCGCACCAGATCCCCACCGCCGATACGCGCATTCGCAATTTGTACCACATCCTCCCGGGCGGGCGCTGTATCCACACAAGACGCATCCACAGCCCGTCAACCGATCCCGCGCTAGATTAAACGCGCGGAATGCTCGTTAATTAACTGCGCTACGGGTTCATTAGAGCTGCATTTCGAATTGAGTTATTATGAAAATGATTGAAATGGCTCAACATTCCGGGACCTCCTAGAGCGCAATGCACACCAGAAGGGGCACCCGGCAAGCCCAAAATCTGATGAAAATCGAATCCCAACCGTGGCTAACGCGGGTGTTACATCTTTTCCGCGGTCTGGGCGGCCTCCTGCGAGGAATTCTCCGCCTCTGGCGAATGGACTGGCGGTGCGGCGGTAATTGATACCGTGGTGTCACTGTGCCCTGGATGTGCTCCATCCTTCCCTGGTACCGAATCGACGTCGCCGACCCGATCGGGAGAGTGCGTAAATTGGTAGCGCTGTAAAGAGCACGACGAACAGACATCTCGGCGTCACGGGCGAGTGGGAGAGCGAGCCGCCTTTGATGATCGGATAATTTGAAGCGGTTTCTCGACTTCGACGCTGGTCCACTGAACAAACAACCAATAAGTCACATCATAGATCGCAAGTCCATCCCCAGACGGTTTGGACAGCGCGTAACCGTCGCGTTTCTTGACGTACTTTGTAATTGTCCAACGGTGCAGCGCTTCGACGACCAGTGATTTGCATCGGGTCGAACGTGAATCGAACGTTCGCTGAAACCAAACCGACATTTAGTTCCAGCGAGGCTCAAGAATCGCTATAACTCTGGGCCTGATGACGCAATCGATCGTTCAGTCCATTCGTTGGGACATACGAGCGTCCAGTTCGTCCTGGGCTGGGTCTGGTTAGTTAATAGCGCATTGGTACACTTCCACCGGCTCCAACCGAAACTGTGATGCCTAGGTTCTAATTTTCCACTGTCGTAAGGTCGTAAAGTGCGTAGGTTTTGAGTAGCTATGTGAAAGACGGAACTCGTAACACACTCTATCTCGGACCACCCCCTAATGTTGCTTACTGCTTTTGACTGACACTGATGATTATGTCGAGCAGATTATAGACGCGAGACGCGTCCCATTGCGCTGATTGCGTACGGAGTGAAAAATTGACATCCATCCAGCGTGGACTGAAAGTGGTGAGGTTTCGCAGCATACCAGAGATGAGAAAGTTTGGCTATAAATAATGAGAAAATCTGCAGCTTTACATAAGCACTGCATTAGCGATGGTGTGATGAATCATTTCGGTAGAGATACGCGCCTGATAAAGCCCTAATCACTGGAGTAGTAGAGGCAGCACTATAATTAAAATGCACCTGAATGCGCATGGTACGGCAGCAAGTTTTTGCGAATTATGCCACGGGAGCTTCAATTCGGAAAACTTTGATAACGCATGCGTGCTTGCGAAACGAACCGTCCCAAAGAGACTGCTGTTTTCGTTGCGCAACTGGCAGCCTTTATGCTCTTAACGATACCCCTTCGGCACTGATTAATGTTCCGATACGTTTTTTGTTTTGTCGTAGGGCTTATTGTAATACTTGCTTGGAATATACTATGGCGTTATTGTTTTGAACGGAGAATTCGTTTGCATCTTTTTTCCGGCGGCCATCTATGATTGACATATTGAGGTTGATGTAGGCCATATTGTTTTAACGCCTGGTTGCTATGGTAAGGCCGTTTGCACGCACCAAATGGTGAGCCGGTACGAGTCTGTTTTGCTTGCTCGTGTTAAATTGGATCCCGTCCCCCCGGGGTAGGAGGTTGAAAACTTTGTTTATTTACTCACGTCCCCTGCGAGCCAGCATTGCTGCCCCTTCGTGCTTTTAATTGACTTCGGCTAGCCTGCGCGGGAGGTTAACCTCTTTTGTCACTTCACGCATCATCCTTTACCAAAGACCCGATGGATCCTGGCCAAACATGCGAACGATGTATTCGACCCTAATTTCGACGGATTACGAAATTCGCGAGCACCGAACTCCAGAACCGTGCGGTGGAGGAACGAAGCAACAAACAGACTGTGATCTCAGTAGACTGCGAAGTGAAAGCGAAAAAAAAGACAGCGTTGGCCTTGCCGGCACCAAGGTCCGTCCGGAGACAGTGATTGCCCCGTGAGCGTGATAGTTGCGTGTCGACGCGGACGTCGACGTAACCATCCGGTTTCCTTGCGCGACTGCTCAGCCCGATCCGTACAAATGCGTTCGAGGCCAACTTGAACTGAAGGCGAAACTGAAATAAAAAACGTTCAGAACCAATTCTCCAACCATTTAGTGGTGTGAAAAGTAACCGAAAAAGCACTTAACCGGTTTTTCGTAGCATCGCGCCTTCTCCACCCGAACCGAACAGAACGCCCGTGATTGCTCCGTGAAAGTTGTTCATTGACCGATGCAGCATGAGTCATGCGCAGCTCCGAGTTTTGAGTTCTGGAAAGTCCGAGCACCCAACCGGCTCAGTAATACAATCAAGAGCACATGTCAGCATATCTCGCACGCATGTGCGATCGAGGAAATGGCACCTCCGAATGGTCCGCACAGTGGGTCATTAAAACGGTGATATAATTTCCTCGCAGGTGGCTGCGCAGAGGCTCCCCCTACGCTCATCATCTCCAATTCCCCCAACTTGAGACATTGCACCGTAATCGCAAGCGCACCAGACATCTCACGTACACGCGGTACCGATTACATGGCGTCTCATGGTCTGCGACGAGCGCGATCATCGGCGAACTGCACCGCTAGCGGATCGGAAGTAGCGGCTTGTTCCGAGGCAGAAGATCCAGTCTTGGGTGTGGTGGTCAGTGGTTTCACTTTTTTCCACGCTCTCTGCGCTCTCGGGGTGATTTTATCGCACTTCCGGCATCACTTGCAAAGCAAACCTGCTTCATAGCAGAACCTGTGCTGAGGCGTTAGTATGGCACTCGATCAGAGGTTTCGAAATAATATTATGGCCGTGCGTATGTGCTAGGCAAGGGTCCAAGAGAGCTGAAATCCAATACGTGCAACACATAAGTGGATTTGCATGTTTCAATATTTACTCCACCATAAAGCAACCGAAAAAATTACTTGCATAACAGCGACTACAATGATATGAAGGATTTTATCAGGATCATACGTAGTCAGCTTGCATAATGATTTTTTCCAAAAACAATATTCTATGATCAACATTTCAACGTCCTTTCTAGGAAGAAGTTTGAATTCGAAGTACGATCATGTATTTCAACAACTTAACTCATTCTTTCCTAGTTTGCACATGAGGAACGCTGTACGCATCAATGGAAAACACGCTGATCCACTCGGGCTCGGAACGATCCGTAAATGCTTCAGCCAAGAACAAATGCTGCTCTAATGCAAACCTGCACAGCACGAAACAAATCCTCCACGGGTCAAGGAATTCACTCGGAAGCCATTCCGACCTTCTTGTGCTTCTTGCATTTCATTCTTGAAAACATTTTTGGAGCTCTATGCTAAGCATTCTTTTGAACAACTGTTTCCTATCTGCTTTTCGAACATTCCTGATGCAATGCCGTGTTTCACTTGTTCTTGTTTCATCAATTGTTTGTTCTTATTAGACACTTTCGAGACAAACGTTATCTCTTCCACATCTCTTGTATACTTAAACGGCTTTAAGGAGCAGTATCACTTATAGTTCTTCGTCTTAATTTACACACGTTAGCCGTCGTATTCTTTATGCACAAACCGACTAGTTCCATTACTTATTCCGCTCACCTTGCTCGTGTACGTGGGATATTCCGCTACTGGCACTAGTAACACTGGCCCTGCTGCAAAACACCACAAACTTCCCACCTGCCTGGGAAACGATGTGCAAATAATGAAAGAAAAAAGGGCACAGAAAAAAGGACGAAAGCGTGCTGCGTCTAGTTCCTTAGCACCCGCTGTGCGTGCCAAGAAGCCAAGATCGAACTGTGGCTGAAACGGATCCGTGTGCTCCGTTTTATACGCGGACCACCTATTTTCCACGACCTGCCCGCTGTCGGGCCCATGCCCGGCGCCGAACCGAGGTTTTCTTCTTCGCCCGAAACCGCACCGATTCGTGCAGCGCAAAAGCGAGGGGGGAAATATAGCATAGGCAAAAGCCGCAAAGCACCACCGACGATCGAACCCGAGCGCGAGCGCGCCAAAGTAGGCGCACGTTTTAAAATTTTCAAATCCACTACCAAGCGGCCGTTGCCATAAAAACCTCGGCTTTCGTGAGAGCAAACGCACGCTGTGGGCTCTCGCATGTACTCTTTTCGTTGGAGTTCTCTCTTGTAGCCACGTACGGGCGTGTGAACCAGGAGGGGGTAGTGGGACAAGATAGGGGTGAACGGTAGTGAGAGTGAGTAGTATCGAAGCACTTGCGATAAGTTTCTCTTGCTCGGTGGGATTTTGTAAAAAAAAGAAAATAATGTTTTGAAAGCTTAAAATACTGGCATTTATAGCACCTACAAAAAGTTACCTAAACCTATTACACCTATTACATTAAATCTAGCAAACGCTTGTTGGGCAAGAAGAAAACAATAGTACGGGTAAACATAGTGAAATATATATATTTCAAACATTTTTATGTTATTTGCATAATGATCGTTTCGACTTTTTTGCTCGATTTATAATAAATTAGAATTAAATAAATATGTTAAAGCAATTATTATGCATATATTATATTCTATCCAACCACAATAATATATTCTACAATTAATAACCTAGTTTAAAACCGGTTTATGACTTAACCGTGAGGTTTCCATTTGCATTGCGCTTTAACGTACTGCTTTATTATTTGATGTATTGTGCATGATGAAAATAGACATGACACTTCCTTTTAGCATAATATTAACAACAACCTTGAATAAAAAAAACAATAATAAAGGTGTAATAAGATTACTGCCCACTTTCGCAAGCTGACATACGTCAGGCGGGAGATCATATTTTAACGGCTCTGGCCCGCTTAGTAAAAACTACCAAAATAGGTGCCAAAGAATGCGTTAAACTAATTCTCTTCTCAATAGCTCACACGTCGATAGTAACATGTCTTGACGGCCTGGAGTCAATTTTGGAAGAACATTTCTTTTTAATTCTATATAACTATTCTAAAAATTCGGCTGTTCTCGGCTTCCGAAGCCCACTCAATATAATGGCTAGGTAAATGAAATGTGATTTTAGATACTAAAGAAAGTGAGCAGTTTTTGAAAAATATGTAAAACATTTATGGATAAAAAGGCGGCTTAGAGGCGGCGCCTGTATATGACAGGTTCGGTTCCAAAATCCCGTCTGAGTTATCTCCACCCCTTAATAGAACTAGCAAGCCGTGAGACGATCACAATGTTTTTAGTTTGTGAGTTTTTATGCAAACACATATTACATTATTTCCTCCTAAAATGATTCTTTTTGGTGTACATATTCGTTATCCTTTTCATTTTTCCAATCGAGTATACTCCTTTTTTGTAGTTCGAACTCACATTTCACACTGATTTCTCTAGAATTTCGTTGATTAAAATATCAATCCTTTACACGCGTGGATTCAGATCCTATCCCATCCTTGCTGCCTAAGTTGTTTTTATTTGAAAATAATTCATTGCACTACGTCTATACTTATGATCTAATTTTTACGAGTTACACAAACAGGAGCAGATGAGCCGATAATGTTGAAAATGCATTAATCAAAAACCATGCTTGAACTACTAACTGTATTGTGTATAGGCATTAAAGTGAACATAGAGATTTTTATTTTAAATATAGAAATCGGAAGTTGCTATATATAATGATATATAATTATATAATTCACAAAGGTTAACTATATATAATTTACAAAGTTAACATTTGAACCAGTTGTGTTCCAATAACACAGTGGACAAAACTGTGACCACAGAAGAAAATAAAAAATACACAGCCGAGGAGCAAAATGATGCCAAGTTTTCTTGAAACTTGCTTTATCATACGCAATCGCAATACGATAACTTCAAAACGGCAGCTTCCCATATTTATTAGCTTCTCATATTTATGCAAAACCCTTGTGTGTGTGTGCTTGTGGGACTTGAGAACATATCCAACCCCGTATTGCCTTACGCGGTGCTGCTAGTCGGACCGCCAGTTTCATTGTGCTAATTCTCGTGTGAACTATTCGCTCAACCCCCAAAATCTCACCTAAGTAGATAATTATCTGCGAAACGCAAACACTCGATACGGGGGTTCATTTGTTTGGCTGCGAAAGCGTGCAACACACACGCGGACGCGCACGCTTTCACTGCGCAAATCCGCGGTGCGCCAAAATTAAACTAACCCTGACCCTGGTCACCCCCGGCCCGGCCGTTTGGCCGCGGTTTTGCCCGAAAGCCCACCAAGGATGCCATCGGCACCGACGGGTTGTTTGGACGGATGAAGGAGGCTGGATCCTTCTGCTGCTGGCACGAGCCACCGCGGGGTCGGTGTCGGGGATGTTGCGAGATCGGCCAAGCGACAATTCGCGACGCCTAACGCATCTTAGATGGACGCGCGCAACGCGCAAAGCTGCAAAGCAGAACAATGCACGGGTGGCGTCTTGCGTGAATCCATTACCTTTTAATTGTGCGCGATCGCAATCACGCACCGCGTCCAACGAGGCGTCCCCAGGTGCACCAGTGCCTACTTGACTTTAGTCGTTGGTCGCATTTTTTTTTGTCAAGCACCTTGCGAGAAATTGATATGCCCTTGCGGGGCCAATTTCGCTGCCGGCAATCAATTCGGTTGCGGACGCAGACCCAACCGATGCACATCCGAATCACGATTAGAGCCGTGGCAGCGCGTCTCGAAAGAACCATCGGTGGATGATTGGAAAAGGGGCACGATGCTATTGGACTTGGACATAAAAATGGCATAAATTAAGGTGGAAAAATCATAACCATTGCGTTCCGTCACAAACTTTCCGATGGAACGGCGCCCCAAAACATGGAACAATTTGTCCTCTTCCCCAGTGACACGTGACTGCGGGCTGTGGGCTGTGATGCAAGTGTTTTCATTCCACTGAAGACGACCTGCCCGTTTGTGCTTCGGACAATCAAAGCAACCGATCGATCAACGGTCGAACCAGTCGAATGTGACGATGCTCGCTTTGCAACGAGCCGAAAGCCCACGCATTCCGGCTGCATATCGACAGCAATCGGATTTGAGATCTGAGCACGAGCGCTTTTCCTTCCTTCCAAAACTGTTTGCGCAGTGCTTCTGCGCTTAAAACATGCGCTCCATAAACACCTTCGCCGTCTCAACAAAACCCATCCGACTGTGACCCTACCGATCCGTCACCGGGCGGTTCAGTCGATCCTTTCGCGGAGTGGGCTGGATGGAAAATGGTGGAAAATGAATACATCGATCCGAAAAAGCGCGAACGTGGGGCCGCAGCAAGGTGACGCGACGTTTCGTCGTGGGTGAAAGGAATCCCGCCGTGATTCATTTTCGCCGGGCGCGAAGAGTTCGGCCGCACGCGCCCCCAGTGCGGAACGGCCGTCGTCGGTGCGTCTTGCGATCTCTGTCCGCGTCTGCGCAACAAGTGAAAGAAATCGTCGCAAATGGCGACGCACGGATCGGCCCGGCACACAGGAGATCATGTGAGAGAGCTGCTGCTCGGCAGGTGGGGTGGGGGTGGGAGGAGAGTCACCACCGTTAGCCGGTTGGGATGGTTACCGGCGATGATCTAACGTCGAAATTGTTCCAGTTGCGCGTTTTGCGACCACCACCCCCCACGAATTCGGTGGTAGTGTAGTGTGTCGAAATGGAGACTAAGCTTTTATTGCACGTCGTGCACAATATGTCCTGGTTTTCTTCTGTGGTTGTGGTGGGGGTTTTTGTTGGTGTTGTTGTTGATGTTTGCAAAATTTATTGGATGCATTGCTTGGATGGCTCCCGGAAAGCTAGCCATACGGCACCGATTGTTGTACAAGGAGAGGGTGAAGACACGTTTCGTTGAGCGCGTAGAGGAAATCACGCCGCTTGATAGTTGCTATCTAGTGCATTTGTTCTGAGTTCTAATTGTTTTCTCGTTGTATTTTATCCAAATCCCTTTGTGAGGTTCGTTTGTTTGCAGTGATAGACTATAAAGTCAATTCATACAGTCATCTGTGAAGTAGTTTTTTGATCAGTTGTTGTTTTTGTTGGTAACCTGGGTAACCAGGTAAAGTGGAGTAGAGGAGGGCCTATAGGGAGATTGGAAAGGGTTTGAGTACAAACATATAGAATAAATAATATACAGATAGTTACATAACTATACGACCACTTATTTTTGAGAACAAAACGAAAGATAGATGAGATAGATGAAAGAGATGCTCCACAAAGTTGTAGTTGATAACAAAACACGTCTTTACATGAATTTTTCAAACTATATCAAACATTGTCACCATTTTTTTCAACATGCTCAAAATTTTTAGAATAACTATACGACGGTTTACAAAAACTCACTGTTGCGAGGCGAGTCATCTTTAAAAACTCGTTTAATACACTTAGTTTTCAATGATCTTGAATATTGTAGACATATTGTAGAACGATTTTTTCAAACGCATGAAACGACCTCTTTTATGCAATTTTTATGCTCAAAACACAAAATGTCAGGTAATTCGATTTTTGAACTTTTTTGGTCTCATATTTTGATTTATGCATTTTTTCATGCTTGTTCAAAACATAACCTATCAAGCCTTGTACAGTTTTTGGTGATCCAACACCATTAAGATGTACGCAAATAATTAAAGCAGCCGAAATGTTTATTATATGTTAATCGTTTCGTGAAATGTATGATAATGCTAAAAAAAATGTGTTTAATTGTTTGTATTTAATATTTTTTTAGTTCAAACATCGATTAAGTTAAGGAAAATCCCAATGCCAGGTGCAAGAGCTCCAAAAGAATCAGTGCCATTGAAGAAAAAAAAAGACAATATCGTTTCCCATCGATTTGTTTAACTAAATGTTAACGCGATGTTTGCATGGATCCGACGAAATATCATCCGAAATTACGCTAAATTAACGGAAGCTCCGTGTGAAACCGCGTGCGTTCGTAGTACTTACGGTGACTAAGTTCAACCGTTCGTGTTTCGGTTTCTTTAGCTCACAGCTGCTCACCATAACCGTGGAATTAATCTACACTCGACGGCGATACAGACAATAAGAAAACCTATAAGTAATACGTTTATTGAATGAATTTATTAACCTCCATTATTGATACGCATATCCAATTTCGAGAAATGAAATAGTGTTAAAAAAAATCGGTAGTAATAGTAACGTTTTATCAAGTGCTTTACACTGTTCCGATAGTGCGCCGAGGGGATGATGGTGAAATTGGAGAGCTCGATGCGCGAAACAACGCGCCTCAGCACCGGTCCGGTACTGTAAAGCACCCGATAAGCACACCCGCAATGGCCTTCAACTAATTGGGGCTCCAAAACTTTATTAAACACCAGCCTGGTACTTATAATTTTGCGAACCGACAGAATTGGTACGAATAAAAAAAACGAACATCCATACGCCATCAGGAGCTGTAGTAAGAAACCCGTAGCCATAACGATACGATTCCAACGCCACGGTAACTGTGTGTTTTTTTTTGTGTCGCTTTGCGCCCGCACGTGGTCTCATAAAACCTGCCCCGTTCGAGTATCGCCCCGGGGGAAAGTCGTGGTACTCGCCATGATTTTGTTTGTTCACACCTGTCGGCCGCCTGTGGCTGCCGATCGCTATCGCGCCGACTCTGCTCGGTGCAGACTCCGTGACACCTGACATGAGCATGACGCGAGATTTGCGGGACCGCAGTCGGAACTACGGAACCGCGCGGAAAGCGACTGGAAGATGGACCTGCCAATCATAAACCATGATGAGATGGAACCGGCATGCGACCAAGGGGCCGTGGTAAATTGCTACCGCGAATTACCGAGCTGCAAAGTGGCCAGCAATCGCTTCTTCGGGCAAGTGTCGCAACGAGCGGAAGACTGGACAGTTCCGTCAGCTGACCGGTCCCGGCAGAAACGTTCACCGCGCACTGTTTGTCCACCAATATTGCGCAAAGCGACTCATTACAACCGTTCCAAATTGTGGCGAGCGTTGTTTTTATGCGTAATTATGTGATCGTGTGGTATGTTTCTGTTGTTGTCGATACGTGACGCACGATCGAGTAGAGGTTTGGGTTTCCGCTACAGTGGGCTGAGATATTACTGCTAAACTACCAACGATAAGCTATCAGAAAGAGCTCCCCTACAAGCAACAGCAAATAGCCATGTTAACAAGTTGCAACAGGTTGCACACTCACTGATAGCAACCGAACCAGCATCCGTCTAATTGCTCGCAAAACTTTTGTCACCAACGCGCTGAGAACGTTGCTCCACAGCAATTTAAAAACCAACCCAACCTTCTTGCGTTCTTTCTTGTTGTCGTTACACGCGGACCTTGCTGGCAAGCGATAGCCGCTCACTCAGGTGCGGTCTTATACCTTTTTGTGCGCTGTTGAGCAACAGCTCTAAACAAAATTTGGACATGGCAGGGACCCGAGATGGTGGACAGAACAAGCGTTCGTCCGCTCGACTCGTACTATACCTCCCAGGTGACGCTCGCCCGAACCAGGCAACCAGCCAGAAGCACAAGAAAGAGAAATGCGATCCATCACAAAATTTGCAAAATTGGGAAATGCTAAGCACTCCAAATGCACGCGGGGCACCATCCAAATGACCCACCACCAGCCTAATTTATCACTCTCGGCGCAGGAAAGTTGCCACATTCACTCCGCGAGCGTACGTGTAAAAGTCATATAATGAGCGACCGAAGTTGGATAAAAACCTATCGAATTTTGTTGTTTTTTTTTTCGTTGGTGGGGAGAGTACGCACCGTTGCTACAGTGAACCGTGGGTCAGCTAACTCGGAAGCACTCGGTCGTATCATGACCGCGTATTTGCCAGCGTGGTACCAACTTGATGTAGGCGGAGATTTGTGATCTTGTAATCTGTAAGCAGTCACAGGTTAACACGTTCCCGCTATAAACTGTGTAACTAGCGAGATTGATGCTATGCGCTAATGCTACTTAGAGCGGTCGTTTCTTCAACTATGTCTGGTGTTGAAGATTCGTTAATAGCTTTGGCTGAAAAGTAATATCATTCAGCAAGGAACATAGTAGATTTTAAATGTGTAGTTTTGTTTTATTTTATTTCATTATATCTTCCGCTTACTATAATGGAATATGCACAACTCCGATTTTCTTTCAGTTTAAACATTTGATAATCTTTGAACAGATCGAGCTGTCTATGTAACGGTTATTTTTTATCGAAGGTTTTTTTTAGAAAGATTGTAAAACTAATGTGTCCTAATTTAATTTTACATTGCATATTTTTTAGCTACAATAATAATTAAGCATGTAAATAATATTGTAATGAATATATAGTCTCAACATAATAATTGCTGAGCATCATTTTAATATCATAAAAATGCTGGGTGTAAATCTTTGACGTACGACAATTTGAAACGAATCAAATAAATTGAAGAGTTCTCAAAGGATTCGTTATATTTGAAGATATCTCCCGTCATAATGACCGAACACGATAGGAATGGTATAGCAAAAAAAAAATATTCAGAAAATGTGCTGGAAATTGGGTGGTCGAATAAAATATAATTATGCGTCTAGTAAAGATGTAGTTTAAAATTTTGAAGCATAATTTTAAAATTCCGTAGGTGCAGGACTGAATTTATAAATATTGGGGGAAAATGCTGAGGAATGAAAATCGTTAAATTATCATTTTACCCAACATAATTGTGGTGTTGAATAATCTAATAACTTATCATCTTTTATCCTGACAAGATGCCGTTGCTGATACTCCAACCGAACTGCGTGAGAAACAAGTAAAAATTTCCCTCTAACAAGTGTGCGGATGTGGCATCAAGTTTTATAAGCTCATAAATCACTCTCTTCCAAAACGTCAAAGCATGCCACGAGGACACTCTTCCGAAAATCATTAGCATCATGACAGCGAAACGCTAGACGCCCCTCAGTGTTACAGTTTCTTTTTAGAGGCCATACTGCTAGCACCGTCCTGCACACAAACACGAGGTTAACGCACCCAGCTGGAGCTGGATTTTTATCGCTTCTCGCCTGCGATCGTGCGGTCACTAGCTCAACGAGATGCATCGAAGCCGGTGGGTGTTGTAGTGACTGCTTGCACCGAGCGACTAGCGGTTTGCTTTGAACATATCGAATCGATCGATCAAGGCCACGGCTGCGCGTAGACTACGATGCAGAAAAGTGTTGCAATATTCGATGTATTGATCTAATGTTTATAACCAATCTTGTGGCCACTGTAATACCCACGAAATCCGAATGGCTGAGATCAGCACTGAAAGAGATCCACCTGTCGTTTATAACCAGTAATATCACGGAATCGTTCAATTCGAACGTTCCAAGGTGCCCGTACGCAATTCACACAGAGAAACGAAACAAAAACCTTGTCCAGAAACAGCGCAGGTGGCTTATCTGCATTTGGACATTCGGCTAACATCAAGTGAACGTCCGGATGCTGGTTGGCGTTGAAATGATCTATCTTCGTTTACGACTCATTAATCTGCGGTAAACCTATGGCGTTGGATGGACGAATCTCCTTTAGAACCCTACCCTGGCAGGAACGGAAGGTGCCCTGTTTCCAAACGGGGCGAAAGGCAAGGTCTGTGCAGTTTATTTTTTATCAATCTCCGAACATCGTTAGCTGAAGCGGTGTGCCGTGATCGTGAGCAACCGTTGACATCGGCAGTGGCTTTCAAAGTACGATCAAACCGATTTTTGGGGTGTGTGCACCGCTGACAGGCCGCGCTGACGCATTAAACTTGAACTTCGTCTGCACGCCCGTCGGCTCTAATGATCTTGAGCGAGTGTCAACGCGACCGCGAGAGCCTCAAGTCCACGACATTGAACTGATCGTGATTTTCCACCAATTGTGTTTCCATTGCTGGTTAGAAAATTTGTCAATAAATTGACCGAATGATATCGATCTCACGCGATGCATAACTCTATCAAACATACATGATCTGCGGTTATAGTCCAAATCAATTAATTGAGCGTAACTAATGATCATGCCTGGGGGTAGTGAAGGTAGTTTCATAGGTTAGCTATGTAATACAATACGAGAGGTGTTTAAACCACGTTCGTAAATCTACTGAATAGAAAATACTTCTTTGTCATTGTCTTAACGACGCACGATCTATTAGACTTATTGAAATTCATCTTGAAATAGGTGTCGGGTTTGTCGGATGCCATCATTATTAGATATTAACTATTAAATCTACAAACTGTCACATTTTGAAGTTATTAAGTAGTTGAAACGTAAATGTAGAGTTACAAAGTTGCGATGTAAAGTTCATCCATAAGTAACAGAGTTACAGTACTAACTTACACGTAGTGTTATTTACAAAATACGATCAATACTAGACTTGGTTGTAAAAAGCAAAAATACACAAAATAACATCGCAGTGCTGAATCAAGGTGTTTATTGGACTAAACTGAAGTATACATTTACCACCTGTCTAAGAGTCTCCAGTGATCTCCCGCAAGAAAATACTACTGCCTTCACTAAACCCTGCATTTAGAGTTTCCTTAACGTTTACTAATGTAAACAGATCTCTACGATCTGTTTATCCAAAGTATAAGTATAACGTATGCATTAAAAAGTGACGGATAGTAAAAAAAACGGTCAAAGATACTTTAACAAACCAAATTACATTTTTTCTACATTCTGTTTATTATTGTACAAAAATAAGTCTACTCCTTTCCGGGCCACCTGGAGGCAGTTGGCCGGGACTTTGGCCATAGGTGTAACCAAAATTGTTGGCATTATCTTCAGTTCCAAGGTCGCCTTTTTCATCAATTCATCTGCGGTTTTGGCCACGAAATAATTTTAATATATTCACCTCTTCAAATTTGTCCAAATATTAACGATAGGACGGAGCTGGGGCACGTTAGAAGGGTTAGCATGCTTGAGTGCCACCGAAATGCCCAACTGCTCCATCTCTTCCAGCGCTCGTTCGAGGAGTGGAACGAAGCTAGACGTGGTCAAAATACCAAGCCGTCATCTTCGTGATATTTTTTATGAAGTAATGAGCTTCTGGAAGTCACTTCGTACTATAAATCGCCCCGGTCAAAGCCAGCCACGTGAGAAGAAGGCGGGACGTGACATCTCCTTTTCGCTGATTGTGAGCAGCAGAAACACCTTTCTCGGGAACTCCGTATGTAGAACCAGGCCTCCTTTCGATGGGCTTTCACTCCTCCAGAAGTGCCAGAATCTTATAAAAATTTTCCCAACGGATGCCAATACAAAGTGTGTCACAATGGCCGACTTTGTTAGGTACGGATTCAGTGGGCACGGATTGAGCAGAGTACGAACAAATAATAGAATGGAGTTCATTCGCTGTTTTGACCATAGCTAATGTAAATGCAACTATAGAGGCGCCAAATTTCGACAGTATGTTGTCGACAAATATAAATTGACCACTGACCAGTTGACCAACCACCGGGTGGCAGGGTAATCTCATGAAAAATACGAAGCATTTTGTCGCTTTTTTTAATGCATACGTTAGGTATGTTTTGCAAACAAGAATATAAGGTGTTGGGGAGCATACTCTTAAAACAAAAAGAAACCAATTGCTTGCTTTATTTTTGTTTTTGTTTATTTTGTTTTGTTTTTTGTGGACTCTGCCGCCAGCAGATTTAACTCACAATTCAAAATTCCTAACCTAAATAAACACTAACTATACCAAAAAAATGTAATCAGAAAAAATACACAAGCATCTTATAAGCTATAAAACCAAATTTTCTAGACACTAGAGAGATATGGTAGGATACGAGGAAGTAACAGAAGGTATCAAAGGGTACAGAGACAGGAATGCTCAGATTGCAGAGACCACAAAAGGCGTGAACGGAAGCAAGTGAGAGAAGAATTGAAATCAAAATGAGTGCAGTGAAAGCTCATTATGCCTGAATCGAGTACGACAACGAGGCAGATGCAAAGGATCATGGGTACGGAGGATTCGGAAGAGGCCATAGAAAAGGATGGAGGATAAAAGATCAGGACTCCCAGTGACTCCCAGAATGATACCAACTATAAATATGGATTGCGCTTTATTACGCCTGAGTTCTAACGAGTTTAAGCCTAGTACTTGGCAGCGTTTGACAAAAGACGGAAGAGGTGCTCCAGAGTATCTCCACAAACGACCAATAACAATCCTGATAAAGTAAAGTGGATTTTTTTCTATTCTGGAAATCCAGGACGAAGTAACAGGGTTCCAGACAACAGTAACACATTCCAACGGAAAACGCACAAGGCTGAAACACAAACATTTAAAGCAAGTTACGTCATTGAAGTCATTATATATTTTTTCGAATGATACCCAAGGTTCCCATTGCTTTTTTGAATAAGACTTCAATATGTACATTGAACGACAAATTGCAATCTAAGGTCACTGCAAGGTCACGAAAAATAGACACACGATTTACAGTACAACGGTTGAGAGAGTAGTCAAAATGGATGGGGATGAGGAACGGAAGATAGACATATGTGAATTTTTATCGGGACATAAGGATAGAAAGTTATTTGAACACCAAATGAGAAAGAGTTTTAGGAGGAAGTTTGCAGAGCTGCACAATATGAAATAGTTGCAAATAATTGATACGTAACTGTTAGCCTTTGGTTATAACTACAAGGCCCTGTTCAGTAACAATTTGAAATTTTATAAAGTAACTTTGTAACCTTAATAAACCTGCTTCCTTAGTGAAGTACCTGAAAATGATCATGAACTTCGCTGTATTTAATTGATATTTTATAGTATTGCATTGAAATATCGTGAATGTCCGGAAAATGTCTTAAAACTAATTACAGGTTTAGTTTCACATGATCACTGAAATGAGCTTTTATTTTCTCTTCTCTTTTTTCGTTTTCGAAACGATCTACGCGATTATTCTCTCTCTCTCTCCCTCTCACTCTCTCTCTGTCGTCTCGTGGTTTAGTTGACTTATTTATACCAGCATAGTCGAACTGTTTGTCGTTGGCATAGAAGACGGTCGAGAGGAAATTTTGGTACCGATGCTGGTACCAAAATCTTCCAGGTTATCAGTTTCATTAGCAAAAAACCGTTATTATGCATACCTTGTGCTAATATTCATTACACGACATGTTTGTGCATTGTAAGTATATGCGAGATGAGTTATAAAACACCTAACGACGTCACGAATCAAGTCTAATTATCAACGATCCGTGCACCCCCAGACAACAGTAGAGCTGTCAAATATCGTCCGTAATGTGCAAACGATCTGCACATAACGATAAAGCTTAATTTATGATGATAAACGACTGCACTTTGCGTCAAAACAGGTGCTTAGCGCTAGCCAGCATCCATCTTCCTCTAAAAAGCCGACCTGCAAATGAAAACCCATCACGTTGAATCAATAATCCATCTGGGCGCGCCCACGTATGTCGTCCCTGCCCCGACCCCATTGCAAATGCGCATCGAAAAGAGCATATTATACTCAGCATCAACTAATTGCTTGATTACGCCGTACGCCGCAAAGCAACGCGCGGGGACAGTAAACGCATACAAACCAGACGGCGCTGGTCGCGGTGTCCAAAATTTGCGGATTGAAAGCGAAAAATGATTTATTCATCATCGGGTGGTGAATTAATGGACGCTTCCGAATCGCACCGGCCGTGCGCCAATTTATACGCCACTGCTTTCTTGGCAAGCATCGTTACGACGGGTTGCTGCTTCGCAGTGATACCTCTCAAGACGGATAACATGATTGGATCCGGCTTAGCACGTGTTTGCTGACGGTGCTGACGACGCTGCGAAACAAAAGCTCTGCCGAGAAAGTACGGCCACACTTGCGTGTAATGTCGGGGTCGTGGTCACTGTTTCGATGAAGTGAATTTCCCGCAGCACCCTATAAATCAGCGTCTTTCTTTGCGGCAAGCAGATTCGATCGTTCGATAAATAGATGATGGTCACCCACCCGACGGTGCAGACAGTGCGAGAACGCGATGAAACGGCCATTAATTCGGCCCAACCACGCACTCAACCCCGGTTGGTCGGTCGGCAGGTTGCATAAGACGCACACTTTTGCCGCCACTTGAAGCGAACTTCGAATTTTCGTGAGGCTCCCGTGCTAGCAAACGTGCACACCGTGACACCTTCGCGACCTGGTCTGGCACGGTTGAACGATGTGAAATGGTGTCACACAAAATTGCTACCACGGTTCTTTTGGGTTCGCTTTTGCCATACGCACCGTCTTTCGGTGTCATTATGCTCGTGTGTGCACCCTACACAACCCTTTACCAACCGCTAGCCGTAATTATTCTGACCACCTCTTTTTTGTCTCTATGGCAACCGCTGCAACGCCGTGCCCGTTTGGAACGAGATTTACGAAGTTTTGGGCGTTCGAAAGTTACAACGCAAAATTGACCGATCATTAGCAGAAGAGGCTTGGTAAAAGTAATGCTGCCGCAAAATCTACATGCATGCACAATTAAAAAGGGAAATGTATTTATGGTGATGTTGAGGTCATTGTGATCGATCGAAATCGTTAATAGCATTGTCAGAATGATCTTTGTTGTTCGAAACGGTTAACTTGTGTATAGGAATCATTGACATACATTTAACAACATTTAATACATTGCATCAAAATTGTATTTACTCATTGTAAAAATTCACTTCAAACTTATGAATCGGAATAATAAAATCATTATGAATAACAGGTAAGTTGTAGCTACTTAGCAAACTACTTCTAATTACCGTCCCAGATTTGGATAAATAGTTCAGATATGTGAAACTTTTTGTTGTTGTGTAACGAGTTTACAATGATCATTTTATTCAAAAGCGTCCAAATTAAATAAAGCATCTCATTCGTTCTCAACCATTTGAGTATATATAATTTTGTTGAACTATTTACATTACTGACATCTTAGATTTTTTGTTAGGTTACCTTCTAGAAGGTTATCATTTGTATTTCGAATATGATTATCTATCTATCAGAACCGATTATCGAGAGCTACTAAATTTGCAAAATAATATCACATAATTTTGTTTATGCGCTCATCTCTCTTGCGTTAGATATGAGATAATAGAGAAATAAACTACAATTTCCAAATAACATTTCAAACCTGTCCATTGGATGCATTTTAAAGCTTCCTATCTTTCACAGTAGACAATAAGACAGTTTGCATCATAACTAATCGGATTATATGAAATATCTATTTGTGTGGTATAACATTGCATTTGAAATTAAATTATGAGTATTATAGCTATATAAGTGAATAAGTAATAGTATCGCAAATGTTGCCACTAAGAAAATCTTTAAGTTGATGCTTGTGTGAAGTAGAGTGAAAATGTTTTAACCCAGAGACCACCACATCTCTGTTTGCTCGTTTGTTAATAACTCTCTGTTCTCCTGCATACTCATACACTTTGTCAGTTCAGTTTGTTAATGATCAAATGATCTTAGTTTTTTATGGTTTTGGTTCTTGTTTTTAATTAATTTATATTTGTATCAATTATCTTATTAAATTATGTTATCATTTTAAGCAGATTTCTTTTTCAAGACTAGCTTATGCGTTAATCTACTGGCAAAGCATTCTTTATTTGTTTTCTATTTTATTGTTTTGAAATCTATTAAGATAATATCAAGGACTACAAGATGAGCATCTATGATGATCATCAGAGATCCAGTTATATGTAAAAAGTAAATATTTAAGCACGAAAACGCTCCCATTCACTCAAATGGGACATATAAAAACATTATTAATTTGTGGTGATATTAAAAAAAACTAGACGAAGTGCAGTGACGAGCCGCCGTCGGCTTATGGAAACAACTATCATAGAAAATTCCATTTTCGCGATACATTTCGAAACAAAGCAATTTGTGTGCAAAAGTAAAAGTTCCTAATTATACGTCCTCGCGCGACTCACGGTGGCGGAGGGCAGGAAAAATCCTATAAATACTAAAATCCAGCCAACTTGAGCTGAAAGTCAAAAATTACTTTTCCTTACCTGATTGACATCTTTTGCATCATATTGTGAGCTTTCACCTGAACACTACCACTCGCTACCACACAGAATACATATTCAAACGACACAGATTGTCATAAAATGTATAAAATGAAGACTTTAACAACAACCCTACGTTGAATGTACTGAGAGAAGTAAGCGCAGAGAGCGCTAGGGAGAAGAAACAATCGATCTAGTGTCAGCTTGCCGGTTAAAGGCGATGAGGTAAAGCCACTCGACTTAGGCCGCTAATGTGGCTTAGCACATTTTTACCGCGGGCTATTTAGCGCGATTTCCACACGGAACTGCGGAGATCATTGTTTGTCTTGTGGGCCGTTTTTTTTTTCTTGCTGTTGTTTCATCTAGCAATGGGTGAGATTGTTTTTAATGCATTAATCTAGCGCCCCAAACTCCCGGCTTGCTCTGATTTCGTGATCTAAGTCAAGAATGCTGTCATGCTGTGGCAACACTGGTTGCATAGGTTTTAATCATGCTTCGTGCATGAGATGGGGTGTTGACTAGTTGTTGTTTTTTGTTCAAATGCGGCGTTCTAATTCCTTCCGCTGGATGATGTGGGGCTCGAATAGATCAAACAGCGCTGTTTTGTTAGAGAACTTCAAGCTGACGTTCGCTAGGCTAGGCGTCGTTCTATCCCAAACTGTAATTAAAACGTGTTATAGTGTACATTCCAAAAATGTATTAAAAACACGTTTTAATGCATCATTTCAAGAAGAATTCAAAGAAGCAACACGTCAGCCGGTAACGGCTTCAGTTAATGTGTTCCGTGTTGTGGAACTGAGCTCGTTCGCACTAATCCACCCGGTAGTTTAAGTCTAGCTGGGTGCAGCCGTTGATATGTCACCGGTAGAGCATGTGGCATGATGGTCCACCCAACGTGGTCAACAGGTGAACAAACCTTTTTTGGATTTTTGTTTTTCTCCACCGCGGGATGGATGGTTTCTGCGTCTTCGCGTCCTACAGTGTAACCGTGGCCGGTTCTGTACGATGGAGCATTCTCTTCCGAGCGCCAGTTGTTGGACATTAATGCGAACGCACACAGCAGAGCGCGCGCAAAACAGAAAATTGCCGATGAAGACAGAGAGAGAAGGAAAAAAACCACCGACCAAACACCACATCAAACCATCAAAAACGCGTGCAACCAAACGAGTTGTGGGTAGGGCAATGTCAATGCCAAGAAAAGGAAGGTGGCCAAAGAAACGACCTTCGAGCGCGTCTGATGGACATGATCGCCAGCGGGTAACAAGTGCACGCATGTATGTATATGGGAAATGAGATGAAAAGGCAAAATGAAAAAGAACACCTTGCGCCAGCCCACTCACGAAGCCCCAGGAACTGGCACACAGTTTTACGGAAGCCGAAGCAGGAGAGTTGAATCAAATCATGTCGCTGTCACTAATCGCCAAACCATGATGGGGCAACTTTCGTATGGGGCCATCGGAATGCGACCGTCAGCTAGATACCCTAGTAGCCTCATCGTCTGCTCTTATTCTAGCGTTTTGCAAGTTTCAAAACAATTCAGCGCACTATTTGCGTCTTAAATGGTTAGACTTTCACTTTTCATAATAAACGAGAAGAATGTTTCGCTTCAATTCACGCGTATGTCATTGACCGGGCGAGCTTCTTTTATGTGGGCCGGCAAGCAGTATTACATGAAAACAAACCGCAAATTGTGTACAGTTGTGTTCACTAAATTAAAGATTGTTTTAGGTTGGAAATTTGCACCCAGCCATTGTTTATTAAAATTTTCACAATACAGAACCGAGCTTCAGCACGGTAATAAATGCAACTATGTCCAACTTAACTTAGCTTTGATATATACAACTTTGTCCAGCATGCACGATTTGCAAGCGTTACACTATTGTAGCAATAGTATCACCAAAATTTTGAGTTACATGCACGCGCTTAGTGCCTCCGTAGTCTCGATCCGCGGCTGGTTATGAGATCATAAATCGGCGTTTGTTCCACTAAAATTAAATTGATGATGAAATTTTGCAATTAATCACTCATTATTCGCTTCAATGCTTTTTTAATAACCGAAAGCAACCGCAGTAGCATATTCAAATTCAGAAGTCAGTCAAATATAAACATAAAAGTAGAACCAGAGTGTCTTTTAGACGTATGATGTCATCACTTTGCCTCAACCTCAAAAACTTAAGTCTGTACCTAAAAATAGATAGCACTCATCAACGCATTCACAGGATACAATTGCTTTTAGATTTGTGTAGAATACAACAGGTAGATTTGGATCTTATGGCTACAATTTCTAGGATCCAAAAATTGGAACATGTCATATTACAAAAATATAATCTTTCTCAACAGTTATATTAAGAAAATGTTTTTTAACTTAGTAGAATAATTACTTGTCTGCCATTTAAATCAGAGAAATGAAAGACACTGAAAACGAGAACACCTTTTCTGTCTTTTGAGGTTTATAAACCAATGAACGACAGTGTCTAGCTGAGCAGGCCCTCTATAATGATAGGGATAGGGTAAATAGGGTAAATGATAGGGATATTAGAAAGCGCCATCCATAGTGAATTTTAATGCATTATTTTATGCTAAGATATCAACTGCTGGCGCCTTAGTACTAATTGGTACGATTACTCCAATGCTTGATTTAAAGATGCAAGATGTTCCGGATTTGCAGGTTCAGGATGTTGCGCGGCTATTGCGTTCCGAAGGCATCAGCGTTACTCCAATAAAAAACGTTAGTTGAATACGGGATGACAACAGGGCTATTCTTTAAAGTGGAACCTATAATCAAAGTTATGATAAAAAGGGGCGGCATGGTGGTTTAGTGGTAGCGCAGGCGTTCTTCACAAGGCAGGATCGGTTCCACAATCCCATCTGGACTGTCTCCACCTAGCATGGAGTGGCTGACCGACTATGGTGGCAAAAATTAGCTGTTGAACGGTAAACATAACTTCGCAGGTCGTTAAGCGAAGGATAAAGAAGTTATGGTAAAAATAGTACATTGCATGTTTGAAAGCTTATAGGTTGTAATGTATTTTTCATCATCATTTTTCGGTTCAATTGAGTTGTGTGTGTAGCCTAACATTTTATAAAATACGATTATCTACACATTCACGTAATTTGTATATACACGTACGTAACACTGGAATAGTCTGTGCATTTAACACATTCATTTTTAGGGGTGATGCTAGCCATGTTTATTTTGCTTTTGAGTTTGGTCTGAAGCTACAATGGGTTACTCGTCTCTGCTCTAAGCTGACTTTGATATTCTGACTATCCATCTATTAACGTTTATAATTTAGTTTAGAAATGTCATGAATAGCAGACCAGACTTATACCACCTACTAGAGATTAATGTACTACATAACACGGTACAAAAATACTTATTCTTGGAATCATTGCCAATACCAAAATCCAGACGCGTTTTTAATACTTCTATACAATTAAATATTGGTACATGAAAGTTGTAAAATTCATAGTATTCCTGTCCCCTGTTCATTCTGAGTTTTGGAATCACGACTCCTTTTAATGTTTGTTTTTATTTTAGATGTAATCATCATCTATACAGCGATTATCAGTTTGTAAAAAAAAATCAGTTTCTTATGACTTCCGCTAGATTAGCAATTTGTCTGTCTGTTTCACTGCGATCCGCTATAAACCAAAACGCCCACGACATGCCAATCGATTCCGCAACCACACTACGCTGGAACAGTGTCATTACTTCATGAAATCTTGAAACTTATCAGTAGAGCCAAACCTTACGAAACATCCAATTCTATTGAATAAATTCGTTATACATTGAGGGCATTGTGTACACGCTGTATACGATCGTTGTGACTAATCGATAGCAACAGACATAAAACCGTTGGTTGCTATCTCTCCACAGATTAGCCTTTACTTATCTGCCCCAAATTGGTGGTGGAATTTCTACAGGAAACGGTGCTGAGGAGAGGCGGACCCATGAGCAGATAGGTGCCATTGACAGAGAGCATTGTTCAATCGCATACCTTCCCAACAGAGATTTCGAAAATCATCCTAAAATGTCAAACCTTGGACTCAAGTGAACTTTCTACTTTAAAATGACCATTGCATACACGAGTAAGGTATGCGTGATTTGATACGCAACCCATCTCTTATCATTATCACCGGGCATTTTGCATTCGTGAACCAGTGTAAACATCTATTTGAGACGTGATCAAAATAGCTTGCTCTCAAGGGTAGTGTATTTCACCGGTTGAAGATAAGAGGCTGCTAAAGACGTCCAGATTGAGGAACGATTCAAATACATTGTAATTTTCAACACCTGCTGCAAGGCAATTGATGGCGACGTTTGAGACACCAAATCAGTTTCAGCATCGATGTGTGAAAACAGTGCACACCACAAAAATGATTTCAAAAATGTCAATAATACTAATTATTTATCGTGATCAATTGATTTTAGACGAAAATTTACGCGAAACGTCCACTGTTAATTAAAAACGCTCCTTACAAACTTGCAACTGGGGTAAGGATTCTTACATTCCGCCTCTTTGTGAAGATATGTAAATACAAAGTAAACTACATCAGTATTTGGCTATTTAACCTCTTTCTTAACTTCGACTGCCATCTGTCTGCCCACTACAATTCAGTACGGCAAGTTGTAGTGGGACACAACTAACCTAGAAACAGTTCCAGAACAATACTCGGTTAGATTCAGGTTTTTATCGCTTTCAGCTCTATACTTTCAACTGGGAGACTCTTCGCAGCTGGTGTTGCACTTTTCCGTCGGTAACTGTTTTAATCGTTTTTCACACTAGCACTCACACAGGAAACCGGCACTCCTCGTTAATAGTATGGATGCAATACGACGACTCCACTGCAGCTATCGCGCGCAGCTATCAGTTATCTCTTCTCGACCGCGAACAAGGTACCCTATACGACGGCAATCAGCTGTCTTTAGTTCCCGATACAGCGGCAACCATTGAAGGTCGTATCCGTGAGTAGTGAAGCACGCGCGCCATGAGCAAGCCATCGATCCTCATTTGCATTTTACTGCTGTTCCATGCTGCACCAAGCAAGCAGGTACGTTGTATGAGTAAACAAAGACAAGGGTCACTTCGGTAGCGTTGTTCTTCTTTAACGTTTTTTAACGCAAACGGTTCCATTGCCCTGGTACAGCTCTCCACCCCGAGCGATCCGCATTACTGGGCGGGTGTGGTGGAATTCAGCTCCAACCGAGTGTCTGGCGAGCACCCGGAAAATAGCACCATCAATAGGCTGACGGAGTATCTGGCGATCATCGACTCGCCGGAAGCAGCCAACACCGATGTGCTGGTGTTTCCCGAGGGAACTCTCAACCGTTTCGAAACCGCTTCGTTTGTGCCGAATCCCAGTGATAATGTGGTCCCGTGCAACAACCTGCGGTACGAGCGGGTCGTACGCGATGTCTCGTGCGCGGCACGCAACCGCAAGAAGTACGTCGTGATTAATCTAACCGAGAAAGCCCAGTGCCCCGACAGGTTCGACACGCGTCCTTGCAGCTCCGATGGGCTGTACCACTTCAACACGAACGTGGCGTTCGACCGGGAGGGGATGGTCGTTTCACGGTACCGGAAGTTCAACCTGTTCGGTGAGGCTGGCATCAACACGACCACGTATCCAGAAATGGCAAGCTTCCACACCGATTTCGGCGTGCAGTTCGGTCACTTTATCTGCTTCGATCTGATGTTCAACGAACCGGCCCTGGAGCTCGTGCGACTCGGCATCACCGACTTTATCTTCCCGACAATGTGGTTCTCGGAGCTGCCGTTTCTAACCGCGGCTCAAATTCAGCAAGGCTGGGCGTTTGCCAACAATGCCAACCTGCTAGCGGCCGGTGCGAGTTTTCCGGCGATTGGCAGCACCGGAACCGGCATTTATTCCGGTCGCCGCGGTGCTATTACGACGGTTATGACTCACGAACCACAAACGTGAGTATGCATGGCATGCTGCGAGCGCACAACGGGCAACAGATTAACGTATTGTTTTTGTTCTCTTTTCTTTACTGCAGAAAACTTTATGTCGCGCAAGTGCCAAAGATGAGCTTTCCGAACGCCGTCATCAACAAAGTTCCACCGCAGAAAGGAACACCGGCACAGATGGCAAAGTTGCTGTTGAAGCGTGATCAGATCGACAAATACGCTACGAAGGATCTTCCGATGACGTCGAACGGACAGCTGGAAGAGCGTGTCTGCTACGAAAGCCATTGTTGCAACTTTACCATCAACTACAGCGTCAAGTCGAATCTACAAAACTCGGTAATCCTTATTACCATCGGTTCGAATTCGCCGAATGTTTAATGGGATCTTCTGGTTATTTCTCCTGAGTGTTACAGAAGTACTATCGATACAAGCTAGCCGCGTACGATGCTGACAGGACGTTTGATGGATTCGCCGACGGGCAGATTACGACGTGCGCCATTTTCGCTTGCTCGTCCGCCAGTTACAGCACCTGCTCGCAACGGTTCGAGGCGAACGAAGCGTACGAGGAAGCCGTTACGTTCAACTCGATAACGATATCGGCTAAATTCGCAGACAACGATCAGACATTCGTGCTGCCGAATAACGTTGACACCAGCATCGTACCGTTCGATGTGTCGGAAACCGAGTACATCGTAGTGCCTAGTGTGGGCGACAGGTAAGTTTCGCAATTCTCGGGCAGTTCCTTTTCCCAGTCCCTGTTTTTAGCCGAGCTTAATCTTACGTCACATCCTTTTTCGCACAGGACACCACATAATGTTGTAACGTTCAAACTGAACCAACCTCGGTCGGATCTCTACACGTTTGCCATCTGGGCGCGGAAGTTCGAAGGCCGTGCGGTGGCCGGTGCCAATCCGTCCGGGATGCTCTCGGTGTTAGTATTTATAATTGCTCTGGCGGGTGTTGTTAGGCACGTGGTGGAATTTTAATAACATCCAATACTTCCAGCACCAGCATTCCTAGTGAGGAATTGTAGTGAATGAATTTTATCACCGCTGCATCATAACCCCGCATCGCATGTGTTTGTTATGTCCCTTGTGTCAGTCGTGGCTTCTGTACATTTGCTAAACATCTCTCGGATCATGTGAAGCTTTGGTGGGCTTTTTATTAATTTGTAGCTTGCATGGACCAATACAGAGAGAATATTTGAAATAAAGGCGTTGAAGTAAATCGTTCGATATGCACATAAGCAATTGATATCGTTCCAATTCTCTTTTCTTGCAAGCATCCGATGTAGAGATTTTAGATTAAGGCTCAATGCTTTCTAGAATTAGGGCTTGCCTCTAATCGAAGGTTTGTCACTCTATATTCAGCTTTACACTATAATGAGCGAATCAGGTTGGAGACTTCGGAAACGATCTTCCGTTAGCCTTAGCAGAACTTAACATACGCTTATAGATGGTGTTAGATTTGCAGATGGATTGTTGATGGAGAAATTTCCGGCGTCCCAAAATATGAATGGGTTGAAGGTGGAAGTCGTAAACAATTTCACCTGTTATGGATAAAAATTTAGCGCAAACAGCAGCAGTTCATAAATGCTTTATTATGCACAAGAATGCCGGCCGGATTGACCGGACCGGGAAAAGAAGCATTTACATTCCGCGAATTTACCCCGACGGACTTGCAACATCCGCAGACATATCATGCATAGTACGTAATAACGACCAGTAAGTAATTACGGGCTTGAGATCTTGTACAAGTAAAGACGCCCTCACTCTCCATCTGAGGGACAAATGGTTCAAAGGAGTTATGCCCAATAACAATAACGTCTAGAATAACAATTGCAACGAAAGTATCATAAAAATAACACCGGACGATCTAAAACGTAAAATCCTATTAGTTCGTCTAGCAGAGGCCTGATAAACCCAGCTATATATGGGTGGCAGAACTCCAGATCTAGTTCCAGATTTAGCTTAGAAAGACGGAATAAGCCTTTCTAGGTTTCACTGTACATAAGAACGAAAGTGCGAACAATAACACGGACTAGAGGAGATAAGTTAATGCATTTGAACAGCCAGACTGACTACATTTATATTTTACATTTATTAAAATAGTTTGCGCTAAAATAGTAGCCCTCAAGCTGTACAAAAGTAATCTTAAAGCTAAGAACACAAGGCGCACAATATAAGGACGGGATAAGGGCAACGGTAGGATGAGGTGAACAAGAGACGAGAACGGAAGGATATTGAACAGAATGCGATGAACAGAATGCGAGCATGACTATGGCGATCCTTAAGGTTTACCAGTCCCAGCAGCTGACACCGCTCAAAGTAGGGAGGTAAGGCAATGTTGGGGTCGTTTAGGAGACACCTGGCGTGAGATGCGTAAACTTCCGCTGTATCCTCTCTAACCTATCCACAGCGGTGACCCCTGCGGGTAACCAGACGTCATAGGCGTAATCCAAGATAGGTCGGACCCAGCAGCAATACAACGCCCTCATGCATATGGGCCACACCCTACGGGGAGGGAGAGGTGAGCCAAAGAGTTGATATTGGTAATTCTGCTAGGCCGAAGAACGGCCAAACGAGATGACGCAACATTTATGTACACAACGAACAAGCCCGTTTGCGATGCATCAACAAAGCTTTGGAGGGAAAGGAAGTAACGAGACGAGGACCAGAGCAGCGAATGCGACAAGCAGTCGAACGCAGCCTTGGAGTCTGTATAGATAACGTCGACCTGTCTACCCTCTATTAGGTGGGTGTACAGGACGAGCATCAGAGACATGAGGTACGACAGGATGGAGCGTCTAGGCTCGAAATCATGCTGGGAGGATGGGATAAGCGGATAGGCAATAGGAAGAAGAGCGGAATGGGTAATAGATTCGAGGACCTTGGTTACAGCACAAAGGATGGAGACAAAGCCTCGATACGAGCTAGGGGAAGTACGGCATCCCTTACGGCTTATTTAAATACGCGCAAAGCGCACGTAGGTGACTATCCGACCATATAGGTTTGAGAGAAGGGTAACGAAAGGGACAACAAGTGAAGAGGGTAGACGTAACGACACACGAACATTCCACAACAGCATCGTCGATCGTGGGGCCGCATCCACGAAGCTCCAGTCAAGTCCAGACTATCGGTAGATCACGATAAATCTGCCGTCAGAGCTGCCTAAGTACAGAACTGGCTAACGGAGTTCTGTAACCGTGAACCAAGATCGAGGACTGTAGCACCTCACGGTTGTGTAAGTCAAAAAAGACCTCATTAATCGTCAAAGGTGTCTAGCTGTATTATCAGAAACGCAACGTAGCTAAAATTTCGACCTTGTTTACATTAATCAAGCCACACCGCAATCCCTAATCCATGGCGTGTGTACTTAAGCTATCAATGTATAACCTTCCACCGTGGTTCGGAAGTATGTAAAAATCTGGTTACGGATTAAGTGAAGTTAAATCAGAAATGACCGATGTTACAACTAGCCTGTATAGTGCTATACCTATACTTTTAATTTGTTGATCCGATATTAAAAGGTCATTAACACTTACAGTCAAATGGGCCGAATACTCCTTTGGTGCAAATCATGCTGTCAATTGACACCTAGAAGGCTATTTTTGGCAATTGTTGACCGATTGGGCTGAAATTTTCACCAGTTGTGCGCAAACTATTCTAGTTTTATAATCTGTCGTGTTTGTGACCTTACCTTCTCCCGTTAGCTCCACAGCCCCGCTCAAGTAAAAATCCGCCGATGCCAAAATTTTGAAAACCTTGAAAACTATACGTAAAAATTTTTGGTGCCCGAATTCCATTAAATAGCATATAGGGGCAGTAGTTCAGGATCTACAGTAAAAGTTTCAGAATTTTTCTATCAAAATTGTAGAAATGGGATCACTTTCAATATCCGCTCCCGCTGTCTTTTCATAGAGAAAGTCACGTGTCAATTACAGAAGCTATGGAAAATCGTGTAG
>KB673002.1:1022545-1033351 GCA_000349145.1 Anopheles dirus
AGTTGTATATATAGTTGTATAGTTTTTTTTTCAACGGGAGGAGGTATGGTCACAAACTCCACGGATTATAAAACTATAGTAGTTTGCACACAACTGGTGAAAATTTCAACCCAATCGGTCAACAATAGCCAAAAATAGCCTTCTAGGTGTCAATTGACACCATGATTTGCACGAAAGGAGTAACAAGTTGTATCTAAAAAATTTACGGATTTTAAAATTTTTAAAAATTCTTATGTAGAAAGTATGTAGCTGCGGCGCCGGATTCCACGATGTGGACCATCTTCTATGGTCCTGCGTAGAATTTGAAGCCGCAAGACCTTCCTTGTTGGACATGACCGAAAGAATCGGCAGACACCTGGGCACTCCTATTCGGGATATTTTGGCGAGCAGGGACCTGAAGTACATGATGACTATCTACCATTTTGCCAGAGACAACGGCCTAATCCTCTAATCCCCTCCCATCCTTATATGATATGTTATTTGTTTGTGGTCCTTGTCTTAAGATCGTTTAATGTACAGCAGGACAATTTTGCAGCATCTCGAGTTTTTGGGAGCCGACAGTATCGCCGTACCAAAGGGAGGCAGACTTGGTGTGCGTCTTACAATGCTGTTGGTTTTTTTTTTCATTTTGTTTTTTTTTATGTTTGGTCGGATACGTGACGTCTGCACTCGTGCCTGACGAAGGATGAGAGAGGCGACAGGGGTTCGCCATCGATCAAAGGCGCAACCAGGATGCCAGCTCCTCATAACCCCACATCGTAATCGCCACCATCATCACAACCCAGCACCATCATCACAACTACACATCATATACGTCACCATCATCACAACCACACACAAACACCGTTGCCAATCCACAAACACCAACAATAGCAGAATAAACCAGAAAAACACCACAACTTTACCCGGATAGTCACACCATCCAGCACAACCGAGTAAGCCCGGGATAAGGCCAAATTACAGGGAGGAAATGCCCTAAGAACAAAAATGTCGGTCAGTGCACTTAGGCACTGACAATACGGCCACTAAGGCAGTCATACCTATAAATTAAAAAAACAATCTTAAAACAACTTTGCAAAAAATAAGACTTTAGGTGAAAACCGTTTTTCGATATCTCTAACCGTTTACGAGTTATCGAAGCTCAAAATTGCAAAAGTGTCAATTGACACCAGATTTGTCCGTTAGTGTTAATTACTGAGAAAAAAAATCCAGTTCAACTAGTTTATGATAAAAGCACTTGCCTGAAATTTTTGACTTAAACATGCACCACCAGGTATACTAACCAGAAAGATGCTAATTGAGGAAACACAAAATACTGAGCGCACAAATAACGAATGATTAAGACAGTAGAACTTCAACATCAATCCATTTATGATTTTTCGATTCCTATTGTTTCTAGTTCGGATGGTGCCATAATCCACAGAACTAAAGTGCAGCTATTAGTTAGGTTCACATACAGCTCTCTACGATTGTTTTGATTTTATTAATCAATATTTTTCTGCACTTTGTAATTGCTGCACTACGGTGCCGTTCCGATATATGCCTGCCGATTTCGAACACTACCTACATGCCATTCGTTAGTACATTTGCTGATCTCTTG
Source organism: Anopheles dirus (assembly GCA_000349145.1). NCBI lineage: Eukaryota > Metazoa > Arthropoda > Insecta > Diptera > Culicidae > Anopheles > Anopheles dirus. The sequence goes on from KB673002.1 coordinate 1,024,146, forward strand.
CGAAATGGCGCTGCCTTTTCCACTAACCCGGCATCGCTAACGGCCATAGTTTAGTTCGTTTTTCTTATTTATTCATTTTTTTTTTTGTTTCAAAGAATCTACTCTAATCTTTTGACTACTTCGGCTGAAGCGTACCTCACCCGTTCAGCTGAAGCGTTCTCCGTCCGTGTGGAGCTGGCAACGCGTTTGGTTTTTAATTGCGATCAATTTTGAAGCATTATTTTGAAATTACGAGAGGGTTGGCACACCTGCCACGCTGTGCCGATAATGAATGGCTGCCCGTGGTGGAAGTACCGGGCAGTGGTGGCTTGGTACGGAAGTTTGTACGGCTGCTTCCGTTCCGTTTCTCCTGTCAACCGGTGTGGGGGCTGGTGTGGGTTGTGCATTCTGCTGATTCACGATGACAACATCTGACATCGGGTGGTTTTGTCGCATTTGCCATATTTGTAACGATACTTTGAACTTTGTGCTAGTAACTAAAACATAAACGACATTATTTAATGTAAGCAGAAGACGAAACAACTTTCCACATTGCGAATGGGCCAAATTGCCATCATTACACGCAATCTTCCAACTAGGATGTTCTCGGTCCGGTCCGGACGGGGCCAGGACCGGACGGTTATGACTGCATAGTCTTCTCTGCCGAGGAGGTTCTTCTTTAGTGTGTGAACACCACACAGAAATGCGACGAACGTAAAAAACATATGTCCAGAGTGGATGTACAGCAATTCGGGCGTCAGCACAGGGAAGAGCGTTTCGAGGGGAAAACGCGGCCGGACCTGTTAGTTCGACGACTTGCTGTTGCAGAAATTTTTCTTGTGAATCTTCAAGTGATTGGCCTGAGCGAAGGATTTACCGCACGCCTGGCACCGGTAGGTCAGCTCGGCCGTATGATGCGACGCGTAGTGTTCGGTCAGCTCGTTGAGATCGCTGTAGTTCTTACCGCACATGCTGCAATCGAGCGGGTTGTCCTTCTTGTGCACCTTCATGTGGTTCTTTATATGGCTCTGCTGAATGAACGACTTCGAGCAGATGTTGCACCGGTACGGACGCTCGCCGTTGTGTATGCGGATGTGGTAGATAAGGTTGATCTTCTGGATGAAGCTGATGCCACAGATCAGGCACTCGTGCGGCCGCTCACCGGTGTGAATCTTCGTATGGTTGGATAGGGCCGACGACTGTACGAAAGCCTTGCCGCAGGTAAGACATTTGAACGCACGCTCACCTACGCGTGAAAGGGAGATAGGTGGTAGATGTTTTTTTTAGCAAAATACGTTCCATTCATAGGGGTTTGTACCAAGTCTGCACGACGGTGCTTATAATGGTCGGTTTTAGGAAAGCCCACCATACAACGCGATGAAGTTAAACCAGTTCCATACAAGCTTAAAAACAATTTGTTCAACTTTATTGCATGCTAAAAAACTTTTATCTACAGATGAAATTTCTACTACTTTAAGATACCGGCCGGTTGTGAAACCAAGAGCTAAGCGGACGACTTTATATATCACAAATGCGGGTTCCCATCCTGACAAGACTTGACAGGACATTCATTGCTATCCACTTATGTGAACAATTAAATAGCTCTCGATTTGGCCTATTTGTAAGTCTAGTCGATTTATTGCTGTTGCGCCAAATAGTAAAAACCCAAAAGAGATTGAACCATATATGCAATGCGATATGTCGTACTTGACATGTATACTTGATTCCTATACTAGTCAAGTACCAAAGTGACCATAAAGTAAAGGAACTTTGAAACTGTTCCTTGGCTAGTGATTAGTATATCAATAATTACATGAAAGGCATGACTCCGATGTCCGAGAGGTTTCGATATCTAAATATTGGCTAGAGTTGAGATCTGCCTCGAAACAAAACATTAAAAATATTGCACTGTGTATCGTAAGTCGATTCATGTAAATGTGAATTTTATCGAGCGCGTTTGCAGTGAATAAATCGATCGTGGGACAAATTGTGTCGGCTGTGGGAATATTGCCGTTTTTTACTATACTATTTCGCGTGTAGAAGAAAAGAACTGCATATGATTCAACATGCAGTTTGCCAAATATGATCGAATGAAACACAACAAAAGAACCAGTAATGCGAATCGGACCAGGTCCTACGAGAATTTGGGATCAACCCACAACGGTGAAAAGGTAACCAAAGGGCTTAGAGTTCGAGCAAAACGAAACGAATCTAAAGAATATGTAAGAGTACGTGGCGTGTGGTAGCGCTGCCTCTTCACCCAAGTAGCGTTTTTTACACACTGAGACTTGTTGGAAAAAAATCTTCCAACTGGGTTATATACGGTTAAAAATACGCCTTCTACGCCTCATTTCTGCACAAGTATCTGGCACAAATAAATATCAACCGGTAACATCTTCTTAGTTTGAGTTGATTTCGATTCAGAATTACAAATTGGATGTAGTTTCTGAGCAAGAAGTGTTTACATATAAGATTTTATTAGTACAGAACTATGGTTAACGAGAGCTACTATAGGAAAACCAGTAACCAGTATTCAAGTATCTAATGAAAATTCAGCTATTTGTACGTTCAGTATACTGAAGAACTACTGTCCAGTGAATCGAGATATAAGTATATGGAAAAGTTCAAATACAACTATTGAAATAATATATTTGTTAGGTTATTAATGAATACAGTTCTCATCAAATGTTATTCCGTTATTGAGAAAATGAGGATCGTTGAAGGCATCTGGAATCGTTAAAAATGGATGTTGAACTGGAGCAAAAACTGATCGAATATTAGATGCTAGGAACGATGTACAACGTAATATGTTGGACGTGAATTTTAAATTGTGTCGGATACTGACTATAAAATGAGCTCGAGAAATAACCTAACTAACGGCATTTGAGTGACATTGAACAAATAGTCTTCTTCATCGCTTCGACTACCAATTAAGGTGTACTTCAAAACGTAAATAAGAAAATTGAAATGTAGTGGCCATCAGGATAAAAATAAAAATTAAAAAGTACACCTGTAACATCGGAGAACCATATATAGAGAAACGTCTCGAGCTTAAACGATGACAACCATAACCGCAATACGTACATTTCCGTAGCTTAGCTAGGATGTTGCCACACCCATTGTTAGAAATAGCGTACCATATGCTCATGTCATGAACCTACTGGTCCACGCTTACCTGTGTGGATGCGCTTGTGATTATGCAGCGTTGACTGGTGCGCAAACACCTTTCCGCACACGTCGCACCGGTGCGATAGTTCCGGCACGTGGATGCGCACGTGATAGTTCAGCTTGTACTTATCCTTGAAATACTTCCCGCACACGTCGCACTGGTGTTCACTGACCGCGTTGTAGTCGTGGTACTTCCGCTCCTTTTTGCCCGGCGACTTGACCGTGCGGATGAACTGTTCCTGCAATAAAGTAACCGTATGCCAACGAGACGGGAAAGAATGGAGCTTAACAACAAGAGTAACACGAGCCACAAACAGACCTGGTTCCACCATACTTCCGGGATTTTCGTCACGGTGCGCACGTAGTTTTCCGTGTACTCTTCCTTCACCTTCACGATGAACCCTTCCGGCAGCTGCGGGATAACGATATTCCGGTTCGCTTTGCCCTTTTTTTTCTTTTTACCCGTGCCCGTCGTCGTGGTTGTTGTAGTCGTTGTCGTCGAGGCAGTCGTAGCCGTTGCGGACTGGGCTTGAGGTGTTTGTTGTTGCTGTTGCGACTGCTGTTGTTGCTGTTGTTGTTGCTGCTGCTGCTGCTGTTGCTGTTGCTGTTGCTGTTGCTGTTGCTGTTGTTGTTGCTGCTGCTGCTGTTGTGACTGCTGCGAAGCCTGTTGCTGCGGTTGCTGTTGATGTTGCTGCTGTTGCTGTGCAGCCAACTGGGATTGCATCTGAGCGGAAATATGCTGCTGCAGTCCTACCATTTGGGCCTGCTGTTGCAACTGCAGCACATGCTGTTGGTTATGCGCCTGGCCGTCCGTCAGTTTTTCGTACGAGTCGAATTGTTCCTTTTTCAAGTTAACGATCATCCCGGGATGGGGAAAGCCTAGCAGCTGATGCTGAGACTGCTGCGGCAATTGGTGATGCTGCTGATGTATTAGCGGCGGGCCAAGCTGATGCTGAAGGTAAATGCCTTCGCGCTTCACTTCATTAGGAATAAAGCTGCGAGCAAAGCAAAGCCACTCAATGGTTGATTAGAATGTTGTTTAAGGAATCTGTGCATTTTATTTCGTAGAATACGACCGCACGCCGAAAAAGGGTTCAGCTTGCCTCCGCCCCTCTACACAAGGTACACCTCATCCACCTCATCAATCGATTACTTACAAGTTCATTTTCACTCGTTAACAGTAGCGTACCAGACGAAATTCAATCGCATAGTTGTGAACTTCTTCTTTTCAACACACTTTGCCTGTTTTTGCACTGTTTTACATTTAACAACGCCAATAACAGAAATTAAAACAATAACATTTTCTTCATTTTTCTCGCTGACACTTTTTAACGAAAGAACACAAAACCATCCATTTTTTTAACGAAAACTGAGTTGTTAACGAAAGAGCCTAGTGACGGAATGCGATGGCAGCAGTGTGCCTAGTGACGGAAGCTTTGGTAGCAGAATGTGAAACTTTTACAAAAGTGAGACGAAAACGCACGAGTGACCATGCAAATAGACGTAGCGCGAAATTTCTCGCTGAGAAATTTCTCGCTGTAAAGTGCATACATAAAAAACGGCTGTCAAAAAAGGGCCGTTTTTTATGTATGCACTTTACAGCGAAAAATTTCTCCGCGAGAAATTTCGCGCTACGTCTATTTGCACGGTGATGGTACATTTTTCCACCGGTCGTCCCAATTCAGTCTGTCCATTGCCCGACCCCGACGGCCTGGACATGGCTCAAAACATTTCCGAACAAATTGTGAACCTTCCGTAACTTCAGCAAAACATATTGTCTACAAATAAAATTTATGCAATTCCGCAATTACATGACTCTTTACAACATTTTAGATTTTTTTATTCTCTCTTCGTGTTAGACCAGCCTGCAAGGCAAATTAAATACTTGTTCTCATTTTTATAAGATTTTTCATACATTCCTGAACAAGTTCTCCGAGTTCCATGAATTCGTCCCACTCAAGCTAGAAATCCTTCCACCCGTTCATAAAATGTCATTTTCCACGCACGGCTTCCCTACTCTGTTTAACGTGTCAAATTGAATCTCACATCGACGAAATTGTATTCCGTCTTGTTCGAGATCGATCTTTGAACTACACATACAGGATTTCTCATCCATTCTTGAACAGTTCCCACAGTTAGATACAATCGTCCCTCTCAATGTTGAAATTCTTCCACCCATTCTTGAAATGACATTTCCCACACAGGATGGAAGGATTTCAACATTGAGTGGGACGATTTCTTCTAACTGAGGGAACTGTTCAAGAATGGATGAAAAATCCTGTAATAACCACTTCAAGTATGAGTGGAACGGTATCATGATTGAGTGGGACGACTTAATGTAGCTCTGGGAACTGATCAAGAATGTATGAAAAATGCTGTACGTGAGCAGAATTACGGATAAAGCGAGAAGAATGAATGCAATCCGGAGTTCTGTACATGACAAGCGGCGAAACTAAAACTGATACAATCGAACATCGTTAAATGATCAAGATCAAATGCAAATGTTTCTAAATTACACGGTTAATGCGTTCCGTAAGCATTAGAATCCATGACGATATCACGACTATTTTTTTGTATGTAGAGCTACCTATAATGAAAAACGGATGGTATAATTTTCCAATGTAAGAATAAAATATCGTTTATTAACACTTGCTGGACACTGGACCGAATACTCCTTTGGTCCTCAATTGACACCTAGAAGGCTATTTTTGTCCTTTGTTGACCGATTGGGCTGAAAATTTTCACCAGTTGTGCGCTTACTATTCTAGTTTTATAATCCGTTGAGTTTGTGACCCTACTCCTCCCGTTTGCTTCCCAGCCCCCTTCAAGTAAAAATCCACCGATGTTAAAATTTTTAAAACAACAATTTGAACGCGAACATTTTTGACATGACATGTCGTTCTACCTAGAGCCACACTGCATAATGTACAAAGAAGAAAAGAGGCTTTAAATGAGTTAATGACTACTCCAGATGAAAAAAGCAACAGTACAAGAAGCAGCTTCTATACGGATCCATACGACCAGCATGCCCGGGTATGCCATACATTTTGTATGGAAACCGATGGACTTTTGTGTTCAAAAATCTGTAATTTTGATTCTGTGAGACGGGGAACTCTGAAAACTTTAACTAAGGTACTTAATTATATGTAACGTAATATATAAAAAACCAAAATTTTCAAAAATACTTAAGCAAATTATTTTTTTTCCTTTTTTGCTCCTTACGTCTACGACCATCGTTCCCGGGAATACCATACATTTTGTATGGAAAACGATGGATTTTTGTGTTCAAAGCTCTGTAACTTTGATTGTACTTATTAGTGAAGTCTAAAAACTTATACTAAGGTTAATTGGTATGTAACAAACAGCATACTAAAAAACAAAAAAAACAAAAATACTTAAGTTAAGTAATATTTTATTTTGCAATTTTTACCCCACACATCTACGATCAGCATACACGTGTATGCCATACATTTAGTATGTAAAAACGATGGATTTTTGTGTTTAAAGTTCTATGATTTTGGTTGTGCTTATTAGAGAAGTCTGAAAAATTTAACTAAGGTTAATTAGTATGTAGCATACAATATACTAAAAAACAACAAAAAATAAAAAATACTTAAGTTAAGTAATTTAATTATTTTTAAGTGTGAGGTAAACATTTACGACCGGTATACCCGTGCATGTCATACTACATAATATATCGGTGAATAATCAGTGCATTTATGTGTTCAAAGTTCTGTAATTTTGATTTTTTGATTGGAACCTAATAGGTTTATAGTAGTTCTATGTTTTTTTTAATTATTAAATTTTAGAGAAGAAATTTTATTATGTTTTATGTAAGTTATACTGTATATGTATGTATAATATACAGCAACATATATGTATAACATATAGAATAATATATCTTAGTTTAAGATTCTTGACTTCTATGATTGAACCAAAGGTATAGAATTATAAATACAAAAATCCATCGTTTTCTATACAAAAAGTATGGCATACCCGGATATACTTGTCATAGATGTGAGGGGTAAAAATTGCAAAAAATTACTTAACTAAAGTATTAAAAAAAAAAATTATAAGTATATTGTATGTTACATACTTATTAACCTTAGTTTAAGTTTTCAGACTTCTCTAATAAGTACAACCAAAGTTATAGAACTTTAATAACAAAAAATCATCGTTTTTCATACAAAATGTATGGTATACCCGGGTATGCTGGTCGTAAATATGAGGGGTACAAAAATGTTTAGATTTTTTAAAAATAGTCAAAAAAAATATTATTCAAAAAAAAATTAAGCCATATCATAGAAAACATTCTCGTGTAGGAACTTAATTTTTTTCAAGCTGCTGGGAATTCTAGATTTAAAGATATTGATTTTTAAATTTGAAAAACATACCCGGGTATGCCGTCGTAGACATTAGGGTTAAACATTTATAAATTCAATTTGATTGCATAGCTCAAAAGACAAACGATATGTCAGGATTATTTTTTAAAGATAGTGGTGCACAAATACGGAAAAAAGATTTTTCTTGGAGAATATTCTAAAAATAACTTTAAATTTACACCAAAAGAAGACTATAAAGTCAACGTATTTTATGTAATTTGTGTTACCATCATATAGCAATTCACACATGAAAAGGTCCTGAAACCTTCTAAAATTTTCTATATTTGAAATATGTATGCCAATATCAGACGAAGAAGAATATATAGCCAATCTCAAGTAACGGATATAGATAGCAGCGTGCTTGAAGATGAAATTAACCATTTTTTTTATATTGATTGATTGATGATTATGAACAGGAAGGAAGAGCTCAAATAAATGACAATCTTGAATCCCTAGAAATTTCTAGGTTGTATAAAATATCCTGCGAAATGTTCTGTGCTTTTCCAAATGTAGAAACAATTTTGAAAATTTTACTTACTATTTGCATTTCGAATGCATCAGGTGAAATATCCTTTTCTGCTTTACACGGTGTACAAAAATATTTGCGGAACTCAATGGGGGAATGTAAATTAAACAATATGACCATTCTTTACATAAAGTTAGAATTTTTGAATAAAATAGATACAACATCTATCATCCCCAACTATCAAGAATTTGCTAGAAAAAAAAACAAGGAAAAAACTAATTTAGGTGTTTCATTTTTCATTATGATGTTAAAATGTTAGCTAAGAATGTGTTTTATAGAAATATTTACGTAATTGGAATATAATTATAGGAAAATTCATAATAAGATTGTTTGTATGTATTTGTTTGTATTAATTTAACTAATTTGACGAATTGAAAAGGTTTTTGAAGGTGTAAAAATACTTTATACATATACATCCTCTGTGTTTGTTGCGTTGAGCAACACATCAAACAATAGCGCAAAGATTAAACTTTATGAAGATTTTTTTTTTATAAAAAACATTTATTCGCGTGAAAGGCTTAAAAATAAATGACAACAATATACAAGGCTTAAAATTAACACTTACAACAGAGAGTGACGGAGGACTTCTATGTCAATCGCAGCATCATTGTTTCCAATGATGTGGATGACATAGTTGGCGAACAAACAAAGTATTTTACTACGTTTCTCTGCACTAATGCCATTTAGTACAGGAAAGCGCAGAACACTAAACGAGAACATAGACGAGACGGGACACCCTGGGACCACGAAGCTTAAATGCTGCTGCAGCAGTTGCCATGCATGGGCAACTCTGCTGCAGCTGGCAAACTTGTGCTCCAGAGTTCGGAGGGTTTCCAGCACAAGCGATGTGCTGGGCTCCGACTCGTAGACACCCCTGTTCCGCAACATACCGGTTGGTCAGCAACGCAGGGATAGTGATGGCGGGGATGTGGAGGTTGAGCCCACCGCGGTTGCGGGGCAAGGCCAGCTGCTGCAGAGGCACTCGGAAGCCCCCGGAGCCATCCCAGAGGAACGAGCTTATGGTGCAGGTCACCTTCGCTGTGTCCATTGCACGGGCGCCACAAACCGCCGCAACGAACCACAGCTTAGGGAGGAGGAAGGTGTTCAGCAGAACAACCTTCTGCACCAAATTCAAGTCCCTCACGCGATGC
>KB673002.1:1068480-1095923 GCA_000349145.1 Anopheles dirus
CGTCGATAGCGAGCCTGACCGCCGACGGCGCGATGATGATGCAGATGATGCAGATGATGAGCACGCAGCTGCAGATGATGGAGCTGATGCTGAAGTACAGCCAGCATCAAGCGGAATCCCGGAGCCATCAGCATCAGGGGTCAGCGGCATTGGAGCCGCCATCGCTGCAACGCCATCGCGAGCCGAAGGCGTCGGATATTTTGCAGCCTCCTTACGCGGTATTGGAGCCGCCATCGGGAAAGCGCCATAGTGAGCCGGAGACGCCAACTCCGCCATCGCGCTTGTCCCAAGAGCCACTGCAAAGTAAGCGTGAGAAGGCGAAGTGTTTTCCGCCTCCGCTGAAGAAAGTGCAGTGTGCATCCTGGCCTGCGGTCCAGAGACCGCCATCGCAGAAGCGCGAAGAAGGGTCGAGGAAGATTCCCCTTTCGCGCCAGCCAGGAAGACCATCGTCGTTTGCCCAGCAGAGCAGAGCACCGAAGCCTGCGCTACAGCAGCCAGCGTGCGATGCACACAAGCCTGCGCTGAGCCATCCGAAGTGGGAGGCATCAAGGCCTCCGCAGCGGCGGTTTCGTGGAAGTATGGTGTTGGAGCCATGCATGTGTCGTCCACTTGCCACGTTATCGTCGCCGCAACTGCATAGGCAGTTTAATCCGCGGCGCTGGACTTCATCGTTGCGTCCTTGGCAGCTACGGGAGCAACGCCAGCGTCGGAAGCCAGCAGAAGAATAGCAGCAGGGAGGAAACAGCCCCGTGCCGGTAGCACCGTGAGCATCTCCTACGAGCGCAGCAGTTCCCGGTATTTCTCGCCACGGCGGTTTTCTCACAATCGGAGAAATCCGTGGCGTCGGTTTGAGCCTAACCAGGGAAAGCGAAATAAAAGGGGGAGATGTTGTGGATGCGAATTTGTCAGCTGGGGACTCGCCGTGTGACAGCTGGTCTGACGCCGGGCGATGTCCTCAGAGGGACAATCAGATAACGACAACCGGGAAGAGTGAGACGAAGGCAGCCAAAGAGCGAGGATCGAGGACGAACTCTCCCGCTAGGCCGTGCAGGCCTACCGTCACACAGTGCGTGTTCGTGTAAAATTTGTAATGTAAATAAAAGTCCGTGTAAATAAAAGTAATATATGTTTGTTATTGCCCAAACATAACACTAAGTATCCATCCGGGTTATGCCGTCCACATATACTGAAGCATCCTGCACAATAATGCCCTGGAATAAAATGATATATTCAATAATATCTGGAAAATCACGCTGCAATTGCTAAATTGATTACTGCTTGAGATGAATCATCGGTTGTCGTTGGTAGGGGCTGATGAATTTTTCAACACACCAATAAATAACATTCGTCGTCCTGATTTGGCCATATCACATTGTGTCTATTCTTAAATGAATCAAATGTATTGCTAGCACACAGGGTTTTCGGAACGCAGTACCCTCCGTGAAATCTCTAGAATTAAACTTTTACTCATTTCACGAATCCAGTTGAATCAGTTTGCTTTGAAAATATTTTTTCTCACATGAACATCCTCCGGTTCCTGGCCAAAAGCCGCGACTACCAGTATGATTATCATACAACATTTCAACGCATTCATCTTCTGATCACCATACGATGTGAACACTACGGAATCAAAACCAAACTAAAGCAAGGCCTTTGCGAAAGTCGTGAATTGGAACAAAATTGATAAGCATGAAGAACTGATAACAAACAAATCCTATCCTTTGCAAGTATCCTTTGCAAGTTTCCGTTCCCGTCTCTTGTCTTCCACTTCCTAATGTTGTGTTGTTGTGTTTAATTTTTAAGCTCGTGTTTAGTTTTAAGTTGTGTTGTTTTTTTTTACTTTGTTAAGCCCTTGAGGCGAACAATTGTAAATAAAATAATAATAATAATAATAATAATAATAATAACAATACTAAACCATCATTACCAACCTCCACGTCAAACCCCCCTCAACAAAAATCAACGATCCACAGGTATCCTAATTTTTACTAACGTTATGTAAGACGGTGTTTTGATCATCGCACGATCGGAAAGAACCAGTCATAAGCCGGTATGTTTTTTGTTCCGGTTTTTTTTTTCAATATAATGCATTCAAATATTATTACAATGTGTAACGACCCGTTAAAAAAAATAAAAATGTTATGACTCTTTCATCATCAAGTTATAAGTTATGACTTAACAAAAATGGTAGAGTTCTGTAATCAACGCGTTATTACACGATTTTTGTCGAATTGATTTATGTACGAATGACATGTACGACACTAACGATCAAATGAATAGAAGACTTGTAACGTGCAAATTTGGTGCCAATTGAAATTCTTTTTTTTTATTTGTCCTTGAAAACGATAAAAATGACAAAGTTGTGATACTGTATATCAGCCATCTTCCAAATGATCGCTAGCTACAGATATGATAACAGGTCTTCTCTAATTCTGCATTAATTATGCAAGAATAGGCTACTAATACAGATACATTTGCGTTGTCACGCGGTAAGTAGGCTAGTTAGTTCATCGTCACTCCTCAATCCTATGTCAACCGTCAGATCACATAACTCAACTACTCAACTACCCCTGGGGTTATTGCAGTCCAACCTGTTTGATGTAAACACAACTCTGTAGCGCATAGCATTAAACAAACAGGCAAAGTGTTCTCGTCTCTTTTTTCTCAAATCCTGAGAGCAAACAAAATCCCAGATAAAAATCAATTGTTACTGACAAGTACGGAGTAGAAAAGCAAGAATGGAATAACAATATTCATTTATTACACCATCTGTTCTTCTTCTCATTCGTATTCTTCTTCTAAGGCGTAACAACCTACGCGTACGCGGCTGCCGTAGGATGGTTACGGCAGCTAGACCATAACCATAACCGATTTGTCAATCCTGGCTATGGGGAGACAGTCCAGATGGGATTATGGTACCAGTGTGACGATCGGCACTCCATCGGGTCATCCCATACTAAGAATGTCAATTGTTCACTCGTCTTATAATTAATATGATACGAAAACGGCATGGCCGAATCTCAAAGATGTTTAAATCTTAAATCTAGCTATTCTGTTGACACTATAGATATTGTCACTGATGATATAAATAATTTATATCGTATTCAATGACATACTCATTAATCCAACTGAGGTATTTAACAACTTCAACATACACGCCGGGAAAGTTGACGCCCCCGCAACCAATGCCCCACGATACAATTCCTGCCAACACGTACGAACCACTTTCAGTCTCGCAAGCCAGCGGGGAGCCTCCGTCACCTTTGCACGTGTCGATATTATGCTCTCCTCCGGCGCACATGAAACCCTGTGCAAGCTGATAGCGCGGTCCGAGGCCAGCATAACGGAGCATCCGTGTGCAACTGTTTCGTGATAATATCGGAAGAGACACTTTTTTCATAATTGTCGCATACACTCCTTGCACCGTACCCCAGCCATTCGAAATGCAGCGCCATCCAACGAAGTCGTCCGTTGGTTGTGGTAGACATATTGGCTGGATATGTTTAGTGTATTGTACTTTTTCCTCAAGCAACAGCAGCGCAATGTCGTTTGCTATTGGATTTCGGACATATTTCGGATGTTTTACAATCTGGTTCACACTTATTTCCTGTTGAAAATTCGGTATTCAGAAACAATTCAAGTGGCATTATTTTAAAGAAAATGTTTCATACCTGATGTGGGTATGGTTCATTAGCAGTTCCGCTGTCCCATTCGCCGAAGCGTGCGATCAAATTAGATTTCCCTTCTGTGTTATGAGCTGTTGTCACTACGATCTGTGGATGAATTAGACTACCTCCACACACGAAACTCTTTGTATCGGTTGAAGATTGTTTTTTCGCTGTCACTACGTATACTACCCAAGGATATTCGCCATACTGGGCTATAGTATCATTATGCTCAAAATCGAACACTATTCCACCAATATTAGCCTGGCCACAGGTAGTTTCTTGTAGGAGTTGCATATCTGTATTCTGTAATGAAATTAAATGGTCACTGATATTTGAATGTTCATACTACAACTGCTTTATTATTTACGTAATCAAATGGAACTTCAGTTGTCGTTGGTGGTGGATGATTCATTTGACAACACACTAACAAATAATCATCACACTCGTCTTTGCTGTCTATCGACAGCTTCACTTTGTCTTGAAGCATTTTCGGATGAATTTCAACGTATGTGTTGTTAACACATGAATTTTTCGCAACACAGTACCCGCTGGAACACATCTGGAACTAATGTTTTTACTAGCTTCGATTATAAGGCATTTGAACAGAAAGCAAAATCTTTCCTTACGAGATCATCCGTCGATTCTTGGCCAAGAGCCGCCACAAACAGTGCGATTACAATACAACCGTTCAACGAATTCATCGTCAGATCACCATGCGATGTGTTCGGTACGGAGCCAAAATCATACTAAAGCAGGACCTTTACGGGAATCATAAATATGTATGAAATTGATAAGCGTTCAGTGCGTTGTTAAAACAGCAATAAATCCTCTGGTCATCCTCCGTTCTATAGGCGTGTTATCTCTGTATTGGCAGTGGGCAACCTTGTTATATTATTTAATAAAACAGATTCTACTGCACAAGTTAATGGTCTATTCTTTCATTTGCATATTTTAGGAAGTATAATTATAATTGTTAACAAAAATATAAAAATGTTCACTATCTTGTTTTTTTTCCAAAAATTCTTAATGTTACGTTTTAAACTTTTACAATTGCATGAACTTATGTTAGGGACCGCTCATCTTCAAAGAACTAAGAATCAATATGTTTCGGAAGATTCGATCTTGCTTATCAGTTTAAAATGATTAGGGCAGATTCGCCTGATTCGTTTGATTGATACCGCAGTAGACTTAAGAGGTTTATTTAATTTCTAAACCTAGCCGTTACAACGTAACAGAGGTTTGTTTCATGTGGACCAAGCACCACCAACAAAAGTTTGAGAACAATAAACATAATGTATCAAAAGGCACACGAAGAAGTATCTCGTACTTCATGTACTGTTGCATGGAAGGTTAATGAATAGACAGGCGAACCCATCTCCTTGACACGGACCTTTTATGGTAGCAAAGGTCCTTCATGAGGTTTATGATGGTCATTCTTTCAAGCCTAATCAGTTTGGCTTTGATTCTAAAGGAGCTCATTGTACTGTACAGTTTTACTCTGTTTTGAGAATGATGATTTGTAATGTGTTATTTCAAAAACCGATAATAATAACCGTTCGCCATTCTTTAATAAATATTCTTTTTTATATGACTGAAGCAAAAATTGCTGAAATATTAAAGTGATGTATTACCTACTGCGGTTGTTTAGGAAAGTACACATCCAGTTCTAGTGCTTAAAGTACTCAACCGATTTCAAACGAATAAGCATACGATTATTTCGAATATTGTGTATCTGTTATTCTTACAAAATAGCGTTTTTTTTATTATATTCCATTACTAAATATTCCATGCTGTTATACACGTGTGCTTGACGACATGCAAAACGCATAGGAAATTATCAACAATAGATAAAAGTTACAAAGCGTTAAAATATCATTATACAGCTAGACCAATTCAAACCAATACTGTGGATTGATAAATTATTCGGGTGCCTATTATTCAATTATGACAACAACCATTGTTTTATATCAATTAAATTTCGAGTTCATCAAGTACTAAGTCAGCGACCCCGAAAGAAAATAATTGTTATAACAACTGTACTTATTCTAAAAATAATCATACAGTATTCCGCATGTGTTCATTGATCCAACTAAGATGTTTAGCAACTTCTACATGCACAAAGGGGTTGTTAAAACCACCACAAGCAATGCCCCACGATACAATTCCTGCTAAGACGAATGATCCGTTTCCAGTTTCACAAGCCAGTGGAGAACCACCGTCGCCTTTGCACAAATTGACGTTTACCTCTCCTCCGGCGCAGATAAAATCTTCCCGTAGTTTAAAGAATGGTCCGAAACCAGCGTAACGAAGCATCCGTATGCAATCGCTTCGTGATAATACCGGAAGAGACACTTTTTTCATTATTGTTGCATACACTCCTCCCACCGTGCCCCAACCATTCGAAATACAGCGCCATCCAACGAAGTCGTCCGTGGGTTGTGGTAGACATATTGGCTGAATATGTTTAGTGTATCGTACTTCATTCGCAAGCAGCAGTAGCGCAATGTCGTTTGATATTGGATTCGGGACATATTCAGGATGCTGTAGAATCTCCTTCACGCTTATTTCCTGTTGATTGAAATTGTTAAAATATTAAAACAACCTTTAATCATAAATGAATGCTTATTACCTGATGTTTGAATGGCTCATTGGTTGTTCCCCTGTCCCATTCACCAAAACGTGCAATTAGGTTGATTTTTCCGTCCGTATTGTGCGCTGTCGTCAGCACAAACCGAGGATGAATCAGGCTGCCGCCACATACGAAGTCTGGTGGGCGATTCGTTCGGCTGTTTTCGGTGGAAATTTGATTTTCCGTTGTTACTACGTATACTACCCAGGGATATTCACCATATTGGGCTACAGTATCGTTATGCACTAGCTCGAATGCCAGCCCATTCAAGTTCGCTCGGCCACAGGTAAGTTCTGTTGGATGTGGCATTATTATTTCCTGTAATAAAAACAAATTACCTTTTACACATCTTAAAATCAATTTTCCACTGCTTAGCGGTGCACCTCAACTGAAGGTTCCTTGAATGTAGCTGGTGGTTGTTGAACAGATTTACAACACACCAATAAATAATCTTCGCATTCGTCTGTGTCGTCTATTCGTAAGGTTACTATCAAATTGTCTTGAAGCGTTTGCGGATCATCCATGTACGAATTGTTAACGCACAACGTTTTCGAAACGCAGTACCCTCCGGGACATGTCTGAAATTACATGCAATAATAAATAGCAAATGCGACAATTTGCATTGCAAATTATTTTTCTTACAAGCACATCTTCCGCTTCTCGGCCAACAGCAACCACAATCAGGGAGATTATAATACAACCTTTTAACGAATTCATCGGTGCGATGTGAGTTCTTGGCAGTCAAAACAAAACTAAACCAGGGCATTTCCAATGAGCGTCAATATGTATAAACGTGATAAGCATTTGCTTCTCAAATAAGAAAAAATAAGCAGATGCCTTGCTGCTATTTTCACATTGATTACGTTTCGCTCAATCTTTCAGTACAGAGCCCGAACTATATAAAAAGAGTTATGTCTGTTATATTTGAGAACACTCATGTACTTGGTTTATTTTCTTATTTTGAGATCAATCGAAGCAATTTTGGGCCGTTTGGGCGATTTTCGCCGTTTGGGATTATTATTTGGCGTTAAATGTGGTATTTATTTTACAGCTGATTATTGTTTTTACCTCCGTGGTTACCTATTAAGCAGATGTAGAAAATATCAGTAACATCTGGTGATGAACAACATAACAACGTTGGCCAGACTAACTGCATAATCTAATTGATACTTTTATATAGGACCAAACCATGAAAAGATTTTCACACATTCAAAATAACGATGATAATGACCAAAAGTAGCCCCTACATTGAAATTAGATAGTCTAGTTATCAGTTGTTATCAATTATCAATTGTTTAAATTATTTCAAGCTGTACGGATAGATGGTTGACTCATGTTATTCATATACCCTAAGGTTTCTTCTCGACTCTATACTCAAAACACGTAATTTTGGCATTAAACATTCTTTGTTATTCACTATTTTATTGTGTTATTAAGAAACAAATCGGGATTTCTTTCTTATTAACTCACTCGACGTGCTTCACTGATACTGTTCGCCGGCATGACTGAGATGGCGCAGAGCTGAATATTCGAGGAAAATTAGACACTGTTGTGTAGTAATAATGCGTATCTTGTTCTATAATCTCGCTTTATCGAAACTGGCAAATGTCCTTTAATTTTTTTAAAAATTCAGAATTTTACATTCACTCGTTTTGCAACAGAACATACAATTCCGACAGAGTAAAGAAACTGGATGGGAAACAGAGGTGGCTGATGGCAAACACTTTGTCCAGCATAGAATAGATAAACTGAAAAAAATGAACATGAAAAATTTCATGAGAATCCTTCTACGATTGACCAAAATCTGTTAATTAGGTCAAAATTACTGTATTTTATCGCAACATCGCTGAACAGTTTCCAGAGTTAAATAAATTCGTTTCACCCAATCTTGAAATCGTTCCACCTATTGCATTTATGTTAGGTTTCAATATACATGAATAAGTGTAAACAGATTGGAATTGCAGAAAAAAGCTGGAATCACTAAACAAAACCCATGGCAACAAGTAGTTGCGGTTTAAAATCGCCCATCAACAAAGTGTTTATGCGTTACGAGTAGCCTTGTTAGTTCAAATCAAAACAGGCTATTACACTTTGAGCACCTCCACGATGAGGACGATGACGAAGATAGGGACATGAGTGGATATGATGTGAGCGGAACTACCTAAAAGTAGTGAAACCACCTAGAGTGTGGATAAAATTACAAAAAATGATGTTACTCACGAGGTAGTCGGCATCGGAACAGCTCTAACGAATACTAAAACTAAAGCTACTCCGATTCATCATCGGACGTAGAATAAAACATTCAGAATATCAGTTAACACTGACGAGATTCTTCCAGCAGCATGTGTATTTAAAGCAAAAGGTCCTCCAAAAATTCGTCAAACTCTTCCTCGCGTGTTTTTTCTTCCACATCATGTGCTGAAAAACAATACCTGATCGTTAGATTGGGCAGGTGTTTAAGTCATCTTTTTAAATACATACCTTTTGTCCAACTACCTTCGATAATACCAGGCTCAGTGGAACAATCTTCCTTTTCCCTTACATTCGATAGCTCATCATGTTTTTGATCCACATTACGGGACACGATTGCACATGCTTCTATCGTTGGAAGAGCACCAATATTTGTTTCGACATCGTTAACTATCATTTTGCTACTGGAAGCCTTTGATTTTCGATCACGTTTTTTCAACCGTTTAATTTCCCTCTTTTTGGAGTGATAATTCAGCTTGTCGGAACATCTGGGGCATAAACCTTCAGAAAACATGCATTATGGTGTTAGGAAGATTTCAAAGTTCTTTTATCCTGTGGTACTTACGCAGTTTGACCAGAGCATTCTTTTTATCTCCATGCTCCAGATAGCCAAAGTTTACCTCCCAGCTGCGTAAAGCATTTTGTTCCTCACAGCTTCGAGCCCCGCAAACGAATTGTCCTTTTCCAACTATCACTTCCTTATCGATTCTCCATCGCATAGCCACCTCGAAGGATGAAAGAACTGTCCTTGGTAGAATTTGCAAACGCGTGACCGTGTTAATGTACTATCCTACCTTATTCTCCTTATAGCGACTTAGGTCGGCAATGCAGTATTCCTTGAATAGTTTGTCGTAATATTTCTTGGCCAGCTGCTTTTCCCAACTGTCGATTGTTTCGCCGTCCCACAGGAAACGATGATTTTCGCGTACGACATCCTGATCTGTTTTGTCGCGAGTAGTATCACGCTGCAGCAATTTGGTTGCTCCTGGCTTTGTTAGCATGTACTCATTGATAAGATGTTTGTGTAATTCGTATGGGTTCAAATGTGCTAAATTTCGGTGATACATTTTTCTCAAAAACGAACCTGCACCAACAACGCACCGGAATCAAAACACATCAAACGTAAACAAAACGCATAGAAATGTCAGTGCTTGTGGCTGTCACTCAATGGTCTGCATCGACGGATTTTTCCCGTAATGTTGGTCTTATTTCGTATAATAATCAAAATTGTTCTCTCATATATTGATCCCAGATTAAAACTGCTAATTAAACTACGTGTTGGTGTATGATGCTACGGCATCTTTCCAAATGTATGCCAACGGCAATTCCATTTCGGAAGAAAGCAAGATTTTATTCAATGCTAGATCAAAAATCTGCAGATGTTGAATGAGCTAAACTATAATCTCGCACTTAGAGAAGGTTTCTCATGTTTAACAAAAGTGTTAGTATAAACAAGATCTATTATGTGCAGATCCATATGAACACTCTAAGTAATGCTCAAATAAAATTAAAAGTATTGCAAGATCATGAGGTAAATTGTTTGTAAACAGATGTATGCTGGTGTGCATGGAATCTGGTTGCGTCGGCATTGACATCTGCGTTAGTGTGCGTGATTTGTCGCATCAAAAGCCACCGAGATTGATCGGCCATTTTCCATCAGCGTCACAGCATCTTTTCCTTCGTCTATAGAACCGCGGAAAATAAATCGCCCAAAATTGCTGAAAAGTATGCAAAAATAGGCAAAACTTTTCAATTCTGTGTAGAGTTCTAGATTTCCAGTTGCAAAGCGCTGTTGTGCATTGTGTGCATCCATCCCAAAGTGACAAACAGACGGCTCGAAAATGAGTGCGGTTGATGAAAGAACGATTTACGCAAAGCTCGAAGCGATGAAAGACATTCGGTATGTGTTGTCGTTCAATATCTTTACAAAGGTGCGATCAGTAACTGGTTCTATCTGCATCCTTTTAGTTCGAAGACACTTCAGCTAGAGAAACTGAAACTGAAAATCATTCGAGAGGTGGAGAACGGCGATGCCGAGGAGAAATGTTTGTCCGAGTATCGGCGCGAACTCGAGCTTCTCATGCAGGAAAAAATGAGCCATGTGGAGGAACTTCGTCAAATCCATGCCGATATCAATGCAGTAAGCAAGCCGACGTTTATTTACCCATTGTAAAGAGCTTCGTTGTTACGAGTTTTTTTTTCATTTTTTTCTTCAGATGGAAACGGTCATTAAACAGGCGGAGGAAAATCGAATTCGCTCGATTAACATGGCCAATCGCGTTCACGAGGAATACGTTCCGCTTAAGACAGAAGTAGATTCGATGCGACGCGATTATCTTGGCCTTGAAAGACTGCCGGAGCTACATGAAGAGGAAGGAACGATTATTTCACCGGAGTATGTACCGCCAACGCGTTTTGTTCGAGGGGAAAATCTAATATATTCGTATGCCTCCTGTTATTAAATTGCAGCCGCTTCCAAAACTATTACGCTACGAACAAACCACTGTCGGCCCCATCCGCCACGTTCTCCCGTCCACCGTTGTCCGCCCACCATCCGCTGCCACCCGATGCACCCGCCACGTCGCTACCTCCCACAGCGCCTCCAGGTTTCTTACCACCGCCTCCTGTGGCAATGCGTATAAACAAACCGCCGGAGCTTCCTACGAACCGTCTGCAACAAGCACCGTCTACCATTGGCATCGGTCATCCGACATTCAGGTCTGATTTCAATGTGAATTTAAGGTGATTTTTCGTTCAGTTTTTATGCTTTTGTATATAGCTTAACCGTTGGAGAGTATTTTTTAGTTTGTGTTCAGCTGTGCATGCTAATCGTGAAACAGTAGACGGTAGAAGTGTGGTTTTATGATACCCATGCTGACAGTTTCGTTTTCGGTTTATTCGATTCCCTTTTTCAGCAGACAGCAGCCGCCTCCGATGAAGTCTTGTCTATCGTGCCATCAACAGATTCATCGTAATGCTCCTATCTGTCCACTGTGCAAGGCCAAGAGTCGCTCGCGCAATCCTAAAAAGCCAAAAAAGAAGGACCATTAACCAAATTGGCCACGATGATAATTGAGAACTTTCTTCCACATTTTCCGTCACACGATGGATAAGTATTTATTGCGATGTGTGGTTTATTTTGCGACAGCCGTACACTAAGTTCGACATAGCCCGTAACGGCGGCTCTAGACGACCACTTTAGAGCTCGCGCCGCGAGCCGCGAGCTACGATTTTGTTCTAAAACAGCTGTCAAACTGACACGGTTTTCCGGATTGTCGCGGAAAATTTCAGGTGGTCGTCTAGATACCGAATGTCGCACATTTTTTGCGCGAGCCATCAAAGTAGCACGATCTATCTAGGTTTTTTGTTAAAAATCCAGTTAATATTGTTACCAGAACTTAAAACAAAGCTACAGATACTTGCACAGTCAATTAATTCAGTTTAAGTTGTAAACATATACAATTTCTCAATTAGGATGCGAGCTCGCGCTTCGCTAGGGTCGCGCCGTTGTGAAAATTTACAACTCCGCGACCTCCTGGGTTTGACAGCTAGCCGCGAGAAATTGTACTAAAACACGTCAGTTTGACAGCTGTTTTAGAACAAAATCGTAGCTCGCGGCTCGCGGCGCGAGCTCTAAAGTGGTCGTCTAGAGCCGCCGTAAGAAGTATTTTGCATTTTCATAGGATCGTACCTTGATAGTAAGGAAATTATTGCATACACTAGAAAGGTGGGCGATACTAATAGCTAAATGGTTTTTGTCGACTAATTTTCGCTGATCTCGAAATAGCAATCTCGAGTTCATTTTATCCGAAGATCCGTAGCGTATAAGTTTAAATCATCAAATAATAAATGTAATAAATTTTCTTCATCATAAACGAAATGCAATGTTTAATGGTGTGGAACCCAATAGAAAATGTTAATAGTACACCTTATG
Source organism: Anopheles dirus (assembly GCA_000349145.1). Classification (NCBI taxonomy): domain Eukaryota; kingdom Metazoa; phylum Arthropoda; class Insecta; order Diptera; family Culicidae; genus Anopheles; species Anopheles dirus. The sequence continues at coordinate 1,080,962 of KB673002.1, forward strand.
ACATGTTATGCCAGCGAAAAATTGAGGGTTGCAACACTTTAATTTTATTGAATGACTTTTTTCAGCCTTTGTAACCCGTATGATATTGTGTGTAAGCTTGCAAAAAATTGAATAGAAAGAACATTATTACTTCAATAATCCCTAGTTTCGGTAGCGACCCAAATAGCAAATCGAGGTGACAATTGACACCTAGAAGGCTATTTTGTCAATTATTGACCAATTGAGCTGAATTGGGCCGAAATTTTTTACGAATAGTTTTTAATGTTTTTTTTTAATTTTTACTTAAGGGGTTGGAGGAGCAAACGGGGGGAAGTAGGGTCACAAACTCGACGGATTATAAAACTAGAATAGTTTGCGCACAACTGGTGAAAATTTCAGCCCAATCGGTCAATAATTTACAAAAATAGCCTTCTAGGGGTCAATTGACACCTCGATTTGCACCAAAGGAGTATTCGGTCCATTTGACCGTAAGTGTTAAGCGGGCTTTACATGTCCGTATAACGACCTGAGAACGATGCGAGAAGACCTATCGAGACGTCAAACGACGGGGTCGTTTCTCGCCTGCTTCTCACTACGTACGTGGAAACCCGTTTCTCGCTACCGAGCGAGAACAGAAGCGCAGTACCAAGCGCGATACCTCACAAAACTCAAAAATTCTATTATTTAAAATGAATTAAAATATAGTTTAATATTTTTCAGTATGAAAACAAGGATTTTTGTTTAAAAAAGCGATATTTTTCAAACTCCAAACAATTTTCATCAAAATACAATTCGATTTGACAGCGTTCCCATCTTTGATCTTTGAGAGCTTTGACAGCTGTCCCACCTGGCTCTCAGGTCGTTGTAAAGCCCGCTTTATAAAAAAACTATTCTCTTTTTTGTGCGTGCAAATCGTTCGTTTGGTGCATTTCGTGAATTTCAGCTAAATAACCACGGAGGCAAGTTAAAACTCGTGCGAATCCTTGTGCCGCACATCGAGTGGAAGTGAAGGAATTATTCTCTACGGCAGTTTTAAGCCATTGGCCAACTCTTATCGCCATCATTGCCAACCGCACATACCGCCATCGCGATTTTTCTTCCCCCTTTGACACACGGCATTACGTGGGGAACAGAGGCAGCATCGCACTATTTATCCAACAGTTCGTCCGGCGGAAATAGCTTTCAAGTCAACAAGTTTCGTGTTCTCCTTTCCCAGGAAGACGCATCGGAAACCGTGTAGTGAAGCTTAGATATACGCCAAAGAAGACTAGATAGATCGGAGAAGATGGTTTCGCCGAGGTACGTTAAAGCGGTGCTGCTGGTGGCATTGGTTGCGCTGTTCACTGCAAATGCCTCGCCAGCGGAGGAAAGTCCACGAAAGCCAGGTAAGAAATATCTAGATGCCGCGGTGTTTAGAGAGATTATGCAGGCTTCATATAGATTATCTATTCAGGTGCTCGGGTGGGCTCGCAAGTGTGTTTGCGTGACGCAGTTGCATATTTTCGCAAAGGAGTTCAACAGCGCAAGAAAAGAGGTTTATATGATTGTCAGTGTGTTGAGGGCTATGATTCATCACTGGCACTGCACAAGCGTGCCTGTTGCAGCTTACTCGGCTACTTTGCAATGTTATTATTCGTGCTGTTTTTCTTCTCCACACTGGTTTGCATGCACTTACACCAGCGCGTTATTTCATCATATACCCAACAGCACACAAACCCGTTGAATTTGCTCCGAAGGCTAGTCAAGCATGCGGGCAACAGGGCTTTCGTTCGATTGCGACTCGCTTTATTTGTCGGGTTGTGGGAGGATGTCCTAGTGGTGTGGGTGTGTGTATGTGATAAGAACGAGGAGCCGCACGCGAGAGGGGTTTCTCGGCATCGCATAAATGCTGCTGTAATGCACTCGAATCAGCACTTTTACGCGGATGTTTCTCCGGGCGCTTTTGTTTACAGTTTGCACGCGACTGTTGCCAGGCAGCTGATGGAAGAGTAAGTGGAGCCATGCGGGATTGAGGGACTCTTCTCGCAGAAAATGCCTTACGTTGGCATAAATTTAGTCTTTTATGATGCACTGCTTGCGTGTTGAACAAATACGGCAACATTGCGAGATGAGTTTAAAACACTTGACGTGTCGAAAAAACGTTTTTTGTTGCTGTTGGTATTTCAGTGTAGAATGGATGGCTATGAGTAATGCGTATCGATCGTATAGATTATAACTATAATGTTTTTTTGCGTTTATAGAAAACGCTGTTACATCAATGCCCGGCCCAACGAAGGATGACAAGATCGTAACGCCGCCGAGTACGGAAACTCCTGCAGGTAAGTGTAATTCCGTTTGCAACATATTGTTCATAACGAACATTTATGCCCGGTACATCCCTGCCAGCATGAGGGCTTATTGTATTGAATTATTATAAATATGTGTACCACAATCCCATCTGGACTTCCTCGTGTTAGCGTAAGGAGTGACCAACCGGTTATATTGAGAAAAATAAGTTTAATTGGTCTTACGACGACAAGTATAGGTATGAACGCCTAAGAAGAAAATGAATGTAATACGAATTACATTGCATCTGCATCATGAAGTTATACAGTAAGAACTTCTTCGATTCTATTAATTTATTTATAGTATAGACATTTACAACGGATGTTTGCAAAGATATTAAATTAATTTAAAGGATTAAATTAAAATAAACTTTTCATATGTATCAAATGTTTCGTTTTTCTAATGCTGCAATTGTTTGTGGTTATTTTTAGGTGATAACAATACCACGGTGCCAACAACTACACCGACAACGACATCGACCACGTCCACCCCGGAAACAACAACTAAAAATGATACCACAACCACAACAACACCTGCTACCACCACAACAACGCCCAGCACCACAACACCAACCACCACCAGTACTACCCCCAATTCCACAACCAGCACCGCTGCGCCGACGACGCCGACTCCCGCCCCAAACACAACAACGACAAGCACCGAGACCCCAACCACTCCGGCACCGACACCCGTCCCGCACTGCAAGCGTTTCGATGCATATTCCTTCGTGGGTGGCATGATCCTTGCGTACGGGTCGCTGGCCATCTCTCTGGTGCTGTACAAGTTTTACAAAACGCACTGGAACAATCCAGGTGTTGGCAACAATGGCAACAACTATCGCACCCTGTAAGCTGCAGCAGCAGGCGAGGTCAACACCGTGATTCGCATGTGTGTGAGTCACGTGATCGTTAGTTTCTTTCTTTGGTTTTTCTTCCGTTCTTATTTACTTGTCTTCGTCCAGTGGAAATGCCCTATCCATCCCCTCTCAAATGTGCACCGATATGCGAAAAAGATAGTGGCCTTTTGAAGAGAAAGAGAAAGAGAGAGAAATGGAGAGAGGAATTATTATTTTACAAATTAATTTCTTTTCCCTTTTATACAATTATAATTACTAATGATCGGTAGCCGTTCCATGAACTATTTTACAATTTCCCATTGTTTGATGCCATTAACAGTAAGTCTTGCATGTGTGACTAGTCCGCACACAGAAAATCATTCGATCATTCAAATAACAAAACCTATCCGCATAGTTTTCTGCAAAGACCAACAGTCCGCAAACCTACACATGTTTCTCTCTTCATAACAGTACCAAAGTGCCAGAAGCAATTGATCAGAATTTTCCATCCGCCTCACCACGCACTCGCCATCGTGCGTGTAATTTGCGGTCGGTGACGTGTGGGATGATGCATTTAACTCAGCGGCCACCCGTTTCCGAATGGCGAAATATGAAGTACGGAGACCCATAGGAACGCGATATCAAATCTTTTCTTCATTACCTTTCTTGATATTTCTTCTTGATAAAAAATAGATGCTTTGACATTTGTGAACCATATGATTCCAGTGCGAAAGCGTGATCTTAAGTTATGAAAATGAGAACTGTAGTAAAGCACACAAACACGAATCAGGAGAACCAGCTTGCGTTCGTTCCGACCCAAATTTTATACCAAAACTATCTGCTATTGTATTACACACATAATGTACACTACTTTAAACTCACCTTTACACGATAATTCTGCGTCTAGAGCAACACTTTCAACGGTTTTTGTTTTGTACACTCATATTATAAAGTAACAGGGAACCGAATCGAATTGGGCAGCATATGTGTACGGTGGTAGCGGTAGGATCGTACCCGTCACCGTGCAAGTCTATTACTCTATAGTCCTATTATAAAGGTGGCGCTTGGAAAGAGAGAGTGAGAGACAAAAAATGTTATTGTAAAAAACATATGAAATAAAAAGGCTGAGATATCGTGATCGCTCTTCTTGCAGCGAGATAGAAAGGGAAACCAAAATTGTTAGCGTAAATATATCACGGTATGAAGTGTGTACGTAGTGGGATGAGACACGCAAATCTGACCCTTCAAACTGAAGAAGTGCCTATTATGCACTACCTGTAACGGACAACAGACAATTCGGAGCAGTAGATAGCCAGCTTCAAATGATGACATCGTGGGACGCAGTCTCAAAAGTGCCACAAGTTTCTAAATCAGAGCACATATACTCAAGAAAACGAATTAGCAAAAATATATTTTCCACAAAACTCATGTATTTACAAAGCATTACAAATCTTCAAATATGAATCCATATATGTATAATGTATCATCAACTTGAGATACATATCCATTGAAAGTTCGTAGCTTCATTCGGGTACAACAATCTCAATCATACCCGCACTAAATGTCCCGCCCGTCTTAAAGGACGTATAAGCTTACTTTCGAATAATTTAACTAGTCGCGAGAAATCAGGATCGTCCAGGGTGTATGTTAGTACAGCCACCAGATTCAGTTGTACCTTTAGTTCAACCTACGTTTAGCTGTGGTACGTTTATTGCGTGTGTGCGAGTTCACAGACACAAGACAGAACTAACGAGCACTTGTTAAACCCGCTCATTACGCGTCTTCTGCTCTACATCGGCTGGCTACTTGCGCTGCGCAAAGTCTGTGCGACGACATCGTCACGGTTCGCACGGTAGCGCATGCGTTCCATACCGGTTGTGTTTACGTCGCGGTGCGTAGTGTACAGTCGGTTTGCTCCAACCACGCGCCTCTAGTACACGTACGTTCATTGACTCTAGCGGTAGTGACGATCGTCAATGTCGGCGATATTTTATCCATCGCTTGTTTATCCAGTTCAGATAGGCGCGAGTATCGCATTTCCTCTACGATTTCGTCCGTGCCGTGATGCTGTAAATTATGCCATTGCCTGTAACTGTGACGACCTTCCCGTTTTCAGCACAACATGGCGTTGTTTGTTACTGTTTCTTTTTTGCCAACCGATCCAAAAGCAATCGGAATGCAAAGCAAAACAAAACTCGCGTGATTAGCTTAGCAAAAAAGGCAACGGCAACAACGTGTTGTTTGTGTGCTTCTTCAGAGCCGTGCTCAAAGGTCGAATCTTGTGTTTTTGAAGTGCCCTGTCTGTGATCATATGCGGCTTCTTATGGTTTTGACGGAGAGCAGAAAGAATATCGGCAACATAGCGATCGTGAGGGAATAAATTCTTGTTAGTCATCGGCTTGAAAGGCGAAATGCGTAGAGACCAGATCACGAAATCCGTAATCCGCGCCCCAGCTCCAGGTGCCGTTCGGTGAGTAATTCTTTTCGTTCCTTCCTTCACGCTTCGATTCGCGTTCGATTTGGCAATCGTGGGTAGATCGGTGGACGAAAAAAGCGAAATGTTTTCGTCGGAACAGGTTTGATAAAAGTCCTCAAAACACGTTGCTGTCCATTCATTCTACTCCCCTGGCCGTTTTGCGTCACGATCAATCTTCTCAGCGAGCCTTTTACTTAAATTTAAATATTCTCTCAGATTCGAACAGACTTTTTTGTGTGTTTCGGGCGTTCCCGCAATGGGCGGTTAACTAGTTTTTTTTAGGAACAGGAACAGGGTAGTTTTTTGTTTCTGTTCCCAACTCTAGAGATGCCCTTCCATATGACCTTCGTTTCAGTGAATAATGCTCCAATTGGGCAATTTACTACAAGAACAATCTGTTTTTCCTGATAAAACAGTAGACACACAGACACATACATACACACACACACACACACACACACACACACACACACACCGTCTGCAGTGTGGGCGCAGCTGTTTTGCGTGGAAAAACGTTTAATAAGTTTGCGCAATGCGATTTCGAATGGGTCTATGGGTTCCGACTGAAAACTGTGTCAAAACTTGTGCAAAAGCAAAGCATCTCTTATCGGTGCAGTCATAGTACGAGTGTTCAACCGAGTGCTTTAGAAGAAGAATGAATTATTTCACAAAAGTTAAAGTGATTTGTTTGGGTTGATCCAAAAGTGTGTCTAGTAAAAAAGGAATGATTGGTAAGATTTGCAGTGAAGCACAGTTTATACATTTTGAACTAAGCGTCATATGTATAAATAATAAATTTTAAATCTGAGCACATTGTTTCAACATCTTATAGGCATATTCACTGATCGAGTTGAACTGGTCGTACAAATTTTAAATTTCGATTAATTTAAATATATTTATTAAATTGCAAACATTTGGATGAGTATTCGGTCAAACATACATAAGTTCATGTTCATTCAATTGCTTATTTGACCGTAACGATTACTTTATTATTTAAAATGCGGGTTTTGATAGGGCTGTATCTAGTTGTTTGATAAATGGATAAATTAACACTTCAAAATCAATACATAATAAATAATTTGCCAGTTGGCAGTTTATAAAAAAGCTTTCAATTGTTTAAGAGACCGCTCCAAGGTGCCGTTATGTTAGCAAGCTCATTTCAATGAAAATCAGTGATAAAATCTTGCCCCTTATCGCGACGCCTTCGAGATAAGCACGGTTGCATACAGTGAATGAATAAGATCTAGTCTGAATTCCCATGCATACTTCGTTATGGCTGGACGCTGGTAATTCGGAAGCCAGCCTTTTACGGGGTACCACTGTTAGACTATTTAAAAAAGATAACCTTAGTACCGAAATAGACTCCAGACTCCACATAAAGCAGTACAAACAGGTCGGTACGAATTACTTTCCCGGGCAAATAGTATCCCTGTTTGCGTCAGTAAAACTGCTGAAGTTCCATAAAATGAAAACGGCTAGACGGATCTGAGATAGGGTCGAGTAACGCTCAAACAAACTCAGATGTCGCGCACCCAAAATAGCCCCTGCTTGTAAAGGTTTTCACGCAAGAGGACGTATCGTTCGTTTGTATACCCGTTGGTTGTTGGGAGCGCCTTATCAGCCGTTCGGTTCGGTAGCAAAATTTCATCATACGACATCTCCCACGATTAGCATGCCCAAGATTGTCTCATAGTATCAGAAAAACAAAAGCAGTATGCAGTAGCAGCGGAATGGTTCTATGTCTCGAATGGTTTCTGATAGCATCCGTCTGCGATAGCTGAACATCAGAGGGGGTCGGCAACACAATATTTGAAATCTACTCCCAATGCGATAAGCGAAAGAAGTCGTAAAAAAACCCATGAGCTTAACTTTGACTGGTATGCCTTTATCATTACCTATAGATAGATAGGTGCGTGTTGATTAAAGAGCTGTCATTTTCAATTTACCTATCAGTAGCAGCATCTCGAATGCACATTGCCTTTAGGAATCTATGTAATCAGCACCACCGACACCATGGCACAAACCAAATAATCGAAATATCCGCAAATCGAGCGTCGTATGCACTCTTCTTCGACCCGACCCGAATTTTATGTTCGGCCTCACTCTTCAAACCGAGAATACTTGTTTCCAGCCCTGCGTATTGCGTACCGGCTGCTTTCACCTCAACGTTCACTTGATGCCTTTTCGATAGGATTAAAATTGCCGCCCAGCGGGGCTCCACGTTCAGCGAAGGCCGTAACGGAGTCATACGCAAGCGGGAACTTGTTTCCGAAACGCTAAACATACAACTCTTTCTGGCCTGGAGCACTCGGTTCACGCGCGCGCGTTCTTGCAAATGGTGGATTCGATGGTCCAGTGTGTCTGTGTGTTCTTGTGCCATTTTTTTTTTTGTAAAGTCACGTTGTAGATACGCACTCGAACAAGTTTCTAACATGTTAAGATCATTTCGGCTGCTTTTCAATGTCGACAATGCTTTGCAGTTGGATCACCTGTCCGAACTAGAGATCAGTACTTTGGAGCACATTGTTAATTGCGCTGGGATGTTTCTGTTGTCGTACGGTTCCGGCTGACAACGAAGTGGCTTAAGCACACTTCCCTTCCATCTGGCTACCGGCATCCGTAACGAAACAGTCGTCGTTTAACCTATATAAGCCTTCGCAGCTAATGTGGGCATGGCCACGAGTAAGACCCCAGGGGTGATTGCATTCAGTCCGACCGTCATTCGTCACCCAGATTTGTGATAGTGCACGGATCTCTCCGCTAATCTCTCCTCTCCTCCACAGGGGCTAGAAATAGATAAGTCGGAAGCGTCGCAGCTTCCAATCTAATGCCACCCGGCAGGCTTGCTGGTGCTTCGTGTAAACAAGCCACCAACCTTCCACCGGGACAACGGACCGTTACTATCGGGTTCAAGTTCTCGGCGAGATAGATCTTCCTTCGCGTGTCGCGTGCGTTCGTAACGTTCGCAAAACCTGTCGCACGCGCGTTTCGCTCGTACCCGCCTGTAGTCAGTCTCGTTAGTGCCGTCTCGTCGGAAGGATCGGGCCGGTGTGGACCGCTCCGCTATCAGAACGCTCGAAGATGAAGCTCGACTCGCACGGGGATGAGAGTGGTATTGTGAATCCTACCTTCTACCAGGAGCTGACCGATGAGCAAACGATCCCGGAGCCGACGGCCCGTGCCGACGCGACGTCGAGTGCTACCATCCTGCCGCAGGTGACCGTGACGCGGCCCCTCTATCAGCAGCATCAGCTGAACGATGCCTACCGATACAGAAAACCGAAAAGGAAGCTCCACCGGGAGCTGTTGTCGAAAGCTCGGTCGGTGGATGGAAAGACCTGCTGCAGTAACGTCTTTCCACTCACAACCTGGCTGCCGGAGTACTCGTGGAGTAAAGATTTGGTGCGCGACTTAGTTAGTGGATGTACGGTCGCCGTAATGCACATTCCACAGGGCATCGGGTATGCGCTGCTGGCCAACGTACCTCCAATCGTCGGGATTTACATGGCCTTCTTTCCGGTGCTAGTGTACTTCTTGTTCGGTACATCTCGTCACAATTCGATGGGTAAGTGAAGCCGTTGCAGTTTGTGCAGAATGATCATGCGTTTTATTACATCATTTTAGTGTGTGTTTATGTGTTCTAGTGTAGTATAGTTGAAACTGTCTACTCGACCTGCCTTAACGTTTCCTATTTCAATGAGATGTACAGTGCATAGTACGTATAGGTCGATTTAGTGCATGGTAAAGGGTTTTATACGTGTAATTTCGTGAAATTCTCATTGAAGTTTTTCAAAGCAATGTGTTTTCCATTGATCCGTTTAAAAAGCGTTGTGATGTTAAGTTGTATTTGTTTCTCACAAGCTCCAGTGTGTCTCTCATATAATCAAACGGCTATCTAAAGTGTAGAAAAAACTATGTTAATATCTAGTGATTAGATTTTTTTAGTACGTGAATATGTCAAAATGTGCGAAAAATAGTACAAGATACTGTACGTTTGTTTTTCTTTTTCACCACAACGCTCAACAAGGTCTGAAAGTGGCATTTCTTGTTTTCTTTGACATGATTATTCCCAGAACCCAGAACGGTCCAGTTAAGAGTCGAACCCATAGTCGGACTATATACTATCTCTACGATGTCGCGTAACGCGAGAACTGTCTGTGCGATATTTTGAAATAATTTTACATCTTTTTTCGTGTATCAGGAACCTTTGCCGTGGTTTCAATTATGGTCGGTAAAACCGTGTTGGCCTATACCGGCACCAGTGAGTCCGGGGAACCGCCGCGTACTGCCCTGGAGGTAGCTACGGCCGTATGCTTCGTCGTGGGCGTAATGCAGCTCATCATGTGCGTCTGCCGGCTGGGTGTCATATCTTTCCTCCTGTCGGATACTCTCGTGTCCGGCTTCACCACCGGTGCGGCCATTCACGTGGTGACTTCGCAGATCAAGGATCTGTTAGGACTAACGCTACCGTCGCTGGGTAGCATGTTTGAAATCATCAAGGTAAGGAAAGCTGGACGCGTAAATGGTACGGTTAGTTGTAAGCACAATGGTTAGCAAACTTGACCCTGTTTTTGGGCATCATGTTTACCTTCACGCTAACTCATGCGCTCCTGCCGTTCGCACCTCTTCTCATCCGCTAGACGTACATCGAAATCTTCAAGCAAATCGTCAACGTCAACTGGGCCGCGATCATCATATCGACCATCACAATCGTTGTGCTAGTGTTCAACAACGAGATCCTGAAGGTAAGCTTTTTACGCCTTTTACATTTTATAACATTAAAAGAAAGAGAGTGCCGTGCAATTGTCCTCCTAAACTGAAGGATATCTGGTTTGTTAGACGCGAATTGGAAGGGCAAGTGCGTGGAGATCTCGAAGCCATGTTTGTTTTTCATACAGCTTTATTAATCCACTGTTTACTTCTGTCTATTTGTTCCGGTTGTAGCCGAAGGTCGCAAAGCGCAGTGTCATTCCGATACCGATTGAGTTGATTGCGGTCATTACCGGAACGTTGCTGTCAAGATACCTCTATTTGGCGGACAAGTACAGTGTCAAAACCATCGGAAACATCCCCACAGGACTGCCTGGTGAGTAACGATTGGAGAACTACTATTTTGAATATGGGAGCTTCTGGTGATTGTTGTTGATGTCGAAAATGTGCCGAATCAAAAATATTGAAATGAACAGCGTGAATTTATTTTCTCATCGGTTGATTTGATTGATAAACATCACATTTTTTCTTCGGGGGACTTTTTTGCTTGTTGTTCAGTAGTAGACTATTTGAAGTTATGTACGCATTTGAAATAATTCAATGTTACAATAATATATTTAATACGAATTGTAACTATCAGACGTTGTGAAATATCACATTAACTAAAATTTACAATACTTTCAGTATCAGACATTACCTTGTGAAGAATGCATATTGAAGATGGGAAAATAGTTCTGATGAATCAGAACAATTCGATTCCTTCATCGCACTTGACTAGAAAAGAAAATTGAAATTGAAGAAAAGAAAACACTACGCAATAGCTAAACCTTATACTAGAAACACAAAATCATCATACATCTACTGCTAGGTTCAAAGCATTCGAGTATTTGTTAGCAGAACATCTAAAACGTACGAAAACTTTGGTTTTAGGCAGATTTTCGCATGGTCCTGCACGAGGTTCAGTTTAATCGAAAGTAATTTAATTTAAGCACACACCTAGTTTCACACAACACAACCATAATCAGGATCTAGGCCAGACTTACCATGGGCCATGATTAGGTGCAAAGCTGGCGGGTATCCATTAGCCAGACAAATTCTCATAAACCTGGTACCAGTCCGTTGCCTAAATGCTCTTAGATTTATCTTCGTTTACATTCAGAAACATAATCGTATGGTGGTCTTATCAATTTGTCCGTCGCTCTATTTGCTTAATGTTCTTTGAATCATTAACAGCGTGAAACACAATTGTAAAAAATGAAAATATTTAGCTATTGTTAGTTGCCACTTACTCATGAACGATGCCTTTATTCCTATCCATTATTTGACTGTTGGACAAAAAAGGGCAAATGCGTCATTATGGGCTGTGTGCGTCGGCAAACAAAACTAATACCGTAGCACAATTGATTCAGATGAGATGAGTAACTGGAATTATTTCTTCACCCCTTTCAAACGACAGTAATTGGAGTAAATGGATTGTTTCGGTCAGATGTTTCACCGGGACGCACCTTTTTCGGCTCGTGCTTTTTCGTACAATTGGCTCATTATTTATCGACATGTGGGTTAGTAATTTTTCGACAGTCCGATCAAACAACTTTTTCTTGCGTAGATTAAAATGTTTTTTACGCATGACAACAGGAGCCCGTCTTGAATAGTAGCGTTTTTTTTCTAATCAATTGAATCAATCAATTGATCATTCTTCGTGGTACAGTTTTAGTTTTGAAGATCGCATGATATCGTATACTACTCAGGTGATACTTACAGTTATCAACGTTTATGTCTATTTCAGCACCCACGTTGCCAGATTTCAGCTTGATGCCTTCTATACTGCTCGACAGCTTTCCAGTGGCAATGGTCGGCTATACCGTGTCCGTCTCGATGGCGCTGATCTTTGCCAAGAAAGAGAACTACGAAATCGGTTTCAACCAGGAACTGTTTGCGATGGGAACTGGCAACGTGTTTGCTTCGTTTTTCTCCTGTGCTCCGTTCGCTGCTTCACTATCCCGTTCCTCCATCCAGTACTCGGTCGGTGGACGTACGCAGATCGCGTCGGTTATTTCCTGCGCACTGCTAGCGATCGTCCTGCTGTGGGTGGGACCTTTCTTTGAGCCACTGCCACGGTGCGTTCTGTCGGGCATCATCGTTGTCTCGCTTAAAGGTCTGCTGATGCAGGTTACGCAGCTGAAAAGCTTCTGGCAGCAAAGCTGGATCGATGGAATGGTGTGGATTTTAACGTTCCTCTCGGTGGTACTTGTCGCAATCGACATCGGGCTGCTGGTGGGCATTGTACTGAGCGTTTGCTGTATTTTCTTTCGCGCCCTGAAACCGTACACCTGCCTGCTTGGGAATGTTCCTAACACTGATATTTACTTGGACGTAAATCGATACGATGGGGTAAGCCTGAACTTGATCTCCGATAAGCTCAGTGTTTTAACTAAAATTATTCCAATTCTTTGTTTCAGCTAATTCAACATACGGGCGTAAAAATATTCCACTACTGTGGCGCTTTAAACTTTGCGTCGCGGTCCGCTTTCAAGACAACGATCTGCGAAACGTTGGGGATCAGTCTTACCGAGGAGATCAAACGCCGAAAGGATCCGGACTGGAAGCCAAGTTTGGAGCAGAGCTGTACAGTGCTTATTCTAGATTTCACCTCGCTCAGCTCTATCGATCCCTCCGCCATCACGACATTCAAAGCGATGGTGCGTGAGTTCGAAGTGCTGGAGATACAGCTCGTTCTTGCCGGTTGCCAACCGCCCGTGTTTGAGGTGATGCAAAGGTGCGGTTTTGTTGGAGAAATCAACAAACCGTACTGCCGCGTGTTTCCTGCAATCCATGACGCTGTGCATTATGCACGCGAGTCCGTTGGCAATGGGTCGATACATGGAAGCGTCGTCTCCGGCACTACTGGGATCGTGTAACGAATACGTTTACGAACTAGTAAAATATTGTTTTCTGTGTGCCATTGCTGTAGGTTGCTTAAAGCTTCTCAAGTGTTTAATTATTATGCAGGCCACCCGTACTTAGCAATGAGGGTGCTTCGGGCACCGCCGAAATTGTCTTCGGTATTCCTGCAAAGTATTTCCATACCGTTAATGTTATGATTGATAAAAGTGTATGTGTGTAGAAATGTAGAAAATAGTTACACGGTAAGAGACAGCGATCTCTGTGCCGAACCAATTTTTCGTATTTAATTTTGAAATACACCCCTTTTCTTTGCTGACATCAGTATCTTTTACATCGTTTGCGAAATATCGAAAGAATAGCCAGATTTTCATTCAAAATGCGAATACTATGTCAGCTTCCGTAAAAGTACATCGTTTCGCATTAAAGCTACTTAGCTGGATAGTCACTCCAGGAAGGCTGTCTAGACAGGGTTTGGAACCGGCCCTGCGTGTAGAGACCGCTAATACCGGGCCGTGCCTATGAACTATATTTGAAACCCTCTCTCTTTCTCTCTCTGTCTCAATCTCTCCATCTCTCTCTCTCTCTTTCTCTCTCTCTCTCTCTCTATCTCTTTATCTATGTCTCTCTTTCTCTCAAAAGAAAATATATTTAATATATTTAATATTTTATAATATTTATAATGTTATGTCCGTTCTATTCTGGAACACTCTTGTGAACTCTTGTGTATCTTGGAGTCCGAGCCACTCTAGTTGGGTGGATCGTATCGGAAGAGTGCAAAGATGCTTCACTAGAATTGTCCTTTGGCGTCTTTGAGGTCATTCTGGCGCAGCACTACCTCCATATAGTACCCGTTGCTTACTTCTGGGGGTAAAAGACAAATATAGGGATACAACTTGTACGTACAAGTCACCTACACACAAGTTGTATGCAATTTTCGACCTGTACGTACAATGTCCACTGGGCGTCGAATTTTTTGTCCGTTGGGTGGTGTTGGCAAAATGGCGGCGCATTTGTAATGCGCATTGCCTAAGCTCAAGGGGATTACCGTAACACCCCACGTCGCAATTTCTCACTCGATTTGGTTGGATAGCAAAGATATACAACGTTGAGTAAACGTTGTTGAATGGTTGGATAGAAGACATTATCCAACCAAATTTGACAGTCGACCAAAAATAATGAGACCGATTCGTGTCTTGGGCTTTGCATACTTGCAGGCGTATTTCTCTTTTTCTACGGTACCCCATGTTTCTCCATATCCCCTTGGACCCACAAGCTGCCACGCAAACTTTTTTGTTCGGAAATGTGTGATGGCTGAAGTAGAGGAAACGGTATCAGATTTATTGTTCAAATACACAAACGCTCAGCAGTGTAACTAACGCATCGCGTTGACATCACCCCTCAAAAAACGCTATATAAATTAAACAGCAACGCATTTGATGATTGAAATGTGCGATATTTTTGTTGTTGTTGTCGTTTGGTCAAAGGATGGTTCTTTGATAATGCGTGCGTGCGTGTGTGCGTGCTTAAGTGCGCGCATGCATAAGTGCGTGCGTGCGAATGAACATGCGTGCGTACACGCGTGCGTGTGTACATGTGTGTGTGTGTGTGTGTGTGTGTGTGTGTGTCAGAAACAGTAAAACACCCAGAATGCACAAGAACATACTGCATTTTAGTTGTATTTTTCTATGGTTGAACCTCATTTAATTTCGGGACGTGGTTGATTAAACGATTGT
>KB673013.1:28982-47218 GCA_000349145.1 Anopheles dirus
GAGGAGTGGAAGCTGGGTATCATCCACCCAGTTTACAAAAAGGGCGACAAGCTGGACTGTGCCAACTTCCGAGCCATCACGGTCCTCAATGCCGCCTACAAGATCTTGTCCCGAATACTCTTCTGCAGGCTCGCGCCACTTGCCACTGATTTCGTTGGGAGCTACCAAGCCGGTTTTGTTGGAGGAAATTCGACGAACGACCAAATCTTCACTCTACGGCAGATCCTCCAGAAATGCCGAGAGCACCAGATCCCCACGCACCACCTGTTCATCGATTTTAAGGCGGCCTATGATGCCATAGATCGGACTGAACTATGGAACATCATGCAGCATTACGGCTTTCCTGAAAAGTTGGTTCGGCTGCTGAAGGCAACGATGGATGGTGTTCAGTGCAATGTGAGAGTGTCGAACATGACGTCTGGTACGTTCCAGTCTCACCAAGGTCTTAGGCAAGGCGAGGGACTCTCCTGTTTGCTGTTCAACAGCTTTCGAAGGTGTCATGAGAAGCACGGGCTTCGACATCCGAGGCACGATTTACACATGTGAAGATCTCTGTGTCTTCAGCTTTCACTTTATTTAGATGTGTTTCCGTGTTATAATATTCGTGTATATTCGTGTTATAATATTCGTGTATAATTGTGTTATAATATTCGTGGGACGTGTTGTCTCTTCGACTCAGATCGGATCGTTCCAATATATTGCTGTGTGGTGATGTGCTAAACTGGGTCGGATCACTACATACCCGTTCCATCCAATTCATTGATTTCGTGGATGTCAACGATATCTTCAGGAGGACATCTGCGGTGGTGTGCGACGAGTACACCCGACTGAATCGCGAAGCCGCCAGGATTGGACTAATGATCAATCCGACGAAGACGAAATACCTGCTTGCCGGAGGCTCTGACCGAGATAGAGCCCGGCTGGGGAGTAGGGTATTAGTTGACGGCGGCGATCTCGAGATGGTAGAGGAGTTTTGCTACCCCGGTACGATCGTAACTTCGGATAACAACATGTGTAGTGAAATCCGGAGGCGCTGTGTTCAGGGGAATCGTGCCTACTATGGGCTCCATAAACTCCTCCGATCCAGAAGACTCCAATCCCGCACAAAATGCGCGATATACCGCACGTCCTGTGGTCCTCTCCGGGCATGAGGGTATGGTGGGTACTACGATCTATCTTCGGTGGGGTGTGCGAGCAAGGTGTGTGGAGGAGGAGAATGAACCACGAGCTAGCTGAGCTGTTTGGCGGCCCCAACATCGTAACGAGGGCGAAGGCCTCAAGGATACGTTGGCTGGGACACGTGATGAGGATGCAGGACTCTTGCCCCACCAGGAAGGTACTCGTCAGCGACCCGCTCGACACGAGGCGCAGAAGAGCGCGGCGAGCTCGTTGGCTGGATCAAGTGGAGATCGACCTGACCGAGATCGGGCATAACCGCGGATGGAGGACTGCAGCCATGAACCGAGCGACCTGGAGTGGTGACCAGGCCATGTCAGCACGACGTGCTCAACTGTGAGCGGGCCAGATGAAGAGAGAGAGATAGAGAGAGATAGAGAGAGAGAGTATGTAATTTTATATAAGTAGCCATATCATACATCTAATTCTTGTATCCATATTTCTGTACACATCTGACTCGGTATTCGCAGTCCTAAATCAAGTGGCTCTTTTGAAGGAGCGGAACGAACCAGACCCGGAACGAGGAGTTTTTGTAGTTTCGAAGAGTCGAAAAAAATCAAAAACTATGAAATTAAAAATAAAACGATTTTACAATCGTTTATTTTTGTGACAAATTCCCAAAATATCGGCAAAGCCCCAAAGTGTCTCTCTATACAAAGATTTTTCGCTCCTTCGTACCATTCGGAGCTGAATGCGCTTAGGTGCTGGAGCGGATTTGCAAACGTTTGAAACGGATATGCTTGATAGCTCAGTTCGGAGGGAACATGCTTGGTAGTTCTTTTTGGAGCGAGTTTTGTCGGAAGCTCTGTACGGAGCGGTAGAGCGAAACAGCTGTGTATAGAGAATGGTAGTCGTTGGAAGAATGGAGAATGGAAGCATTTGAAGTTGAAGAGCACGTGAGCGTCGGTCGATATGTCGAAATTTACGTTATCAAACGATACGGTTGAGTAGTTCGCTCTTTTTGCTGTGCTGACTGCAAATTACTCACTTCGCTGCCCAGGTGCTCAATCGATGTATGCCTTATGGGATATCTGTTTTGAATCGATCGACGTTGAAGTTACCTAGGTTTATATTAAGGTTCTCCATAACGTATTTTTAAGCTACTCGTGGAAACTATTTGTGGAACCTATTTAGATGAGCTACCTGTCCAATGTTATTTATGCGATCTGATAATAAGAATCAAGGAACGGTAGACAGTGTTGATAGGGAATTCGCCGGGATGAAACTAGCGCTCTAAGCGATAACAGAACGAAATCTAATATCGCCCGGGTGAATTAGGCAGGTAGGTTCCAATTTTTATGCTGCTAAAACGCTACTAAAAGCCACTAAAGAAAAATAAAGTGCATTGAAAAATAACCGAATTATCGAACGAATTTACTACTCAACAGGAGTGCAATTCGTGTGCAGACAATTCGGGTACTTGATCTTTGACATGCACCGTGTCAGGAACGTAGAGTACTTGCATCGAAAAGGAGCGATTCACGGTGAGTTACGATATAGTCTGCGTACAAACCGGAACAATACGGGCTTGTCCACCTTCTTTAGGTGGACATAAGGTTTAAAAGTGGTATTTCTTTTATTATTAATTTTTAGAATCAGTGACGGGATTGCGACAATGAGAGAAAGCCTTAGGCGGAATCAGGCGTATTATTAAATAAAAAGCATCTAGGATGTACATTTGTTTTTCGAACTATCGATTACCGCTAAAGTCTCTCTCTCTCTCTCTCTCTCTAACTGGCCCGCTCACAGTTGAGCACGTCGTGCTGACATGGCCTGGTCACCAATAGTTCTCCAGGATACTCGGTACTCCATGGCTGCAGTCCTCCATCCGCGGTTGTGCCCGATCTCCGTCAGGTCGAGCTCCACCTGATCCAGCCAACGAGCTCGCTGCGCTCCTCTGCGCCTCGTGCCGAACGGGTCGCTGACGAGAACCTTCCTGGTGGGACAAGAGTCCGGCATCCTCATCACGTGTCCCAGCCAACGTATCCTTCCGGCCTTCGCCACCGTCAGGATGTCAGGTCCGCCAAACAGCTCAGCTAGCTCGTGGTTCATTCTCCTCCTCCACACACCTTGCTCGCACACCCCACCGAAGATAGTTCGTAGTACCCTCCGTACGAAAACAAGGAGGGCATTGGCGTTCTCTGTCAGGATGACCCAGGGCTCATGCCCGTAGGGGACCACCGGACGTATCAGGGTGCGGTATATCGCGCATTTTGTGCGGGGTTGGAGTCTTCTGGATCGCAGGAGTCTGTGGAGCCCGTAGTAGGCACGATTCCCCTGAACAATGCACCTCCGGATTTCGCTGCTCATGTTGTTGTCCGAAGTTACGACCGTACCAAGGTAGCAGAACTCCTCTACCACCTCGAGATCGTCGCCGTCAACTAATACTCTGCTCCCCAGGCGGGCTCTATCTCGGTCAGAGCCTCCGGCAAGCAGGTACTTCGTCTTCGTCGGATTGATCATTAGTCCAATCCTGGCGGCTAAAGTATTAACGGCTTTAATGGGCTGTTTCTGAAGACCAATTTAATATTCTAGTGGTAGTCAGCGTAAAATACTATTGGTATTGGTATTTGCGTAAATACTAATTATGTAATTTTCGTATAATTTTCAAAAACGTGTTTTTTATTAGTTGTTAGCAATAATTAACGGTTCCGTCAAACCCTGTACTTAGATAGAGTATCGTGGTTGACTAGAAGAGAGCACTGCCGATACAGAACGATCGAGGCGAAAACACAGCGAAACAGGCGATATTTAACGTAAATGTGCATGAATTTGATGCTGGCATAAAAGCTCTAGTTTTGTGACTGCACCGGTGAAAGCAATCCTGTTGCAAATGTCGCAATACAAGTACTGTCTCGATAACTGTTAACTCATTGAATTCAAAATGGCTAACCTGCATAGGCAAAAGCAGTCTATCTATCTTTTATCAAACCTCAACCTCAAGTTGGTCTGAGCCTGCCATTTCTGATTTTTTTCTTTCTATTTCCGCAGCCTGGATAGTCAGTCCTGCGTACGAGAGACGGTCCAGTTCAGATTCGGACCCACAACCTGTGATTTGTAAGACCTTGTGCTTGGGCTCCAGGCAGGCCGTAAGACTGCCCCTCTGTCCGTAAGCAGCGTTTTCTCATGCTTTACATTTCGAATAACTATTCCGGATGTTCCAGAACCAGAAAAACTGAACAATTTCTTACTGCGTCATAGTAATTATGCACACACTGTTAATTTTTTCCTAACTTTTCCTTTGAATTTATCGTTTGTTTGTTCTTCACGAAGCACCTTCGAAGAAGCGAATGCCCGCAATATTGTGTTAAGGGCAAACAAATGCGATAATCCGAAATCCATGTAACCTTCAATATTGAAAAAACAAGCATATTTATGAACACAAACACACTACTACTATTACTACTACGATTATAGTGCACAAAAGATAAAATCTGTATCTGTACCTGTGTGCATTACTTATTGCATCGAGATTTACGGAATGCGAAGGTACACAACATTACAATGGGTTTTCATTGTTTGATTCTACGGTATAAAAAACATCATATCTTTAAGAGGAACAAAAAAAATATCGCGTTATATAATGAAAAAATCGTAATGAAAACCGTATCATCAGCGCTCTACGCGCAGGAGCAATGGTAACGATGGAAAATGAAAATCTGTTAACAAGTCGAGCACCGGCAGTAAAGGGAGCGGAGATGCGATGGAAAGTATAAAACAAAATGATTACACAGGCTTACTACTTGTAACTTGTTATTGTCTTGCAAAATGATTAAAATTACTTCATATGAATGACAATGCAGAAAAAATGAAATAGAAACAACGAGATGAAACAAAACCTGGAATCTATGTTGTGCATTACGTTCAGTACAGCTTCGCTGGTATGGCAGCCGAGCAGAACTGAAACCCATTGGTGGGCCAAAGCACTGGTGTTCTACCTCCGTGCCCTCGGGTTCGTTTTCATCTACCAAAAGTTTATTATGATTATGAGTATTATTCTCCATTCCAGTTCTGGAAGCTGTCATTCCATTCTGTAGGTAGTGTGACGGTAATGGTAAGCAAGGATGATTCAATGCTTCTGTTGTTCACAGTTGAGAAAAGCGAAGAAAACAAATTGTATAGAAACTCATCAGCGATATGCACCAAGGGAGTTGGCTTGTTGTTGATTTTTTAATTAACAACGTACATCTATGTAGGTTTAGATAATTGAAAATCTCGTAACCGGATTCAACCAGACCTGTAATGTTAAAATAACGCTTCTAAGCTTCGTTGAAGACCGATATAGTTAAAATAATATGGTTATAGATAATTACTATTCGGTGCAATATGCTTATATGGTTATTAGAAAATCTCAACGGACCGTGAAGGTACAAATGAATACTTAACTACTAAAACAATGATAATGAAACGCAAGACCAATGACCCAACAAATAGATAGGGGTATATATGTATGTGTATATATATGTAAATGTATATATAAATAAAAAATGCAAACAAACAAAACGCAGACAAGGCAACGAATATAATGCAATCGCAATCGAAAGAATATAACGAATCGTTGAAGTCAAAATACTGAACGGTCAAGTTAAAACTGTTTGACATAGCTCTGATGGGATAATGTTCACCGTATCTCGTGTTGCTTTTTCCAATCGATAAGACCCTGTGTTGTCGTGACACTCGTCTTCAAAATATGCTGTTTTGCATCCTTTTAAATAATTATATAAAATGCTATGTTTACACTATAGAAATAATAACAACATCCAAGACAAATACATCAATCAAATCTTCAATATTACTGATTGAGTGAATTAGATGATAAGCAAACGTTTGAGACACAACACTGTTATAGCGAGTAGTTTAATAACTCTGGTGCGAATAGCTAACGGTTTTTGGCACAATGATTGTGTGTCAAATTTAACGTTATTGGATGAAAGTAGACTCGAAAATTATGAAAGCAGTAATGGACTAAAGGTCCATTCATACAATATCAATTATAGCTTTCTCCTTGTAATTCCATTTTAGTCGTCAAGTTATTCCACAAGAGTTTTCTGAACGAATAGCTTGTTTTAGGTTGATTGTCTTTTCACCATTCACCGATAAATCGATATCGTGAACTACATACAAATTTTTTTCATCTAGAGATAATTTTTTAATAACCTTCAAAAGATCGAGCCAACGAATTTCGACATATTTGCTAGGACAGCGATCCACTCACGAAGCAAATGGGGTTCTCTTGCCCTTTGTTTTAAGTCCCTTGGTTAGATTTAGAATAAGGGGCTACCTCGAAACTGAAATATGTGCTGTGACAGCTTGATTGCAGTTTGATTGTTTAATTCATTCTATCTTTCTATCAAATTCATTCATCATATTCTATCAGTGAAGTTTGAATCACGCTAAGTTTAATTTGGCGTCCCGCTTACAGTTTGTCATAAAAGTCGCGTTTTTCAACTAATTTTATTTTATTCATTTAATAAAATATCACGCTAGATATATTCGTTCAGTCAAAATAGGGTTCCCCACTGTTTATCAAGAAATATAAGAATAAATTGAATCTTTTAAGCCTGTAATAGAAACTTGAAGAAATCAAAGCTAGCAGTGTATAATCGATTATTTTATTTTTTTCTTAATATTCATTTATTGACAGAATACAACCTGTATCATTTCCTTGACTTATTCAAACCTTTAGCTCCACCGGAAGGAAAAGACGAGATTTGAAATTACGACCAGTGGTGTGTAAGACCATAGGCTACGCACTGTACCATTCGGGTGCGTCTTACTAAGGACTTTAAAGCTCAAATCAAACTTAGAGCAGCTGAGTGACGAACATTATCCTCCAAGCTAATGTCCATTATTTTTAACAACTTTATCCTTCAATTTGTACAAAAACTTATCTACACCAGAGTTTATTGTTTTCAATTTGTACAAAAACTTATCTACACCTGAGTTTATTGTTAATAAATTATTAAAATAAATTGTAATTAATGAATAATAACACGACGTTTGTTATAATTGTTATTATTATTAATTAGTTATTGGTGGATTATTATCAGTGATTATTACTATTATTTATGTGTCGTCGTGCGCCTTCTGGGTATAATAAATGAAAAACTGTCAGGAAGGGTTTGAGAGGGGACATAAAAATAGATCAAAGAGAGAAGCCCGTAAGTATCTTTACCAATTAAAAAGTCATGAAGAAGGATTGTTCGCAGAAAAGGTAATGTTCAAGGAAATCTAAAGCAAACAGCCTACATCTGGACTCATAAGGAAGGACAGAGACCGGTAGCCTCAGCAGCTAACAAGATGCAACTATGAAAAAAAGTTCTCTGTACTTGTTCAATACGGGCGTTGTAAGCCCAAGTCGTGAGAAATAACTGAGCGGTACATTAGCAGTTATCTAACTAACAAGCTGTACAGTGTCCGCAACCAAAGTGGGTCGGGAAAGTCACATGCGACACGTGACACCAAGTGCCCTCCGTACGCTGTTGATCACAGAGTCGATAAGGCGAGAGAATGTTAGTGTTCTATCGAACCACACTCCCAAGTCCTTGATGACCGAAACACGATTGACATTAGCACTCTCAAGAGCATAGGAGTGGTTAACTGGACATTCTTGAATGCATTCATGAGGATAAAGAGCAAGACAATAACGAAAACACCATGACAAAAACGTATCGGGAATGTCCTGAAGAAGGACACAATCACCATGGAAGGAGATAGGTTGCAATATTTTTTTATTGTCTTCGTAACATAGAAAGCAATCAGAAGCTATTCAAGCTAACAGAATCAGAGCTAATCAGAGCTGAAAGAATTTAGATCATTTTAAAAAAATGATATCAAAGAACACCAAATACAAACAGAAAAGGTATGCAAATAGTTGATGTTTTTGCACATACGAATCTTGCACGTAATTTCAGATGATTTAGCTCGAAAGAAGGCACTTGCATTGGGATTAATCGCAATTTATTTTAGTTCCACGCTGACAGGTTACCGGTCGTAGGTGAAGAGAGCGATCGATTCGTTGATCGATCACACAAAACCTTCGAAAGCTCCTTCCAAGAAGTTGGGAAAGAATTCAAGCAGAAAGTAGTAAGGCACATTTGGACGGTATATTTAAGCCGCACGTGAATGCCCTTCACTTAAGGTCGTAGCGGGTAAATTACGGTATGCACGCGCTCCGTCTTCAAGTAGAGTTCGAACGGCGAAATCAGACCAGAGAAGTGAGGATCATGCTCTAAAGAGAATAGTTATTGGTTTTTTAAAAGAAGGCTTTGAGTCAGCAACATCTTTGATCTCGTAACAGTTTAGCAAAGGGGCAACAAAGAGGGATAGCAGCCTTCACAATACTGAGATATAATTCTAACGCTTCTTCCACCTAGTATTTTTCACCATTTCGGTATGCAACTTCGATTATACCCGTGAAAAAGGTAAGAATTCAGAATGAGAGATGACGAGAGATGACTTGACAGTTGAGACTTGAAGACATGATATAACATGTGGTGTGGTAAAGCCGTACCACACAACCGTAAGGTAAATACAATACTTTTTCGTTCGTTGAGACTATATTTTGAACAGAATCTCTGGTAAAATGAATAGTTAGTGAACAAATAGAGAAGGAAGGAGAAACAAATGACAAAAAGAGATAATACAACTAAAGGAATTATTCCTAGAAAGTAAACCGTAAGTAAGAAACGATCTGAAAGGAAATGGAGAAACTACAAAACGGTTATACTCTTTCTGTGATGAGCATTATCGTTTATAATCAACACCATCGCTTAGATCACAGATGTGTACTTTACTTTTCAATAACATAAATGTTTGAAAACACACCTAAAATTCACGCCGGATATTTATAGGGGTAAATTTAGTATATCTCGAGTAATATAGACACCAATATAGAGACGCTAGTCCAAGGAAACGATATTGAAGAGCATTTCGAATTTACCTTTTTATATTTGTTGACATTTTAATTAAACTATTGAACAATTTAAATGATTATATGCTTTTTATAGTTTTGCTTACTGTGTAACATCCAAATTTCAATAAACAAACAAAAAATCTTGAATGAAAAACAACAACTTATGTTTTCTATCAATTACGTTTTTTTAGTTGTTTGTTTTTTTTTTTATCAGTTTATCTTTTCAAGTTTTTCATCGAGAGCAGCTTTGGAAAACACCCCACAGTTTTCAATAAGTGATATTTCTCACAACAAAATAATTCCAATCACACATAATAGCGTTCAGTTTGGTTTACGTTATGATTGGCCTCGATTTGCTCCGCCTTTTTACCGCAAAACCACTTTTACTCAAAGAAAATGCAGGGAAAATGATAAAAACCCCCACCTTGCTTTCATTGTAGTCACGCTTGTACTGTGATAGCATGCCCTACGTAAAGTTATCTAAACACACATTGCATGATTTCAACGTATGCTGCTCCAATTATGAGATGGAATAAGATGTTCAATCATCTTTCTCATTCACTGCCAGTATGCCACTCATAATTGTTTGCGTTGAATAAGTGTTAGGATAACAATAGAAGCGCAAGCGCTAACAATAATGTTTGGTTTGACTGTGGTGAACAGGCGCATACTCGGTGTGCAAAACAAAATTTGTCCGCCATGACTTCATGAAACATTTACACAAACACATACAATAATTATAGGTAAATTAATTCACAACTATAAATAATCTAATCATCTTTTTAAATATTGTGACAATGATCACGAAATTGTCTATAAATTTAGTCTGTTCAACTGTTGATACGGTTTCAACTGTAGGTTTGCGAATTATCAATAATATAGCATGTTTTATTTCAATATTGTGGTTACTTAAGAATATTCTTTAAGGATGAAAAATTTAAAAATGTATCCTCCAACCTTTGTAGAATCTATCGGTTAGCAAATAACCTAATTTGAAGTGACTAAAATGGAAAAATATCTCATTCAAAATCATTAATCACTGAAGAATGAACGAGAAAATCGGGATGAAACGAGACAGCCCACTCAGTTATTGAAAATAGGGGAAATTTGTGCAACCTAGCAGGGAAAGTGTGCATGATTATTTACTTTATGAATGTTGAAGTGAAAGAGACGATGTCGGTTCTTTTGAAGTGGCTATATGTCATGTCTCTTTCGCCACATGCATTTTTATTTGCATGCTGTGTGAAGACAAAGTAAGGGGTTGTAGAGACACACAGAGTATAGAACAAAAACAGAGAGAGAGAGAGAGAGAGAGAGAGAGAGAGAATCAATTCCGAAATAGGGGAAAAATTAGAAGGAGAGAAAAACACATAGTTGGAGTTGTTTCGTTTATGCTCAGGAGCTCGAGGAAATGTTTATCATATTCAAAATGAATCAGTGCTTCTGTGGACACCGTCTAGATTAGACGATATTAGATAAGGTGTACATTGCATCTGGCTGCTCAGTGTTACCATACTAATTTGTTGTAACATCACGTACACACTCCCCATGGCGGGCCCATTTTTGTCTCCAATGCCTGGAGACTTACTAACGGAATACATGTTTGGCAGGCGTCGCCAACGTCGGAATCGTACAACTTTCACACCGCAACAGCTGCAGGAACTAGAACAATTGTTTCTTAAAACCCATTATCCAGATGTTTTCCTGCGCGAGGAGGTGGCGTTACGAATTAATCTAAGTGAAGCCCGAGTTCAGGTGATTAATTATACAAACTTTTACAATAGTTTCTACAACATGTTCATACAACAGTTGGTTGTCGAATCATCCAGCTATGTTTTTATTTTTCGTGGCTCAGCTTTCGCGTTTAAAAAGATGGGATTGTAATTGTACCTCACGCATATAATAGAATTCTCTTTTATATAGTTTGAGATATATGAAATTAGTTCGTTTCTGTGGTTTGTTTAAACAGTGAACGTTTGTGCAAGTGAACATTACACGCTTCGAAGTATTTACAACATATTGTGTAGAATTATTTAAACTCTGTTACGGGTCGCATAAAGTGTTTACATGTTTATGTGAATAATAATAAAATATTAATAACTTAATCAACGATAAATAGTTTGCAAGAGTGATGGAAATTGTGTTAGAATACCAAAAATCAAGAAAGAATTGGGCTGATTAACTAAGAAATCTACATGTTGGATGACTGCAACTGACAGCATCGTGATATTTCGGGCAGTTTGCACATAAAACTTCTAAAAATGGTGGTTTCATTATCCTGAGAGAGACTCCTTCAGGAAATTATGAGCAACGCGAATGATTTCATTTGATAAGTTACATGTGCTTGTTTTAAGTGATCATTAAATATGGTGGCATGCACAAAACACTAAAACCAAGCCACAGTCGCTGCAATGGTAGTCACTAGATCAAAGTAAAATAAACACAAATCGTCAAAACGAATCGAATTTCAAAACACTAATCCTGTTGTTGGTTTTTAAATCGGCTAGGTACCTTGATGAATTAAAAATATCAATTAAGTATTTGCATGTCTTTTGAGAGCATGTATTTCCCTATATAGCAAAATGTGATAATCTAATCAAACTCGCACGTAAATCGAGGTTGAGATGTATTATGTAGTTCCAAATGAAGGCTTATTTTTTAATATATTTTAATGCTGATTGATGCAATATGTCTACATCAGGGTGGAAATGATGAGGTGTAAGGTTTGATAAAGATTCTTTATGTATGATGCAACATCTAGTATCGATTATGAAGCTCTGAAACAAAAGTCATGCTATATTCCGACCTGTGGAATTACGTACATGGTAAGCTGTTTAGAGAATTGTCATTGCGCAACAGATGCACATGACCATCTGAAAGTTGTATGATTGTCCTTTCATTTACGATACCTTCATGTCGTATCATTAAAACTAATAAAAAAATAAAGCGAGTTTTGAATCGAAGTCCACAATGTCCATAAGCGAGTACTACTATATATGGTTATTGTTAAAAGTAATGTTTTGTATGTATTTGTCTTGCTGTAACAGGTTTGGTTCCAAAATCGACGTGCGAAATGGAGAAAACAAGCCCGATTACAATTATTACAAGATGCTTGGCGAATGCGTTGTTTAAGTATGGGTAATGCACAAATAATAATAGGTAAGTGATAATGATGATAAATGTGATAATGAGTGAATTTCCGACCACAAAATTGAACGCAATGATGCAAAAAAGCAAATGAATCAAGTTTGCTTAAAGTTCCTTTTTTAAATTAAAACTGTATTCAATGCCGCGTAAACTACAATCAACATTCAAAAACATAAGAGACGTTTTAAGTTTAGAAGCCCACAAATCATTTATAAATTAAATTCACATAGCCAAATAATATAATCACACCGACGTCGCATTGAAGATTGCAAAATAGCTCCAATTATTTTCTTAAGAACATTTTTTAACAGTAACTAGAACTTTTAATCAAGATATTTATAACTATATGATTCTATCATTAGCCTCGGATTCGCAAACAGCCAGCAGTAATAACCACAGCGGCAGCAGCAACCCCACCACCGCCAGCAACAGCAACAATTACAACAGCAATGAAAATAACACGATAACCAACACAAAGTCTGCCCAAAATGCTCAAACCAATATGGAAAGGTCTGAATATACTCAACAAACAGCGAGTCACAGTTCATCTTATCGTAGCAGTTCAAAAAGTAACAGCTTAAACCTGGCAAAATCTAGTAGAGCCAACAGAGCTGAGTTAAAAGATTGTATAAATGAAAGTAGCGTTATATCTGGTTCTAAAGAAAATCTGGAGCAGTTACCGCTTGAACATAATTTTTTTCAGCAAGACAGTGACAGTTATAAAGAAGCAAGTGTCAAAGCTTCGCTATCTTCGAGCGCGCAGCTAACTTATGCAAATTCTAGTGATACATCATGTGATTCCGAAGAGATCGATCTTACTAGCAATACCGGGTGCATTGACTATTCCAATTCAAACGGGAGTAAACATTGAATTCGCATCTGTCAGCATAATAATGATGCTGACTCAGAATAATGCTAAGTTGTATTCATAATATGTAGATATTTCTTCTGCTACTACAATTGCAATTGATAAACCCTTTTCTAGCCTGTCTGTTTCTCACTCACAACTACGGTTTATATTCCAAATGGAACTAACCGAAGATTGCGCAGCTATTCATGTGGATACCAACGAAGAAGACGAGGGCCATAGACATTTGTTTCCAAATAACACAATTAAAGTTAAGGATGAGTTTGCAAATAAAGACCAACGTATGTTTTCAAATATATATGCTGTGAAAAGGTGTCATAAAAATGATAATACATGGGTGTAAATGCAAATACAATTTTTTGTTACGGACGAACTCACGAATCAGCTCCAAACAAATGTTTAAAAATAAATCCTAACTACTTATAGAATGCCAAAATTTGAAAGAAAAATGGTTCACTGTAACGTGTGAAGGGTTGTATGAAAACATTTGTATGCTTGTTTACAAGCAGCTTTTTGACGTTGTGTAGAAAACAATATCAAATCTTAATCAACCACTTCAAAACTAACAGTTTTATCACACTGAACGAATTGAAAATTATCACGCATATACGCTGGTCCGTTTTTATTACTTCTTTTGTGACCTCATTGCAGTGCAGGCATCGTTATCACCACTTTAATGCATACGGTGCCTTGAAGTATTGCTGCACAGTTCTTCCTGCACAGTGTTGATATCTGGTAGTTACTTGCGGCAACGCGAAACTAGTGCCGTTGAAACGAGTGATGTGGATGGTCGGTTGTGATTACTGTGCTATTTAATTGGAGTAGAGCAGAATTGGTATGTATGCTCCACAAGCCTGCTAAATTGATTTTTACAAATCCCGTAACGATTAAAAACACTAACAGTATCGAGCACAACATTTTCGGCAACTTGCTCTACTTTACTGTGCATTATGGAGGCTCATTATATATAGAAAAACATATAGTTTTTTGGATATCAAGTAATTCGTAATCCATGAGTGGTGTTCGCAAAAAAAATGGTAAAGCTTACGGTTATAAGGGTTGCGTAGGTAAAGCAAGACAATGATTGCTCATTTTGTATTAAGACTTCAGTTATATGTGACTCAAAACCATATAATCAACCACATAAAATGACCTAAGACAGTTAATGATTAAAAAAAAACAATTCAATAAAAAGTATCGAGTTTGTATTATACATTGCTAATAGATTCTCTACGATTCGATAAAGACGAAAATAATTATCGCATTCGGCTTTTGCCAGATGTCTATTACAACGCAATATTTTTCATCTTGGATGAAACTTTATTTTCGTTTCTGATATTGCTTTATTGGGTCTTTTCAGCGAGACCTTATCCAAAAAGAGTAAACATGTACAAGTTATATAATGACAACTTGTTTTGCTGTGCCAATTAAAGCAAGAGTTACGCTATCACGCACACGATCACAAGAGATGAAATTAAAAATAATATAACATGGAACCGCAACATTCAAACTTTGGGACCGCCAATGTGGGTGAAATACAATCACAAGCGTATGAATTCACGTATGCGGTGCATGCTGTGTGGAACGTATTGCAAAGAAGTAAAAAATCTCATAAAAAAAACACATCATCAAGCTACTTTTCAGACAAGTCAATAACCGCTCAGTCAGAGTGAGGTAATGATAAACGAAGGAAGGAACATTTATTCGCTCCGAACCTCCGCTCAGTCAGAGTGAGGTAATGATAAACGAAGGAAGGAACATTTATTCGCTCCGAACCTTAAAACGTGTTATAGGTTTGTTCGAATCGTTTTTTTCGATGGAACTGATCGTGAGACGTGTGAAATACTGAACTAAGACGGCACATATTGTGAGTTTCAGTGTTGTGCTCGGGGATGCGCTATTCGTTTTATTGCTTTGTTAATTGTGTTTGAAATAAACCCCATTATAATAAAATTATAATAACCACGAAAGTGATTTATTTAACATAAAGGGGTTTTACTAAGGAGTTGTGGCATATCCGTAAAAGTACAATTGTTTGTGTTTTTTTTCACAAGCATCTGTATGAACCTTTGTCCTACACAACATTACGACCATCCATCGCTCCTTTACGTGGATAAGTTGTATATATTTGGTGAACGTAACCTTTCTTATAAAAAACAAGATTTTAATGTGCTCTTTCTATCTTCACATTCAGCAACACTTCTGTAAACCATAATCCGTTGACAACACTGAATTGTAAGGACCGTTAGTGAATAATCATGAAAAGCATTGTTTTACTAGTGCTTTATGTCATACCATACTATGTGGCAGTTTCCAATGTAATAGTAGTATATAAATGTATAAATGAGGAACAATGTCATAGAGAGTATGATCACACCAATGACACTCATGATTCTAATACCTACACCAGTTTGAATCATTGTCGATTAGTATGTGGTAAGTACGGCCCGTTATGGCCTCGACCCACTGGCGCAATAGATCTTGATAAGGAAACCACGCGTATCGATCTTACAAATGTACGGTAAGTTGTTACTCTATTTTCCGATATTGCAATGAACTCATTTGTTTATATTTATTCTGCAGTTTCGAGCTACCATCTTCCAATCAAACCGCTGAAGGAAAAAGAATCATCATAGAAACTACAAAATATTTCCTACGCAACCTACGGCGGGAGTGTACAACACCATGCGATTATTCATCTGGAATGCCACTGCTTATAAAATTGGATGTGACATCAACTTCAACTGACTTGAATTGGTCCACGGATGAAAGCTATAAGCTTACTGTTTCTCTTGAGCATGCTGACACACCTGTCGCTATGATACAAGCAAACACAGTGTTTGGTGCCCGACATGGCTGTGAAACTCTATTACAATTATTTGCGGTGGTTAATGATAATTTAAACTCCGCTAATGCCTCACTTCATATTCTATCGCGTGCAGTTATCGTTGACCGACCAATATATGCGCACCGTGGCCTCTTGCTGGATACTGCTAGAAATTTTATTCCACTTAAATCATTGAAAAGGCATCTAGAAGCAATGGCTGCATCTAAAATGAACGTATTTCACTGGCATATGACAGACACGCAAAGTTTTCCATTGCAATTGGATCGCGTTCCAGAAATGGTTTCTTACGGAGCCTACGATACGGATGCTGTTTATAGCCCGAAAGATGTGAAGGAAATAGTAAAATACGCAAAGAGTCGAGGCATACGTGTCATAATTGAAATCGATGCTCCAGCGCACGCGGGTAAGCATAGTTAGTTGTTTGTTCATGGTCAGTTCATAAATCATAAATCATAAATAATGCTCCAGTTGTTTCATTTGCAATAATATTCTAAATAATTTATGTTTCATATAAATATTATTTATATTTTTTATATTTTAGGTAATGGATGGCAATGGGGGCCTTCAAAAGGGCTAGGTGACTTAGGTGTCTGCATTAACAAACAGCCATGGCGCAACTTTTGTATCGAGCCACCATGTGGGCAACTTAACCCAGCTAATCCCAACTTGTATGACGTGCTACAACAGATCTATCACGAATTGATCGACCTAAATAGAGATGAACCAGCTATTCACATGGGAGGAGATGAAGTCTATTTCAGCTGCTGGAATGACACCGAAGAAATAGTGAACTATTTAAAAAACCAAGGAAGGGGTCAGAGCGAAACAGATTTTCTTCATCTGTGGAGTGAATATCAAGTAAGTAGTATCTCAAGTATACAAGTACTTATCAATAGCGGTGAGCAAACTAAATGGTTGTTGATACTCTGGACATCAATTATGCTTGAACATTAACATTTATTTTGTTCATATATATCTTTTAAGGATAAGGTGCTGTTGTTATGGGATAATGCAACATCTCTTGCTGTAGAAAAATGTACAAATGAGACATTTGAACCAAACCTTAATCAACAATCATCTCCAGTGATTCTGTGGTCGAGCAGATTAACTGACCCCTCCGTAATTCGCCAGTTTTTGTCGAACAAGCGATATATCATACAAACATGGGTGCCATCAAGCAGTGATGTACCGCAGCAACTACAAAATTTAGATTATAAGCTCATAGTTTCAACGAAAGACGCATGGTATTTGGATCATGGATTTTGGGGAGTAACAAAATATTACAACTGGAAAACTGTCTACAACAATCGGCTACCCATTGGCAAAGGAATTTTGGGAGGAGAGGTTTGTGTATGGACAGAATATATCGATGCATTTTCAATCGAAGGGCGCGCTTGGCCACGAGCAGCTGCAGCTGCTGAACGACTTTGGACAAACCCCACTACAAACGCTCTGGATGCAGAGGCACGTTTTTTTCGTCATCGTAACCGATTCATGGTACGCGGACTGCAACCGGAAGCCGTTGCTCCAAAATGGTGTGAACAGAACGAAGCCCAGTGTCATTAACAATGAAAGACTACACACTAACTTATGATAAACTCGAGCTAAATCGGACGATCTTATACAAAAACAAGTTGTTACGATTAAGAAATTCAAAACTCAATTTTGCGTGTAGATCAGTTAAGCGTTTGGTATTGTCATACATTCCAGTACTGCAAAAAAACCTTAACCTACCAATCCATTCATTTTTATTGCAAGTTATTCAAACCCAACGTTTCCAACCCGAAAAAACTAATTTATAAATACGACAAAAAACTTAAAAATAATACCGAATTGTCTGGATTTCTGTATGGTAAGATATTCAATGATTTTATTTTTATTAATTAAAAATATACATTACTTGTGTGAAGTAAAATAAAAAGATAAGTTAAGGTTATAGCATAAACATATGTTAAAATATGATTAATTAATTCCTAGTGAGTAGTGAATCTGTTTCACTTGTTCATATCAGCTTAGTTTATTTACACAATAATTTACAAAATACAGGATTTTTGATCCCTTCTTGAACAGTTCCCATAGTAAGATGAAATCGTCCCACTCAATGTTGAAATCCTTCCACCCATTCTTGAAATGGCATCTCCCACACAAGGCTTCATCACTGTGTTTAACATGTAAAGTTTAAAACTTCCAATGACGTAACTGTATCGATTTGTTCGAGGCCAATCTTTGAACTACACATTATAACCACTTCAAGAATGGTTGGAAGGATTTCAACTTTGAGT
>KB673013.1:50068-80592 GCA_000349145.1 Anopheles dirus
CAATAACTTTCTGAACTTGTCGATTATATGCCCGAACATGTCGACAGCTCGCTGAACATGACGATAGAACCCTCGAAAACCCTGTAATATGCCCGAACATGTCGACAGCTCGCTGAACATGTCGATAGAACCCTCGAAAACCCTGTATCCGCGTAAGTCGGAAACTGACTGTATTTGGCCGATTTGTTTTGTTCTGATTTTTGGCTTTGACAGAAGAATCCCAACTCACAGCACTGACAGCATTGACGCTTGACGAATTGTATTTCGTGTAAACAGGCTTCTATAACCATTTTCGCAAGGCATCCTTCTCTGCCAAGTTTTGACAGCAACTTTGTTTGTTTATTTTTATGGATGCTACGGTACGAGCAGGAATAAGCGGTATTAAGCGATTTAATTAAAATTTGCAATAATGGAAAAATATGTGCTTAGTGACCTTATCGGTGAAGGTTCCTTCGGTAAAGTGTATAAAGCTGTCGACAAAACAACTGCAACTATAGTCGCTCTAAAAATCATAAATAAGGTAAGCTGGGCGTCGGAGGTAGAAGCGTGATCATATTGTTTTATCTTCCATATTTCACAACGACTTCGATTGATTTTTTCATCAATTATTCACACAAATAGGAGCAATTAGGATTCTTCCGTTTGTTTCTATAATTTAAACAATGCTTTAGTGTGCAATAATTGGCTATGTTGTTTACTAGTATTGCACGGATTTTAATGATTTTCTATCCACTACCTTGCCTAGTTGATTATCAAGTTATGAATTTAGAATCATGTAAATTTTTGCTTTTTGTATTCCAGCGTGGCCGATCTGGACGCGAACTTAAAGGGTTACGAGGAGAATGTGAAATTCAGCAAAATCTTAGACATCCAAATATTATTCGTATGTTGGATTCGTTCGAAACAAACAACGAAATTGTAGTTGTTACGGAATACGCAAAAACAGACCTGCACACGCTGCTGCGCGATGGATCATTAGGAGAGCCAAAAACACAACGTATCACCTTCAATCTAGTGTCTGCACTCTACTATCTTCATTCGCATCGGATACTGCATCGAGATTTGAAGCCACAAAACATATTGCTTGACCGGAATATGTGCGCAAAGCTGTGTGATTTTGGTTTTGCTCGAAACATGACTATGGGAACACACGTATTGACATCTATAAAAGGAACACCCCTGTATATGGCACCGGAGTTGTTGGAAGCGAAACCATACGACCATCATGCGGACTTATGGTCACTCGGATGTATTATCTATGAAATGCTTGCAGGCGAACCACCGTTCAGTTCCACGTCAATGATACATTTAGTTCGTCTGATTCGTAATCAGTACATCAAGTGGCCAAGCTATTTGACAACCGTTTGTATTTCATTCGTACAAGGTTTACTTGAAAGAGATCCTTCTAAGCGTATGAGTTGGGCAAAAATTCTGGAACATGGATTTGTGAAAGGCCATATTTTAATCATTGAAGAGAACACCCCGCAGTCGCCGTTTACACATCCCCTAACAGCTTCACAGTCCCGCGATAAAATAAATCAAGCCAAACAAATTTCCAACAGAATGGAAACAAGTAGAAAGCAGCAAACTAAATCATGTGACGAAGAACTGACCACGTCTAAGGACAGCATTAATGTTATTTTGCAAAGTGACATTGAGTATCAAGAAACGGATACTGATGAATGTGGTGGTAATAACACTACGACAAGTAAATTCAATGAGTTCAATCGTTTCGAGCTAGCTCCTAACTCGCAGAGAGCAAGTTCTTATGACGGGAATAAGGAAGAACAACTAACGACAGCCATTCAGATACAGGAAAATTCAAATCTCATAGTTAACCGCTTCAACGATAATTTTCCTATTATCACGCTACGTCGCCCCATACCTACCGTACCGATCATAGAACCAAGTAACGACGCGATGCAATTCAATACATCAAGGGAAAATTTAATTCAAGGATGTGGCAGATCTCAAGAATTAGAAAGGCGAAAGCTTAGTCAAAGTATTGACAATTTTTCAATGCGGATTGAATCAAACAAGCAAGGAACTGCTCGCAGTCAAAGTGGGCGCAGAACATCACACTCTTCCGTGGCCGCACACGAAAGCACTCATGAAAAATGCACGGAGAAGATTACACCAAACCTGCTTCCGGGGTGGGACTCTTGTGATGAATCGCAAAACCCTCCAATAGAAAATGAGGAATGGCTCGCTTTTCTACAACGTTCTATACAAGAGATATTCGATGGAGAATTGGAATCATTAAAACAACAGAATTTTGTATGCATTATCGTTGCTCCGCTACGCAACTGTCGTGCCAGCGCTAAAGTGGTGGAAAATGTTGCACACTTACTCAGTTTGCCTTTGGCGCTCAACACACCACCTTCTCTATTAAGGGACATAATTAATGTATACGGAGAACTAAAGTTGGTGCCGAATTTAGTATACGCATCGAAACTGTTGTGTAACAAACGAATCGACGAAGGTTCTTCAACTAGTGGAAGCCACTCTCGGCTGAACTGCAATCAATCGGTGTGCTCCATTCGCCAGCTTTCTACCTTAGACAATGATGAGATTAAAACGCTAAGCGCTGTATACGATCTAATGTGTTATCTCATTCATATGGGAGACATATTTTTAAATCAGTTCTGTGACGCTGTTGAAATTCTTGGTGCGAAGGAACTGTTCGTCAGTTTTATCAACGTCGTACATGTTAATGATGAATACGTTCATTTAGTTTGTTCATTGCTCGCTCTCCTCAATTGTGCCTTACGAGAACTTCCGGAGAATGCGGAGATCATCGAACAAATAGTATTTCACGAGAATGTTAACATTATGTCGCTACTGAAGCATGGTGACGCTGTTCTTCGGTGGGTTAGCTCTTACTATCGTTACTGTGTTTTCCAGTTCATTTTTATTTTTACTTTTTAACAGGCTCCGCACGTGCATGCTTCTTCGAATACTGGCCCGATTCAGTTGTGTAGCATTGCAAAAACGATGGACAAGTGAAATTAAAGATTACCTAGACGTGCTTCTATTGGACAAAAATGAAGAAGTTAAAAAGGTAAATAACACTCATTTCAATGCATAACGTGTCTTCTTAACTTTACCCTTTTTTCTATTCTAGGAAGCGAAATTTGCTATCGAAGAATTCAAGTATCTTACATTCGTTACTACCGGAACGTGCTGATTGATAATCAATTTATTATTTTGTAAATGGATTTTTATGGTGTCAATATTATATGTGTATATATTTGATAAACATAAAGCTACGTGCATTAAATATTATTTCAAATAAATAATGAAAGAACTCGGTAAGGTTTAAAACAGCAACATAATATTTATTTTTGAGTTTTCAAGTCTCCGTTCTCAGTGATTTACTGGACTTATCAACTCATCCCCAGGTCTTTTGTTCAATCATGAGTCGCGAAAGGTTGGAATCATTACATCAATCATTACAGCAGACGATTTTAAATTCACTTCATTCGTTAGTGAAAAGATAGCTAACAATCGATCGACGTAAAGTTTTGTCATATTTATTTTAACATGAAATATTTTATATTGTATTATGCTTGGGTGAATCGCACAATTCCTGAACATACGAATTGAAAATGAGACATCAGTGTTGTGAGAGTTATTCCTATGGTACAAAATTTATGGAAACTTATCTGGACTTCAGCTTTGCATATAACACTGTAATTTGGCGCAACATATTTTCCGACTTATTTTTTATCTATTCTTTGAACATATAACGCCCAAAAACGTATTGAAAATGGAGAATAAGCTAATTTTATTCGAATAATCACTTTATTCAACAAACTGCTAAAACGAAGTAACAAATTATGATAGTAACAATTTCTATTGACGAATTCATTCTTTCAGTAAAAATTCGTGTATCAAATGGATTTCTGAGGAATAATATAATGTTTTATTTTATTTGACTGATTGTTCACTTGTTGTTGACGAAAAAAAGCTAAAATAACCCATATTTTGCATATATGAAATAAGATTTATATATATTTATCGGCGGTTGGAATCGCCCGTCACTGGCTGTTATCTGCCAATTTGTTATCCTGGCCGTTCTTGAGGATGATTAAACGTCTTCACCGCGCCTACCACGTGCCGAGACGTCCGTCTTCATTATACTGGCATGATCAACCGAAACCTGGCAAGTCTGATGCGCTGCACTATAGTGACTGGTTCGATTTTTTCGATTTTTGATTCGATTTTTTTATAGACATCCGCCGCATCATCCCCGAAAGGGGTTAATACGGCCAGGCCGTAATAAAAAATCAAACAAACAAACAAACAAACAAAACAAACGCCGCACTAAAGATGTCTAAGCCATCAGCTTATGATTTGATTTGATTTGTAAAATATTATCCTCAAAGATTCGACCGTTGTGTCGCGGATGGCTCTTTCTAACACTGTTCTGTCACTATTATGACAAATATTATATATTCGATGAATATCCAATTCAGAATATCCGATGTTGAGCTAGTTTCAATAATGTTTTTTCGTATGTTGCTATTTTTCTTGACTGGTGTACACTGAAGGCCTAGGACTGTAAACTATAAACCAAACACAAATTAAATCCGCAATAAGTGAGAGTTTACTGCTTACGTTACTTTTAACCAAAGTGTTTAACATTTTAAAAAGTTTGCAGGCAGACGTTAGGATTAATTATTATAAGATCATTTACCACACTTTGATAGAGACGGTTCGATGGCTCACTCTTACTCAGTTCGCACATTTTCAATCTCCGTCTCTTCCAAGGAAGGCTCCCAAGTAAGCCGGCAAACATTAGCCTAGTAAGCCTGGTTGCAAACATTAGCCTAGTAAGCCACTCGACGGCAGTCATCACTGCGTAGGTCGTTACGCCAAAAAAGAAGAAGAGATTTTTATTAACCTGTAAGTTTTATTGTGGAACATGTAGCATCAGAATAGCAATACGGTTAATAAAAAAATATTAACATAAATGTATACACACCATTATTACATCCACTACACGTAAGAAAATAACACGGCATACTAAAATAACACGGCATAATTAACGATGATGACATCGTAAGCTTCAAACGGAACACGGGAATATAATGTCGATTTTGTAAAAAGAAACAATGGCATTTCAGAGTAGTTTTCCATTTTCGATTGAGTCATTGTAAGGTCGTTTGAATAGAAATTTTGTATTACGCGTGATGAATCATATTCCTATGTTTTGGTTTGATAACATTTTACACCTGTTGAAAGCTTTTTCGTTTTTTTGATAAACAAAAGTAGCGGAACACTGTTCTACGGCGAACAACACGGCATTGAAATACAGTATACTATACTATACGATAGCTCCAATAATCGTTTGAAAAGTCGTTGAAAAATACAGATTATTTTGAACGATCTTCAATACCGTAGGCATATTTCTGAGCGATTTTTAAACAAACGAACTAAAACAAACGAGCCACAAGTATTGGTTCAAATTTTGCTCTGTTGAAAAGGTAACATTTCAAACAATGCAAAGTCAAGCAGCGGTACGACTACCTAAATGGCAACGATCGAATGCTGACAGAGATACGTTGAAAATTAGAATTGAGGAAATAGCATCACTTGAAAATCAACTGGTGGCCATCTAAATTTCTCATTGACATAAATTTTCATAATGTAAGTTCTTTTGATGTAATAATTTCAAACATAGTTTAAACAATGTTCTATGCTATACAGCAGTCATGAAGTCTACGACATAACTTATTTAAAGACAAAAAGACAATCTAAACTATTATTTATTTTTCAAACTCCACGCACTGAGTTGCCACTGCATTCATACACAAGGGTTAATTTGCATGCAGTGCTCTTTCCATGCGTGTTCCACGTTTTTCTCTTTCCATTTTTCCTGCCAAACATTCCATTCCAGAAACTACCCTTCTGTTTCCACCTCAGACATCGGTCCTTCCTCAACTCCCCTTCGAAAGATAGCACAATAAAGAGAAAGATAACCCTGTCGTGTGCGCCGCTCGCCGCTGTCACCTAGTGTTCTAGATTTTCGCTTCAAATATGGGTCACCGAAGGGGGCAAATCTTGGAGTTCAATGACCGTCCCAACACCGTCGTCTTGTTGAACGTCTTTGCTCCCTTGTTTGTCGTTGTCTATGCTGGTGCCAGTGTAGTAGTTGTGGTTATTATTGAATGAACTACGCTACGTTCATCCGTGTCGTGTTGACTATTAAATATCAGTGTGTCGTCGCGATTTAGACTCTTGGATAGTTAAAACAACTACCCCTCAATGTTTCCCACGGTTTTTGCTTCTCCCACTGCATATTGTACCACGTATCTCAGCCTATTCGCGATAGTTGTTGTATTGTATATACATACGCAAGTACGCACATGTTCTGGATATACAGTTACCTATATGCATAATAGAAATTTATATCGTTGAAAGTGGTCCAGCATTATTAAATAAATTAATTTTCATCGCTCAATGTACACCACAATGAGGTTAAATCTTTTCTATGTGTATGATATTTTCTTTCTACGGTATTAAACACGAAATGTGTTCAAATTTGAACATGCTTGTATTGTACATTACATAATAGACTAACAGCATAAACACATTTTTCAATTTCATGCCTCGTTCAGGCTGCTGATCATAGAGTGTCATAATTTATTTGTCAAAAATATCGAAAGGAAAGCTTGAAGTAATATTTTATGGTTATTGGAATAAGTTTGAATTAAAATGAATATTACCCTATGTTTCATGAATTTATTATAGTGACCGACCCAAACACAATCGCCGTATGTATTACATATTTAAATACTGTAGAAGCACATATTACCAATAAAATGAAAGGATTTATGTTTTATAACCATTTCTTCCTAGCGAGCCAGAGCATTAACCAGTCGCATTAATACGACCAGAGCATTAACAACAAAAAACAGGCAATCAATATAATATATTCAATTAAATATTTTGCCATGAAACATTAAAAAGTTTATTGTTTATTAAACAAAAAAATAATGGTACCTCTTGTTTTGCTTACGTTATAGAAAAATTGTATCATGATTGTTATATAAAATATATATTTGTTCATGCTGTTCTCAAAAGAAGTGTTTCAGTTTATGAAGCAGTTTATGAGATGTCGATTTCAGAAGTTTAAATAATACATGTCTTATACTTACATATGTGTGCTACTCCTTTATTAAATTTAATTGGATGTTTTATCAACCGTCATTCGATTGTAAGGTAATATTTCTTCTTGCATTTATTTAGTTACAAAACATACCATATTTTATATAATGGTTATACGCTTTACTTATGCTATGGATTAATAACATCTAACATTTCCTTATTATTTATCCTACGAGAGGAGTTGAGCAGATCAAGCAAACCGCATTTATATTGTACGCATAATTATATATTATGCTAAAACCGTCTCTTACGTAGCTACACATACTTTACGCCAGTAGCAAAACACTACTCGAGTAATAACTAAATCGAAAGACCAAAACCCGCTAGGAAACAAAAATCAAGGCCCATACGAAAAAAACAGCATATTGAGGTCCTAATTTGAATACCGACCAGCTGACTGGAGAAAGTCTGGACAGAAATTCGTGTGAGTTCATTAACCGAGCGTTACCTAAAGCAAAAGTCTGCACCATCCTCTTGGCGAGTCGCACACCCAAACTCGCAACGTCCACTCTTGGCCCAAGTACATCATCATCAGGTCGGTCTTCATATCTGCTCACCGGTCAGACTTGCTTCCAAACGTGAGGAGAATGCGGTATGACGAAAAACGAGGTTTACTTCGGTACCGGTCGTACTATTGATGACCGGCTTGACCGGCCAGTGACGACGGTGATGTTGATCTTTTTGTCTGGTTTGTCTGTCTTCGTTTGGGGGGTGTTTGCTAGGCATTTGACCAATTTTACGATTGACCAATACCTGGTCGCTATTTTCTTTTTTCTCGGCAACATGTTTCAGTAGTTTTTTTTTCATTCAATACTTGCGCTTCTGTACGATGTCTAGTTTATTCTGTTATTCTTTAAAATAAAAAAAATCGCCTTTATTAGTTTAGTACGTTTGGTAATTTTACTAAGTTTTACTAAGTTTTAAGTTATTTTACTATTTGGATTCGAATATTCCTGTATTTTATTTAATGTCTGGTACAGTTTTTTTACCTCGATATGAAACCTACTGCAAATAATGAACAGCATAATATGACATAACTCCAGTTAATGTGTTTTTTTTCTTATTGACACGTTCAGCCGGACAATTCATGCATTTAATGTTTTAAATTATGTTGTTCTATTAAAATCGGAAATGCCACCCTGTACATGAAACAAATCACGATTTGAGCAGTCTCTTCATTGAACTACGATTTGTAGCGTAGTTTAGGCATGTACAAAAAAAGTTATTAAAAACAATTTGGCGTTTGACCTGAAGATTATCATACTGTTATGTAATATTTACTAAATAAGAAAAAATCAATGCACTATAAGAGCTTGTTTAAACATACTATTCATAACACGTCCACACTCAAAGAAACGACTTGGCTACGTGCTTGAAAAGCAGCTCTTTATATACACAGCTGTCAATATGAACCATGCTAAACAGCATTAAATGGTTTTTGACCACCTTCAATTAATGATTGCTTTTAATCAAATGTGATTTAATTGTTAAAACAATGACATACAGTAAAATAAGCAAGCTGTAAAATATTCATCATACTAATTATCTAGTTAACTTCACAAACTTATCTACTATCTTAGATTGTTTGGGGTACAAAATTGGCGGCAGAAAAATAATTCTTAATCAATACTACAGAAAATGCTACAAAATTTAGAACATTACAGGGACTGGTGTTCGTACTATACGCCGAAGCGATTACAAGCTGGTTATGTCGAGAGTAACAGAACTTGAAGGAGGAAGTATGCGACATCAAAAGACCGCAAACCGGTAAGTTGTTTATTAGCGGCAGGCCAAGTGCTTGTGGTACCGAGTAAAACGATGGCCTAAAGGTTCAATTACCTTTGATAGTGAAAGTCCGAACACTTTGCAATGTGTCTGTTTACCACGTCCGCATTCGCATGAACGTTCAAGTGTTTATGCACCTGGGTACAAGACAGCTTGGCAAGCTACTAATCGGTAAACGAAGCTAAGGCGATAATATACAGGAATACGGAAAAAGATATCCACCACCGTAAGGTATTGGCAGACAACAGGCTGCACCAACCAGTTGCTGGCTGATTTAATTCAATACGGTTATATGTTCATGAGATCGGTTGTTGAACTCTTAGCACACATTTTTGCAGCCATGACTAACACCGGGTTGATGGTCATTCCGCAAAAAGCGGCATTCAGTAGAGTTTTGGTTGCTCGCATAGTTCTTGAAAGTACTTATTTTTCACCTAGTAGTTTATGGTTTCATAATTTTCGAAATGTTTAGTTAAATGTGTCTAACATTACAGTAGCTAAGAAACGTTTATGAGAGCGTTTCTGTTTTACGGTGAGCGTTAAGTGTTTTGTATTGAATTTTCAATATAAATATTTGAACATACTCGTATTTCTCCATAAATTTTAACTTTTTTTTAGCTCTTTGACAGAAAAGCTCAATCCTAAAAGGTATATTTAATTACAATTCACGATATAGCAATGAAGAACCTCAGAAAACGGTGTCAATAAGAACTTTCAATAAATAACACTCATTATATTTTCTTCGATACAATTTTTTCGAGTTGTTTATCGTAACTTTTGAAAAAATATTCAACTATATGTTATTCATTTATAAAACTTACTAATATACTGTTTTTCCATGTGCATCACTAGTAGTACCAGTAATGACATTTTACTAAATGTAATTCGATCACTCGTTAAATAAACTCACTTTATTAGTATGACATGTCCGTATACATTAAATGTTACGTCAATACACATAATTGTAAATAAACTTTGTGTGTGTTAGTTGATTTTACTTGAACACGACATGTTTAAATGTGGTTGCTTCTAAGACCCATGCATGCTAGGGAATATACTTACAGATACAAGGTCAGTTATTTTGAGTCAGAAAATAAATAAGATATGCAAAATTATGTAGGGTTGAAAGTATAAATGTAAAAATTCGTACGGTATCAATGTTTGGTTTTAACCTCAGAAGTTCGACCCATATTGTGATATTTTTCAAACTTTAAAACTTAGTAAGCTTACCTTATATTTTTCCAGTATTTGTTCCTATTATAATCGTTAAACTATGTCGAATAAAAAAAGGTTTTGGTTATAAAGGCTTGTAGATGTGATATTTTACTAGTATTTATTACAGACAACCCTGTAATAATCTAACACAACGATAAAATAACCTTTCCCTTCTCTCATAACTACGGATAATACTGTGCTGAAAGAGGAAAACATGAAAGTTACAATATATAAATTGCATAATTGTTGTATTCAAATTGAGTAACGTGTGAAACTTCTATTGTAATAGAAATGCTCTAATTAATGGAACATTCTATATTCGTGAACTTTTTATGTTGGTGTTAATATCTATTGTTTCAAGATGATATAAGAAGCTGTAGAATATCTAGAATATATGTTTTCATATCGTTTCAAATTTTTCATTGCTTATACCCGTTTACACATTACCGGGTCTTGAAACAGTTGACTAGATAGTCCAAGAAC
The DNA here is from genome assembly GCA_000349145.1 of Anopheles dirus. NCBI lineage: Eukaryota > Metazoa > Arthropoda > Insecta > Diptera > Culicidae > Anopheles > Anopheles dirus. The sequence continues at coordinate 60,725 of KB673013.1, forward strand.
AGACAACATCCAACATAATTTTTTTAAATTTGATTATAATGTGTAAAATAAAATTTAGCACGACTAATGAAACGCAATTATGAAATCTACGACTGTTACAATACTAAAAAAAATCTTATATGAACCCTGTGAATTAAAAAATAACATTAAATGTTAATAAAAAGGTTGTCTTCGTTTATGCCAGCGCTAGGCAAATCCTTTTTTTTCGATTTCAGGAAAAATCTGAAACCCCAAGTGGTGAAACAGTTTGAAATTCTGAATGGGCTACTGAAACAAACCTTACATCAAATCGCATAATTTAAAAGGATTCATATCGCACGCATAACCGTAAAACAGTGCAGATATGTGCATAACAGAGTGCAGTAGTCTGCTTGAAGTAACATTACATTTAAACTCAACTTTTGTAAAGAAAGGAGGTCAGGACGTAGTGTCATTGACCTGTTGTGTTGAAGAAAATACAGCTTTATGTTAAGATAGTTCATGCAAGCAGTTTTGTATGTATTTGTGCACAAATCTCAGCAAGTATTGCAGTGGGCGTCGGACACCGCGGTACAGAGACCCAAGATGAAGGCTGAACGCGAAAAAAAACTAGCTCACTATGGGTACATGATAGTTGTGCTGGCAACAAAACAGGTGTTTCATTAATTGGCCAATCGAAGCAATCTGTATTACTTTGCAATTACTTGATAGTTAAAAACGAAGATATGCAAATGATTTAAATAAAAATAAATACATTGGTCAATTTCCGTGTTTTCACACAACATGCTACGTCATATGAATTACGATTACCACTGAACAATGTAAAATAATAACAGTTAAACATTAATATAATTTTTAAAAATAATATGACCTTTTATCAGCTTAGTTAATTTGTTCGATCAACATCTATATGAAATACTCATAATTATACTAGATTATAATTAATAATTAATTATTTTAAAGTAGATTGCAAACTAGAACGTTTGATTGTTTCGATCTAAGATGATTGTAATATTATCCATTCGGTTGTTATATGTGCAATAGTATAATGTTGATATTTGACTAAGCGAATGCTATAAAACGACACCTAATATGTGAATATCCCCCACAGCACCAAGAAAATGAGGTGATTACGAGTATCAATTTTTAGGTCAATTGCGGTAACGACGCCAGGAGAGGATCTGGCTTAAATGGATGCTAACTTGGCCGGTGTGCTAAATTTGTCCTACTGCTTGGAAGAGCATCAGCAATGGTAAAGCAGCATCATTTGTACGCCACTGCTTGAGTAGGTGCGCAGGGGGATACGAGGCATAGTGTGGCACGACAGCACTAAATCCATCCAATAAAGGTGACAGTGAAGGTACACATTGAAGGAGAACATTGTTCCGAAATTTAACTTTTCCCATCAGCTCCCAACGGCTTTCCGTACTTGAGGTAGGGAAAGCTAATTGAACTCAGACATCCCAATACCAATGGATGTTGCTGTTGTTGTTGTTGTTGTTGTTGTCATCATCATAGTCTTGATCTCAAACGTGATCTTGAGCGGCCGCAAAAGCTAGTCGCGCTAGCCGTCCCGACTTGATCATGAAGGAAGAACGACCACCAAGCCACAATCAAGCGACCTACCCGATCCGGTACGTCTTCAACGTCGTAGATGGATATTATGAAAGTACGAAATCCCGCAATTCGTTGGAGATAGCTAAGATGCTGGCAATAACGATGCGGAAGGGTGGCGAGTAAGTTGTCAGGGGCATGGAAAAGTTACATTCGTCCCAGTTTTTCTTTTTTCTTCCTCATTTCTCCAGCTCTACTGTTCTTTGAGTAATCTGACGTAGGCTGCCAAGTAGGTTACCGACTTCCTTGAGGGTGGAAGAGACCGGGCAAAACGCGGCCAGCTTAGTCTTTCGCCCAACGTCTTACGTTACTTCACCCAGAAGAAGGGTTTGCACCTCTCCATCCAGATGGGTATTACTGGGACGAAGAAAATTATATCATTGTATTATGGCCTGAGCTACTTTCTTCGCCATGACTTGCCTGTATACGGCAAAAGAGAAAACTGTGAAGGGAATTTTGATTCCGGAAAGTCAGCATAGCCCTTGATAGTAAAGGGGTTTGTTGTTATTAGCAAGAAAAACATGTAGAAAAATACAGTTTTATTACTATATCATTAAAATAACTTTTGAAACAAATAAAAAAAACTGTACTGCTGTCAAATACGGTGCTTCAAATTGAGCAGCTAATACGATTTGAACGGGTTGGTGTTGGAGAGATTTGTTAGCGCATAAGAATGACTTTACGCGTATTCAGATAAACCATAAGGGTGTCACGTTACTATGTCATGTCAGATCAGGGGTCTTAAACTTTTAAGACGAAGAGTTGCTTAAAGTAAAATCCTTCGATAACCCTGAGCAAACGGACTTCAAGGCCCTGCATATTGCCAGATAGATCTCATAAGAGATTAGATTGCATTATAATTTATATTTATAATTGTTTTATGAATACTCTAAATAATTCGCAAAACAAACATTAGGGTTTGCTTTTACATTTTCTTCCTTTACAAAATCCCTGGCCTCATCTTTGGGGTGTGAGAAGAAATTTGCTGTCCCTGATAACAGCTAGCTTCTCCAAATTTACGTCTTCCAATAAATATTATGTAATCGCACATGTATCAGCCTTGAAATTAAGCTTACCATCAGCATGATTTTAGAAGGCAAATTTCAATAAAATTCTTGGTTTTTTAATTTACGTAGGTAATTATTACTGTAAAGTGAAATGTGATAAGAAATCATAAATATAAAATATACTTCAGATAATGTTAATGAATATCTCAAACCTTGCCAGATTAGCAAATTACAATCAAGGCAGCAAACAAATAATATCAATATGATTGCGAAGAAACATTTGGATGGTTTGTTTGTAATATATAAAAACTTTAAAATAACAATTAGTTGTTTGTTATTGGTATAACAACAATGGAGCTAAAGCTCGATTTGTTGATAGCCATGTAGAATTCGTTTAAACACATAAACACCTCTTCCTTTGTTATGTTCTACAAACCATTCTACAAATAATGCAATGCAATAAATGGATTTATACACAAAAAGTATTTTTACTAAACATTCGATCAAGTTTCATGATCCTAATAGAATCGAATGCAACAATGATAGCTTCTACAGCATGACCGCTCCGAATGGTAGTGAGCGAAAGCGCAAAAAGAATTGAATAAAGTCAAGGTTAACAAAAACCAAGTGATATTAAGAACAAGAAAAGTTAAAGATTCAATTCACATTCGCTCCTGTCATTCAAGTTGGTGGTCAGTGCCTACACAGTGGTGGTTAGACGTGTGTTCTACGCTCAGAAAAGTTCTACAAACAACTCCTTCGACGGAATTGCTGTGTGTCCCCGCATCTTCTAGAGTGTACGCATTAAAAAGTCTGATCGTACCATTTGACTATCAAATTCGGTGATGCTTAGCAATATTTATGTGACAGAAGTTTGAAAATTGCTTCAGTTGCGATTGAACCACAGAAAAAGGAACATTGTGAAGTGACGAATTCGGTCTTTAAAGTGTTGTGTAAAACGGTGTGGGGTGTCTTATAGGTAGGTGCATATAGTATAGTTCACTTATTGTACGAGATACACGATAGTGCATTTGAAGCATTGTCGATTAATCATGTTGATAAAAACACTCCACATGTGAACATGTAAACAGTGCAGTTTATGGTTGGATTTGTTGGGTTGTTTCTTTTACACTCGCGCTGTCTAGAATTATCATGTTTTATACGGATCGAATCCTTCGTTCTCGATAATGTTTTGCCTTAAACTATCCGTGTTCAGTGCCGTTTCTATGCAGTTGTTTTTATTTAACTGAAATCCGTGTTCCTGAAAGTATGTTTCATTGCATACATGAATGTGTGCGTGCGAGAAGTCTGCACATTCCTCAGCACGATCCACCGTGAACGCATACAGCTCAAAGCTTATTTTGACGTTTCGATCGTGTTTCTTACAGTAGTGTACATAATTTTATGCTTATTGTTATTATTTTGGGTATGTTTTTGTATATTTTGTTCCGGCTGGGTTGGTTACGATTACAATAATATTTTATTTTTATTCTGTTTTCATTTTCTATACGATAATTTTATTATTATCTACAAATACGGGTAGGCCGTCCTAGTTGAATAAATAAAATGCTTTATAACCGTATTCAACATTAATTTACAACAGTTTCGTTTACTCCTATGTGGGTGATAGCGTTTTTATGCAATTCGACGGTGTTCATATTTGGACATGTATTCATGAAGTTTGACGTGAATCTTTAGAAAATATTCATAATATCCTAAAAAAGCCAGACTAATTTGATTGCTTTGATCAAAATTGCAAAATGGTGTAACTACAGTATCCTCAAAGCTCAATCCTTCCGCTGAAGGATGGAAAACAATGTCAGTCATATGGCTGGCACGGATTGAGCCATGCAGTACTCAATACGATCGGTCCAATTTTTGATTACATTTTTAGCTGTGTGGTGCTCTATCTCGGCTATGGTATCGCGAATGTTGTTCTTCAAAGCTTCGATAGTTTGTGGTTTGTTAACGTAACATTGGTATTTAACGGCTCCCCACAAATAATACTCCAAAGGTGTCAAATCGCAGTTCCTTGGTGGCCAAACGACATAAGAATTTCGACTTATGATTCGGTCTTCAAAAACAATGCGCTAAAGATCGATTGTCACATTGGCTGTGTAGCACCATCCTTTTGAAACCAAATGTCTGCAATGTCCTCATCTGCAATTGAAAGACCGTTAAAGACCAATGTTACGTCAACAAACCACAAACTATCGAAGCTTTGCAGAACAACATTCGCGATACCATAACCGAGATAGAGCTACACACAATTCAAAATGTAATAAAAAAATTGTACCGATCGTACTGGGATCGTACTGCATGGTAAGCCGTGCCAGCAATATGACTGAAATTGTTTTCCATCCTTAATAGGCCTATTACACATGGTGTTTTTGGATGGAATATAGACGGAATTTTCTGTCAGATTGGTTTGACACATTTTACCACGGCACGAAAAAATGAATTTGGCTCGACCTATTCATAATCTATCACCGTGTGGTAAAATCTGTCATTGATTATGAAAGACAGATTATGAATAAATCGTGCCAAACGCATTTTTTCGTGCCGTGGTAAAATGTGTCAAACCAATCTGACAGAAAATTCCGTCTATATTCCATCCAAAAACACCATGTGTAATAGGCCTATAAGTGGAAGGACTGAGTCTGAATTTTTTTTTTTTTTTAAATATCTCTTGTTGTTTTGATGTTATAACATTTTCCCATCTAAAACTTCATGCATTGATCCCAGCCAATTCCAGTATGCTATAAACAAATATGCATTCCGTAAAAAAAACTACACACGTACCACCTTAAGTTTCGAATAAATGCAAAGAAGGCAGCGTCCTTTTTCTTATGCTTTATTATGCGTAAATTTCAAAGAAAGTAATGTTGAAAATGAACCTTTAGCAGTGGTATTTTTTGTATGCGTTTGTTCGTTTTGTTTTCGGCTCCCACATATTTCTGGATGGTTTGGTTCGTGGACTTTAGATGAGACCGGAAGAGCTGATGAAAAGATCTAAATACATATCAAACATAGGAGGCATATTTTTACGAAAATACGTCCACAAATGTGTTGAAATCAGCAAACGAGAAAAAATAACCATAATTTATAATTTATACGATATTAGCATTTTCAATAATTTTAACACGTTACTTAGAACACAAGACCACGCATGTCTACTTAACGATATTTAATATGCAACATTGGTTATTAATCAACCACTAATTTATTCTATTCTCGTATTATCTATTTCAGAAATGTTGACGATCATTCTTGTTTTGGTTTTCATTATCGGTTGTTTGATCTCGAGTGTTTATTCTCGTCGAGGAAAACCACCGGGGCCATATGGTTTACCATTTATTGGATATTTACCATTCATTGATGCGCACAGTCCGTATAAAACATTCACCCGTCTTTCGCATCGATATGGAACTATCTACGGTTTGTGGATGGGACAAGTGTACACGGTGGTACTGACGAATCACACTTTAATTCGCACGGTTTTGGCAAAAGAAGAGACCACCGGTCGTGCACCTCTATTTATTACCCACGGTATCATGGGGGGTTCGGGTAAGCATATTCTATTTTTATTATAATCCAATACATACCATAAAACATTTGCCATTGTTATGAATATAGCTATCATTATCATCGTTCAATTTGCTTTATTTATTATTATTGATTATTCATTTTATTGTTGTCTCTCTTAAAAAAATATAATAAATAAATAGCATTAGCCATTTGCGAAAAAATAAAGCTGTTCCACTGTTTCCAGGACTCATTTGCGCCCAAGGAGATTTATGGCGCGATCAGCGACGATTGTCAATCGAGTGGCTTCGTCGTTTAGGAATGATAAAGTATGGGCCTAGTCGACTTGATCTAGAGCGTAGAATTATCTCAGGACTAAATGAATTGTTAAAGGTATTTCAATTTTGTACAACGCTTACCTACTGCTTTATTGTTGATGCTGCTTGTATCTTATTGATCACATTTTCTTTTATCAACATCATATATCTCTCTATTTCGTTCCTTCTATCGGTCCTATTTTCCCTCTTTCCCTTATCTTGTCAATTTCTTTCTTGAAAGGATATCGATAATTCGGCCATGACTGATCAAGGAATCAATCCGTCCGCTGCAATACATCATACGCTCGGTAATTTAATGAACGATTTAGTGTTCGGTAAAAAGTACGAAAAAAACGATGCAATCTGGAAGTACCTGCAGCACCTGCAGGAAGAAGGCGTTAAGCATATCGGAGTGTCAATGGCTGTAAATTTCTTACCCTTTTTGAGGTATGTTTCATGATTTATTTCAATGTGGGCATGTTACTTGTGAACTTGAATAAAAATCGATTGAACCTGAACATCAAAGGAATTGCAAGATAAATGTTTTCAGTGACAAACACGTGCTTATTCTACTTGATAAAAATCCAGACATTTGCCTGCTACTCGTCGAACGATAGATTTTCTTCTTACGGGAAAATCAAAAACGCATACTATATATGATGAAATAATAGCGGAAAAACGCAACAGGCTCTGCACTCCTGATCCATCGTACCCAGACCAAGAAGAATGCATTTTAAAATGTTTCTTGAAAGAAGCCGCAAAACGCCAAGAAACGGGACGGCCGGATGCAGCATTTTGCAACGACACACAGCTACGTCATCTGATGGCAGACCTGTTTGGAGCTGGCGTCGATACAACATTCTCTACGATCCGTTGGGCACTGCTATATATCGCCCTATATCCAACGGTTCAGCATCGACTGCGGGAAGAGCTAAGACAAAGGTTGGCCTCGAATGAGTCACCTTCTCTGAATGATGTGGAAGCAATGCCCTACTTGCGCGCTACCATCGCGGAAGTGCAACGCATACGTACCGTTGTACCAGTCGGCATACCGCATGGGACAACAAAGGTAAGGAAAGTTCTGGATATGCTCCTGGTTATTTTTTTACAAAAGAATTTCAAATTATATTTGACAACCTTTCGCCCATTCAATCATAGGAAATCATTATAGACGGATATACGATCCCTGCAAATACCATGATCATGCCTTTGATATGGGCTGTACACATGAACCCTACACTGTTTGATGCGCCCAACACCTTCAAACCGGAACGGTTTCTCGACGCGGAAGGGCGCTTTACGACCCCGAGTTATTTCCTACCGTTCCAGGTTGGGAAGCGCATGTGCCTGGGAGATGAACTAGCTAGGAATATTCTTCATATCTATATTGCCCAGATTGTGCTACATTACGAGTGGTTCGAGATTGCTCCCCAAGATGCTTGCTCGTTAGATTTAACCGGAACCTGCGGAATAACGTTAACGCCACCGGATTATCGAATTGTATTCTCAAAGGTAAAACACGTCAATTAAATCAATGATCAACATTCGATCAATATTGCATTTTTATTTCATTTCACTGCGGCAATTGTTATGGTCTAACGTACGCTGCGACTATACAGTAGTATCGCAAACTTTAAAGAAACTATTTTAGGCAAGTTATTGTCCTTCCACAGTAGTGGCTATCGCTGCTAATAACAGTGACATATAACAAAATAAATATGCTATGGAATAAATAGTTTTTGATAAAAAAATTAAGGAAAGAAATGAAAGATGAAGATAAACAAGCCTAAAGGTCATACAAACGCGAAGTGCGAAGATGAAGCTGTTCTCTCTTTTTGTTGTTGTTGTTGTGTACAAATTTATTCAATCGAGAACTATAGCAAGTTTATGCCTATTTCTTTTAGGTCTTTAGGTTTACTCTCGAAACTGAGGCCTGAAGGCTGAGTTCAAACTGAGTACTTTAAATAAAAAAATACTTTAACGCAATTTTCAAAACTAGAAAGTGATCAAATACTTGTGATAACAACAGAGGCAAAGTCGCATAAAAATTATCGTAATTTTTATGCATTGTAAGGAATTGGTTATGTACTAGCAACTATAACATTACATTTAATAACAACAACAATAACAACAGGCTATTATTTAACTTTCAAAACAATTAATCAACAAGATCATCGTATTAAATACTTTTTCAACGTTAACATTCCTGTAGATCACTTACATTCTTCTCTGGCATGTGATGAACGAAGTTTTGAACACGTCCAACATAGTCAGGTTTGGCAGAAGGCTTTTGTATGCCGATCGAGATCGATGTGAAACGTGTTGCTACCTAAATAGGCCGGTCATGGATTGCACGAACTAGGGAAAATGCACCACTCTGTCGAAAATAGTTGTTTCCGTTTTCACATTGATCTAAATTAAATTCATGGACCTTTGTACATATGTAACGTCTTATTCAATATGTGTATGTTATTTAGTATTGTATTGGAACACAATTGCGTGAAAATATTAAAATAGCTTACGTATCATATGGCAGGTTTTAATTTTCCGAAGCAGGGCATCCTGCATTAGCTGCTTGATTTGTTTCGTTATGTATCAATTGTAAATTGTTTGTATGCATAATAAATACATTCTCTGCTAAGGTAAGATAAACATAATTACGATGAACACATTGGTTTTTTTTGGAATCCATCTTTTAGAATGAATCACTTAAGAATTATGTGAAGCTGTTGAAAGTTGAGTTTTTTTGAAAGTTGAGAAAGTTGAGTTTGTGTTTTTTTAAATAAGTCGTCCATTCAAATTAGAAGTAAATTTAATTTCAACTACTGTCATGGAATGTTTGACTAATGTAAAATTGAGTGACATTAATTGGAAATCATGCAAGGCAGTTCTTTTCGTAGTAGTTCTGCCGTTCTGGTGAAAGATATGTGTGAAATGAACTGTAATAATTTGTACGTATTTTCATTTAAAAGATTGGTAGGTCTTTAAAATGAATTTAGATAAATTAAGTACAGAATCATTCAAATCATGATGCTGTTTATTCTGCTTTAAAAGCAGTGATAATTACTTACGTTAATCTAGTGAATAGTTGACGATTAACAGAAAAGTAAAACGTACAGCGTTGAATTGACTAGTGATCGAATACAAGCGAACATGACAATGCCTTTTTTGTTTTTGTAGTGTTTGTGGATAGTGTCAATTATGTGAAAAACTGCATGATTTGATTTTGTCTTTGATTGCTAAATGTTGAAAAGTGGAAATATTGTTTTATAAGCTAGGAACATACCGTGCTCAGATAATGAAGTGTCTGTGTTTTATCTTGATAAAATCGTATGAAGAGATCTTTCCACTCTATTACCAAACAGCATTGTTCGAAGAATCCTGTTCAATACAACCCCACGGTGCGCATGTGTGCCAGATCTGTTTGTAGCGGACGGGGTATGAGATTGACGCGAAACGCTTGTGGACTGATTGTTACTCCGATGATCCCTTTCAATCCGGGCATAGGTTCGTCTTCTGGCAGCTCGATCGTGAAGGTGTGCATGATGGAAGAGAAAAACAGAAACAGTTCCATACGGGCCAAAACATCCCCGAGACAGCGCCGGCGTCCTACTCCAAATGGTATGAAGTAGTCAGGTTTATGCACTTTTCCTTCAGCGTCCAAGAACCGGCTGGGATTGAACTGCTCTGGTTTATCCCATAGGTTTGGATCCATGTGAACACTGTTTATTAGCGGCACAACGTAAGACCCTGCCGGTATTGTGTAACCGTTTATAACAACATCGCTACAGTTAAAGAAAAAAAGGAAAACATATATGGTTCTATAATAATATGTTGCGTTAGATGGCAATTTGGAACAAAGTGGAGCAAGTAGAAGGAATATCCAACGGAACTAGACGAACCAATTCTGAAGAATACACAATCGCCATATTTTAGTTTGTGTCATACTCAATTTATATTCTAATTAAGAGGTCCACAAATTTGTTTTCTACAATTTAAACTACCAAAGTGGTATGGAGATACTAATATGTGCAATGATCCAAGATGTATTTAATACACCACCACAACACAGCTTAGCTGTGTTTCCATTCAAACATGTTTGGACAGCAGTGTCCACATAACTTTCCTTAAACTATTTGAACACAAACAAACTACGAATCTATTAATAGTAATGAACCCAACATTTCACACATTTGTAATGTTGATGCAGAGATGACCTGAATAGGGCCAGTACTAACCAAGTAAGGCATGCTTACCTCTTTGGCGAGTGAGTCGTGGCTAATGGCACTATGCTGGAAATTCTCATAACTTCCAGAATGGTCGTCTCAGTAATCGGCAAATATGGTACGTCCTCAATCTTAGGAAGCCGGTTGCGTCCAACCACCTGATCCAATTCATCCTGGACACGCCTCATCGCATCCGGGTGGCGTAGCATGAACACGTTGAGCCACAGCAATGTTGTTTTGATAGTTTCCATACCGGCTGAAAACAGGTCGGCTATAACCTGCATCATCTGAATCTCTGCAGAAGTAAGTTGTTATATAGATGTCGAAAAATCAGTCATACAAAAGTGAAACCGGTGATACGGTTCTTTGACGCAGTACACATCACAAAGCTTACCATGATCTTTCCCCTCGAACAGTTCTGCGTCGCGTCCTTCTGCACGTGCTTTCTCGATTTCGGCAAGGTAAGCATCCACAATATCTCGTATATTATTCATATCGAACGTTCTCTTGTGTTCTTCAATGATTTCGCGGTAGAAATCAAACATTTCTTCGCGATTCTTTGCTATTTTATTTTTTGCATTGATGTTGCCAGGTAAATATTGAATTTGTGGAATGTAATCTATAGTATGAATTTCACCAAACAGTCGCATTCCCTCTTCTATGAGCCAATTGAACCGCTTGAACTTTGGATCCTCGATCGAGAAGCGTACCGACATAATAATGTTGCAAATTACATTGCTTACTGATACGGATAAGTACCGGCTAAGATCTGTGGACTTATTTTCGACGGCGCTCAGTGTGACCAGCAACTCGGTAACTTCGGTCTGCCGAAATGCAAACAGAACAACAAACGAAGGGGTTATGATAACGTCACAATAACAATTCCATATGTATTTATCTATTTATTAAAATTCAACACACCATTCAATTCAACGAAGTTCCAAATAACATGCTTAGTGTTGTACGTACCATGATTCGATTCTCCATGAGATGTTTCTTATTCCCTAGGACCGTCATACCGAAGTTACGCAGCTTTTCGTGCAAAAAACGCCGTTGATCCTTCCATAATGGTCCCTCACTGTTGATTATTCCTATGCAAAACAAGAAAGAGTTACTATTGCATTGCCAACCATATTAATCAAATACACATACCGATATGTATATTTTTTACAAAATATTACTAATTTTTACGTAACCTTATTTGTTACAAAACCACACGCATTCAATGGTGTAGAGCAATCAGTTACTCATATGCATATAAAAATCGGCAGCCAATACAAAAAATTACCAGAGCTCTTGTTCGATTTGATGGATGACTAGTGTTCGATTTTACATTTTCCTGACACTTAAATCGTTCACGTTACACTTAAATCATTCACGCCTAAGACAGTAGAAGCTGTATTTATTTGTATGCTTTACGTGTGTGAAATTTCATGGCCACCATGTTCCGAGAGTGCAATGACACCTCGAATCATGATCTGGACGCCCGCTGGTCGACCCGACGCTTGCATAATCAACACGCGAAGGAACGATGATCATCATGTTATGTATTGTGTCATGTCATGTAAGACTTAAAATATACGGAAATTACCAAACAGATGACCAAAAGTGTAAGTGCTGGTAGATGAACAACTGAATATAATATGGCACTAACGATCACTGCACCGTGCACTTGGCATTGCATAGCAATGCGATAATTAGCTAAACAAAATTATATCTATCGATCAGCTAGCTTCAAACGTTTGGACTACTTACCGAATCCTCCAAGTGTTTTCAACAACGGCGAATGAGGCCGGCCGGTAAATTCCTCCGTTTTAAATGCTTCTCGAATGATTTTATAGTCGCTTATCACCACGGTTAGTTGGGCGCCTAGTTTTGCACTAAACAATGCGCCATACTTTTTCGCTAGTTTCATGTATTGAGTGTGTTTTTCATGGCCTATGAAGGTCAAATATCCAAATATTGGCACACCCCACGGACCCGGTGGAAGCTTCTTAATTTGACACAGTAACCGGAACAAATACTGCACAAATAACACACATGAAAGCGCACAACAAAATACAAGCAACGTTTTCCGAGCGTTCAATGGATCGAAGAACTCTTTACGCATCAAACCGACAATATACGAGTCAATGAACATTTTACGAATGCAGCGGCACCTCTACGAGCTTAAGCGATGTGTTACTTCTTTAGTAAATCCTTGTTAACGTAGCACTATAAGCAGGTTTCAACTGCTATATCCGAATCGACACACTTTTTACGAACGCACGCAATCAGTAACTGCGCAAAATAAGCTCAACGGCTCTCTGACTTTGTTAGCGCAATTATACACGTAAATAAAAAATCATCATCACACTTTGTTGTTAACGTACGAAAATGCCGCAATATCACGCTGATGAATCAATGAAATTAAATCCCACAATTTGCAAGCGACGTATAATTCAAGTGCGCACACGCGAGCACTTGTGGGCACTTGAGTCACAATCGAATCGAAACACTTAGCTCAGCTGCGTAGAGAGACGGTATCTATGGCGACGATAAAAGCACGATGTGTTTGTTGTTGGTAGGGTTTAAAGATCTTTGATCACTCTCTTCTCGGAGCAGGCTTCTTTTATACTTCCCTTTTCTTAGGCTACTATGATTTCAGACCAGCATCACAGCAGTTGTTATGCTGGGGGATGTTGGGTGATGCGTAACTGTTCCTATGGTGACCGTCAAAAACAGTGATGTTCGGTTAGGAAAATACCTATTTGTCTGAAAGTTTTTTTTTGTTTATCGTGGAATAACCAAAACCTCTACCATAAAAAGAGATTTTCATGTTACGGTAATATTTTTATTTTTTTCTTACTTCAAACATCAATAAAACATGAAAATAAAAACCAGATCGGATACATCACTGCTCACTGGCACCACTCATTCCGTATGCGACTTCTTTCCTTTCGCTTCAAAATATTAGTCCAAAAATTCGGACAAAAAAATATTATTCCAAAAATTTCATAAACTTTCATAAAATATATACTGATTTTTTATATTGAATGTCCTATACCAATTCTTGCCAATCATTGCCAGTATGAGTTTTATAAACTCATTAAAAGAAACGTCAAATTTTAGTAGTAAATTCGACTCGATGAAAAATAATATGGATATGTAAAACAGTTTTCGTAAATGTTGTAGCTTTTAGTATATCACATGATGCAAATCTATGAATTTTATACAAGCCGGAACCGGTCTATACTATATAGGAGCGGCACTAAATCCCAACTGAACGTGAGACAAACTGTATAAATCCCTTAACCGTGCAAATAGACGTAGCGCGAAATTTCTCGCTGCAAAGTGCATACATAAAAAACGGCCCTTTTTTGACAGCCGTTTTTTATGCATGCACTTTACAGCGAGAAATTTCTCAGTGAGAATAAGAAAGTAAAGTAAGTAGGTGTCAAACGCATACGCTTGAATCCCGCATGAATTCATTAAAAATATTCGTTATGATGATAATAAAAAAAAATTATATGGCTTCTAGCACTTATTCTCTTAGCATATACGGACAGTGTCCTACGATTTACAATAAAAAAACCTCGTTGTGTCGATATTTGGAATCTCAAAAAAATCACTCATAGTTTTTGATTCCACCAAAATTGCATTCAAAAACTCCCAGTATAATAGACCTATAGGTGTCGATTGACATCAAATGTGAACATCCGGTGTAATTCAGAAGGGGTAAAAATATCAATTGAAAACACATTTGATTGTTAGTCTTAACTATGTTCAAGTATCGAATTATGTAAAAATCTTCATAAATATTATTTAACATTTGTTTATAAAAAAATATATATTCTTGGGCGGAACGATTCACCCCGGCCTATGCCATGAATATCCAGTTTTTTTCGTTACTTTAAGTTTGAATGCATTTAATTGCTAAATAGAACTTTATATTTCATCAAGCAAAATTGAATCTTACTGGTTGGGTTTGGCTTACCCCAAAAAAGTGTTCTGCTTTTTCAATATAACGACCAAACGGCCTTATATCAGATTTACCGTTTTGAATAACTTATCAATTAAATTGATATAGCCCTCGAGTATAAAGCCTCTGAAAATTTTAAATAGTTAAAGGATTTTGGAATCTCTTAGCTATGAAAGATATACACACTTCCTTCTTCCGTCGCATCGACGTTTATTCGGTGACATCAAGATCCAGAGTTACGATTTACTAAGTATTATTTCATTTCATTTAATATTCCGTGACTTGGTTATACGTTCAGAACCCACAGCCTGTGGTGTGTTAAGTCATGCACTACGCATCTGTACCACACGACCGTCCACAATCCAAAATCTATATTTCGTGAATTACCTAGAATTTAGTGATGAATAAATTTAGTATATAACAATTAAAAATAGTTTTATTTCATGAATTTCAGCAATTAAATAATATTTTGTTCAATAGATTACGACTGTTAATTATTGTAAACATCAATTGGCAGATTTGAAAACTAATTGTTTTTTTTATTGTTAATATAGTTATTTCAATAGTTATATTGATAGTTTTAGTTACAATTAAGGCTATAGATAAGGCAAATAAAGCAGACATTTTTTATACTAGAAAATATAAAAATTCAAATAAAACAAACAATTCTTAAACGCAACAGTTACCGATTAATAGATAATCTTGTCTCTCTTCATCACATGAGATGCACACAAACTCATGAGTCCAACTACCGACGTTTCATCCTTTGCTGGTCTCTTTCCAAATGCGCGCTTTTCACTCGCTCCCACGGAAAGTAGGCGAATCGATCCATGCAATTGCTCTCCGAGAGAAAAGTTGCGAATTTCTCCCCGAAAAGACAAATCAATGCAGTGCGTGACATAACTGTACCAACACTTGCTGTATTATGAGTCAAATTTGCTACAGTTAGGAACATATAATGAAATGTCTGGAACGAGCTGGATGCATTTTTGGCATCGTAAACTTTTTTATATTTGTTTACGACTTGACAGATTTTGGGCATGTTATGTGCCATTTGTAATGCAGACGTACTGTACCAAGAAGAAATCTTTGTTTTGTATACTTTGTAATAGAAACCTATGGAAAAAGGCGCAATGCATCCATACTAGTGATGCGTATGTAATGCACTAATGTTTGGTATAGCAATAGTTTGTTTTTTTGTTCAACTCATTGGAATTTGGAGTTTTTGTGCATAAAGTAATAGAAATTTTTTGACATCTGATATTTCAGTCATTTATGTGCATTGTAAACGTAATTCGTTTGATAGACTCTTTCTTTTCTTAGATATTATTGAGCTTCTAATAGATAATTTTCTAGCGTTTATAAATTTTGGAAAGAATATAGGGTCAAAATTGCCTCTGTTTAAATTTAGTTTCTATTTTTTCACTTTGCATTTATCTAGTACCGTATTGTAGTGGCCAACCCAAGGACTTTTCTTTCTTTTAAAATTAACAATCACAACAAACACCGATATGTAGCGGAGTTTGGGGCAAGTCCTGGCAAATTTTCTGTAAATAATTGATTGAATGGCCAAATGAGTAATTAGCTAAGTTAATTTCTACGGCTAAATATAGTGTACCAAATTTTATAAAGAATACTCATTTTTCAATGTGTTTTAATATCCTTCATTCTGCGCAAAAAAAATGAATGATATGTTATATTTCCTCCTAATCAAATAAGCTGTCAATACACATGAAAACAAAAAATCAATAATATTTGTGTTACATAGCAAAGCTGAGAAAAAAAAAATTGTTTCGTGGGGTCAACCAAAAACATCAATTTATTTTTCACAGGAAAAATCGGAAATTTAAAAAAGTTGAGGTAATAGCGCCACCACTGTATCCACTATTCTTCTTCAGTACTTTGCGTACTTTAAGTACTTTCGAGACAAATTTTGTTAGGATGCTCCAAACCACATTCTAAACGTCATAAGTTGTTGATACAAATGGAGAATCATGTTCCGTATGTTCCTCCCAGGGTTCTTCTATCGATAAATTTTCTATGTCCTATAAAAGAGCTTCAACCGTAATATTAATTGAAAGTAAGGAATGCTCATCATTATAACGTGTAAAGGGGGAAGAAAAAAGGATTTACTCGCTCCCCCTGGCAAAAAGTTATTTTTTATCTGCAGCTTTATTCTTCAATCTTCAAAAAGTATATCCTAATGACGGAGAACTTAAAAATGTATTGAGATGCTCTATTCCATTACCCCTGACGTATACAAGCGCCACACCTGTTATGATTTGCATTTTTTTTTTCATTAAATTCTTTAATTTTATATAGGTGACCATCTTGTCCTATAGTACAAAAAAGCATAATGACGTGCATAATAATGACGATTTTTTTCAAACGTTGAAAAAATTGTTGATTTTGCATTTATTTTTTCTGGAATTCAACAAGACTAACATAAAATACTCCAATTTCTGTCTGCACCAAGAGCTCGAGTGTTGAAAAACGCATACGACCGTTACCTAACCAATCCTGATGAACTGGTCAACATAAACCGTGTAAAGGGGAAAATGTTGAACCTGCAGATAATTTTCTCCGAAGAGTACACGCGGATCAATGAATCTCGTGTTGTCGCTGAAAAGATCTCCATCTCCAACTACAGGAGAACAGACGAAGACGAACCGTGATTAACACCCTATTGTCGGATAATGATAGAGTAATTGATCATGAGGAAGAGATAAGACACGGCATTCACAAATACTACTGCGACATATTTACTAACGAAGACCTACCGACCGACGATACGTTTACCTGCGACGGAATCATTCCAGAGGATTTGCAATAATTGCATGAATGAAATCACAGAAAGTGATATTTTCGATGCAATTAAAAAATCAGCGTTGCAGAAATCACCAGGGCCAGACGGGATTCCTATTGAGTTTTATCTTCGTACATATGAGATAATGCACAGAGAGTTACATCTGATCCTGAATGAGGCTCTTGATGGCACTTTCCCGCGGAGTTTCATTGACGGTGTCATAGTGCTTGTGAGAAAGAAGGGGGGCACAGGTTCCATTTCTTCTTTTACACCTATATCACTCCTTAACACAGACTACAAGCTACTGTCGATAATTATTAAACATCGCCTTGATAGCAGATTTTTCAAGCAGTTCTTTCTGTTAAGTAGAGAGTGGTTGATTTGAAGAACAAACGAAAGTGTGGTAAACTCGTTTCTTTCGATCTCTCAGAGGGATTTGACAGGGTCAACAGAAACTTCTTGAGGCGAACTATGTCTTCATTGGGTTTTAATTCGGGACTTGTTGATCTTCTGCGAACAACTTTTGATCAGTCCCCATCCCGTATCCTTGTTAATGGCATTCTCTAGAATCCTGTTCCTATCCAACGTTCCGTCAGACAGGGCGTTCCTTTGTCCATGCATCTGTTTGTCTTATACCTGCATCCCCTCATCAACAGATTAATGAGCATATGCAGTGGTCAGGATTACCTGAACAATGCATATGCTGACGACATCTCGGTGGTGACAACATCCCAATCGACCATCGAACAGGTCAGAGCAGCAATCCAGGCATTTGGCAGAGCCTCAGGTGCTCTGTTGAATGCTTAAAAAGCCATCCAATAATTCCGATACCTGATCCGACTCCATCGTATGACAGACCTCAACTTGGCTCAGAAAGTAATTCTTCTGAATATGTTTCTGTTACCAAAACTATGGTTCATTGCGTCGGTCTGCAGTGCACGAACAATGGACATAGATGAGGTCTCTCGCACTGTACGATCGTTTCTTCGTTTGGGACGGATCTGGAGGATTTAGTCTTCCACTAGAGCTGCTTGCCCTTCTACGTAATCGTGGGGGGCTTAATCTTCACATTCCTAGCATTAAAACTATGGCTCTGCTATCGCATCGATATGTTGCGGAAAAGAAGCATCTGCGAATTGGAGCCCAGCACATAGCATGTGTTGGGAATCCTCCAAATATCGAAGCTGTTTCCTCGACATATCCTTGCTTGCGAATCCTGTAGCTATCTTACTTCCAACAGCTACTCTCTTACGTACAACCAAATCTCTTCGTCGGGTCATGATTGAGAGATTGCCTAATGCTAAGGCAACCTTGGCAATACCAACCGTGAACTGGCGAAGAGTTTGGCGTAACATGGGCAGCCACCGTTTGTCTTCTTAACAGAGAACCATCTTGTACCTGTTAGAACATAACATGATACGCCATGGACAGCTGCTTAGCAGGATGCATCGTGCATCGGCAACCTGCAACTACTGCAACTTGGAAGAAACACTCCAACACAAATTTGCTTGTTGCTCTAGAGTTTCTCTAGCATGAGTACTCTGCAACAAGCAATCCAACGTATCGTACCCGGCATCACCTTTACGTTCCTCTCCCTCGGTTTCTCGGAGTTAAGTAACATTAGCTCCAGTAAGCGGATTCCCATCCTACGTTTGTTCGCTAATTATATCATCCACAAAGTTGGAAACAACAGTGATGTGATTTATATCGAAATCATTAAATGTTCTTTGTAATACCCTGTACGTCACACCCTTCATCTGTTCTGTACCACTTTGTAACTAGTTTTGTGAGTTGTTTTTTGAATAATAAACAATATTTTATATTGTAAACTCTATTGTATTTTGTATATTGCACTGTATTTATTTCG
Source organism: Anopheles dirus (assembly GCA_000349145.1). Lineage (NCBI taxonomy): Eukaryota > Metazoa > Arthropoda > Insecta > Diptera > Culicidae > Anopheles > Anopheles dirus. The sequence goes on from KB673013.1 coordinate 80,027, forward strand.
GAACGGAAGGTTAGCTGAAGATTTCTGAAGCTGGTGGAGCCATGTCCAGGCCGATCGGTGGCAATGAACAGACTGACGTTTTGGGTAATCACAATGGTCGTTGACGTTGACAAGTAAATCAGTGGTTCAATAAATGGACAATGGTAAATGGACAGCGGGTTTTACAGTGGACACTACAATATTAAAAAAAGTAAAAAATAGTGTGAAATTGTATTGAAAGTATATCCGGCTTTTATCAAACAGGTTTTAGTAAGTTGCAGAACGAGTGGCACACTTGCCCCAAATTATGCTAGGCTTTGCTTGACAGATACCAAGCAATTGACATCTTTATTCTCATACAGTGATTTTACTGTCGTTTGTTAACAGATGAACATGATAGTGCAAAATCATCTGCATGTCTTCATAGCTCATAATTGCGCATGGGAGGAATATGTATACACCGGAAGGAATAACGTATGCATTAAAAAAAGTGACAAAATGCTTCGATTTTTCATGAAATTACCCAGCCACCCAGTGGTCGGTCATTCATTCAGTGGTCAATGTATACTTGTTGAAAACATACTGTC
>KB673013.1:93441-106408 GCA_000349145.1 Anopheles dirus
TAAGTAAGTAAGTAAGTAAGTAAGTAAGTAAGTAAGTAAGTAAGTAAGTAAGTAAGTAAGTAAGTAAGTAAGTAAGTAAGTAAGTAAGTAAGTAAATAAGTATGTAAGTAAGTCAGTAAGTAAGTAAATAAGTAAGAATAAGCCACACAGAATATGAATATGTTTTGCGACTATGTCCTTGTTTTATAGTTCCTCCTGTATGTTTTATTTTATGTAGCTAGTGATGATGATGCATCTGATTGTGTTTCTTATTCTGTTTTTTTGTTTGTGCAGTAACCTAACTTAAGTTTTGTTTGTTGTAAAGTTTGGTTTGTTTGAAAAAATGAAATGATGGTGAAATAGGCCCGCATGTACAGACTTGAATCAACCATGTATATCAGAAAAGAGAGAGAGAGAGAAAGAGAGAAAGAGAGAGAGAGAGAGAGAGAGAGAGAGAGAGAGAGAGAGAGTGAAATAGAAGGAAGAGGGCCTGGGATTGCGGCCCCAGTACATGGTCTAATATCTAACTCCGTATTAGTATTCTCAGGTACTAAACAAATGATGCATGTGTGCTATGAGATCAAATGGAAGAACTTGCTTAGTATAAACCAGACATCCAGAAAATGTTACTTGATGATTCTGCCTGAAACAACAGGAGACATCGAAGGGGTTAGATGCATAGTGGTTTTACACTCTTCTCTTATAATATATGTTTCCTTCTCAAATACTCATTTCGCAAAAAATATGTTCAAATGTTGACAGTGGCAGTGACCGCATTATCCAGCTTCGTTAAAACTCAACGAAAACCTTTAACAAAGTATATAACATTTTAATTAAAAATCTATCATATTTTTTATTATCTCTAAGATAGCTTTGTCTCCCTCAAACTTGTGTCGGAATAAGAGATGGGACTTCAATGTCATCATCAACACTAAAGTTACAGTTTTCTGCCATCAACGTATGTTCTTCCAGATTATTTTATAACATAATAACCATCCATACCTCTGCATAAAGCGGCACGTTGTGAGCTATTTCTCATTGACTACGTTTTCAATTTGTAACAGTAATTTACAGCAATATAAATAATAATTTTATAGAATGTAAACTTAACCTAATAAACTTTTACTAGGCGTATAAACACCTCAGCGCCTCAGCACTTGAGCGACTTGGGCTATCATACACTTTTCAGCCCTCTGCTTCGAAGTAAAGCCGTTAAGTTAGATAATATTTGATTTCGCTGAAATGCTATAACGCTGATGCCTTAGCATCAACCACGTTACCCGAATTCATGCTGTATGTGCTTGTATACAGTTTTGCTGTCAGCACTGTTGATGTTATTTAACTAAAAATATAATATAATTACCTCAAATAACATCATACCGACAAACGGAATTCAGTAGTTCCTATTGCGTACCAGCATACATAATTTTTATTTTGTTCTTCGAAATTTTATTTGATATTTGATTTGTGATAGTGCTTCAATGTTATTTTATGGTCTTGTTCTTTGACTTGCCTTGGCCCTTGACAGTCGCTAGAAAAATCTATATCAATTTAATAAATATGAAAAATATTCGACACATGCTTGCAGAATGGAAATGCAAAACATTGAATTTACAGGTGTGTATATTTTTCGGAGTAAATCATATCATTCCATAAAGTAATTACATAACTAAAATTTATCATTGTAGTTATTTTATTTGTTACTTCTCTTTTTTGTTGTGATTCGGCTGTTGTCTTATGCTGTTATTACTATGAGTATGAGTATGTATGAGTTATGTGTGTTTGGGATGTTATTTAAGTTGTTTGTAACAGTTGAGCTTTTTATGGCATGCACTATCATAAACATAAACGCACATTCAATTTAGTATTAAGCATTTCAAAATGTATTTCATGCGCATATAATGATGGAAATACGTTTTGCTTGTATCTATTACCATTCATTTGATACCTCCATCTTAGCATTCTTATATCCGCGCTTATGTTAAGCATATATCTGTTATATATCAGCTATTGCTAATAATTCTCCTTCGATTATCCCTTTCATCAATAACAATATGTGGTAAAGACCGACATATTCGATTCAATTAAAAATAACTAACTCAGATACGCAGTAAACATGTGATCCGTTGATATAAAAGTATGTCTAAAGTCTGCCAGTATACTTAAACTTATACACAATGCTTGAAAAGAAACGATCTACCACTGGGTTTCAGTAAAAAGTCGTTTCGTATTAACAATGCTGTATGGCAATTGTATTATGTGATAATTACAAGATACTGTCATATGTACCGCGGAATTTATATTCAGCTAACTTACTCCTGTCTGTTATATATATATATATCGCGCGTTTTACGTGTATATTCAAGCTCATTCGTAAATACTATACATTTCAGCAGGGCTTAAACATCTGATACATCAGTTACAAATTTTAGCGTTGTTATAGTAGAGTTTAATCATAAAATAAAATAAAAAATCATAAAAATGTTGTCTAGTAGTTGAAATACACGATGTGAATTGATTTTGTTAGCGAAGCTGTTTTATACTGTTTCAAATATTGTATTGTTAGTGGCGACTTGTTGTGATATTAATAGACTAACACTTATTGCAATATTACTACTGCTTGTAAATGATGTTGGAGTACTTTGTTGTGTAAAACAAATCAACAAAACGATATTTAAACTTACGAGCTGTACAATGACGAAAGTGTACAGTATAGCTTATTTTAATATAACGAATGCACTTTATATGAGCATGTACACTAAAAGTATAATAATGTTAAAAGTAAGTATAACCAAAAATATGTCATAACTGATTCAACACTGTTGGGAATGTAAAACAATCGAGAAGAACAAATGCGTTTAATGATAACAAAGAAAAGATGAATTCTCTTGATATTAACCTAAGCAACGCTTGTTTCTTTGTGTTGGTTTTATACCATTTCCGCGCTAAGGTTAGTTTATATACTAATATGCTGGCAAAATTTTACCCCTCAATGATAAATTGACTGTATTCCACTGGAGCAGAATAAAAACAAACACGCTAGATCATAATCATGATAGCCACACGTAGCCAGTTCATATCAGATAAGAACTAAAAGTGGTATTTTGAATGGTGGTAATTTGAGTATTTTAACGATAGTTTACATTCAGTACACTTTTCAGTTGATTTGCTCTCAAGCGAAAGCTAGAATGTTGGTCGCGCGTGATCGATTCGAATGGTTTAAAATGTTGTTTGACACCATGGTCATGTCTTAACGCACCTACCGCAATGACCTCTTCAATGAATGTACATTGTACCATTAAATCATGCCGTTTGATTATTTTCTTATTTGTTCAAAATGTCTTTGTCATGGCTTCCTTTTCCGAAAGTTTTGTTTTCAACAGCAGCAATAAAATGTTGATTAATGTTTGTAAAATAAAGCCTGTTCATTTTGTTTCTTGGAGGTTGAAACTTATTGCCATTGCCATAGTGGAACGTCACACCAAATTGTTTTGAAAGCTTATTCATATTTTATAGAGCTAATTTTTGGTATAAATGTTTGACTATCTTGCAGAAGATATTACACGTTTACATGAGTGATAATTTAATTGCGAAGTTTTTAGAGAGGATTTTATAAAAATCTTAATGGTTATGTGTATTCCGTTCTGTTTGTGATCATTGAGCGTTAATCATAATGTACAAATAAACGAACAAACATAAGGGTTCAGATAATTACCGTAACTAACAGACAATCCTGATTGTTTATTGAAATCTAATATCAAAGCCTCGCGTGAGTTATATGGTGTTTGTCATTCATTATTACACGTTTACTATTGAAATTCAAATATCTGCTCGTAGAGTGGTACATAGATGTGTAAATATGCGTAAATACATAAAATAGCGGTATGCAGTAACTAACAGTGTGCGGAATGCTAGTTCCTTGTGATAACCAAAAGGTAATACGTTTAGTCTACGTGCCAGTTTATATTTCTACTCTCGTGATTTCATTCGCAATAACAGCGTTTTGTTTTCTCCCAGCCGTAATTATTTCAACCGTCACTTATGCTCTGAAAAAATATGTAGCATCCAAAAAGCAGTTCTTTTTTGCAGATCTACTCAAAATACGTCCAAACAATCGTATGTGAATCATTTTAAAGCCGATCCCACACTGTTATAATAATGATAATTTTACCAAATTAATAAACAAGCATATACATATATATATATATCTATATACATATCATCGCTTATATATTGCTATATATACATCAATAGTATAATGTTTTTATCTCAATTTTCTTGAAATAGAACGATTCTTTGCACCGCAATCTCCCGGAATACTTTTTCTACATTAATCTTCTCCTTTTGTATAAATCTATTGTATTGACTAGAGTATATGTGTGCAATAAAAATGTTGTGTCAGATAAACTACAATACATACACCGCAAACTCGCATACATTTTAATATCTCTTGTTACAGAAGAAATAAGATAAAGAAAAATATTTCTTATGAAAATCATTTTTAACCTTGGCATGAGTAACAACTGCATTTGAGGCTGTTACAGAACAAAAAAACATGGAAACCACGGACTATGAAAATAACATGGGCATACCTTGTCGTACGGAAACATAAACAAAAACACAATGCAACTCTTATCTCAATAATATTACATTTACATTTGGTTTTTACTGTAGCTTAGTGCACGTGAAGATCGTCTTATTTTAGTAGTCCAATAAACACACTTTCATGTATTACATTTGTACAAGGTTAAAGCATACACGCATTACCGCACTGGACGCATTACTTATGCAGTCACATTATTTTTAGAATTGTATACTTGTTGCTGATGTAGCAATCTTACTTACAGCTTCCAAAGTATACGTGTGATTGGCTTACTGGATTGAGTTGAATAGTGTTATGTAATTCCAATTGAATTAGTGAATTTTGCTTTGTAAGCTCACATGACATCAGGTGCAATATTTTGTTATAATTTTGTATATTTATTCTATTAATTTCGACATTTCTTTTCGCGTCTGTTAATATATTCATTAGCGCATCATTGTTATCCGATCACTGCAAATTCGCACATTTTGTAGATCCTTCAAGTCGTCCTTCAAGTAGAAATCCATGAAATTACTTCAAACACATTAGCAAGAAAATGTGAACCGTTTAGCAATAGCAAAATTAAAATCAATTAAAACACTTTGTGCAAGCAGGTAGGCGGAAGAACTATCAAATGTTTAAATTGATTGGTTGCATTCTACTTCAATTGGGAATAACTAAAAATAAATATGAGATCGCAAGAAGTTATCTGGGAACCTGTTTGGGACCGTCTGTTACGGAGATTCTAAATAATTACAACATCAATATACGATGTTCATTCCCATGGCTTCTAGCACGGTTGGGCACTGGTATGTGAGAAGATAATATCTGCTATTACACTAAGCTTTGCTAGGCGATATGGCACCCAATAATAAATAACCCTTTTAAAAATATTTCTAAGCACGATTCTTCACAATCACTGATTGTGGTCACTTTGTACGGACGTTTTGTAATTTCACGGTATCATTGTAATAACCGGTAGAGATTGCTATGATTTGTTTTTTTTTCGCAACGATATGAGGCAGATGTAGCATTGGCGCAGTATAACGAAGCATTAACCGTTTTCCTTTATGCGTAAGATTCACTCAAGTGTTCGAAAAACTGCTCAAAGTTAGGATCTTTTATACCCGGAATGCATGATGGGCTGGCCAGTGGTGACTTTGCTACATTTCTGTATTGCTGCTGAAACGTGGCCAAAATTTCGCGAATCTTTGCAATGATCTCCTGCACTCAGGCATTCGATTCCTAAAAACACAAAAAGAAACATTAATTGATATTTACAATAAATTTGACTACAATAGCTTATTGTTAATATGTATTAGCACAGTAGGAACATCAGTTCATGCACTTTGATCGTAATGTTTATAAAACTTGCAGAAATAACTCATGCACGCTAGATATTCGTATATATTTTTTTAATCGGTCGAAAACAGTTATCAAAATTTTAAACTGCTTCGCAAATGAAATCCTTTTAGTTTCGTCATTCAATACACTTCATTTTCATCAGTAGAAATATATTTCAAAATCAAATGTATTTGATTTCGAAATGTTTTCGATTTCTATTCTATGTAAAGTGGAGTATCATTCAAAGTGCGTTGCCTATGATCTGATATTGCAGAAATATCGTCGTATTTCAATTTCAAATACATTTTTATTCCTTAACACTTTGTTGACGAGCGTTCTTCAGCCAGAACGTGCTCGTATCACCGCATGCGTTTGTTGTCTTAGGCGCAGGTGAGCTTAGAATTTGTCCAAATCATCGTTATCGTAGTTTCTTTCAGCCATCGCTAATAATACGGTTGCACTGAAGAAATTAACCAGTAGTTTCAACTAGTGTTAGTTTGTTTTACTAGCTCGTGCGCGTGAGTGCGTGCGCGCGTGCGCGCGTTTTAAATCGATCTCGTCAGGACGGACATGTCCGTCCCCCGTCAACAACGTTCGGCTGAGCGAGGACGGACATGTCCGTCCCCCATCAACAAAGTGTTAATACAACAACTTCTAGGCCTGCCATTTTCTAGCTTTCATTGACTTTAGTTGTTACTCGTAGACTGGATAGTTAATTCTGCGTACGGGGGACGTTCAAGTTGAGATTGGAACCCACAACCTATGTTATGCAAGAGTTTTCACTTGCGCACAAGGCCTTACGACCGCGTCATTTCAAGGGCATGATAGGAATATATTATTGGCAACATTTCTGACAAATTGTTAAAAGATAAGGCATTTACGATCAAATTCGTCAGTAAAATTTAAGAACCGATCTGAAATACGGACAATTTACAATGAATGTATTGAATTACGTACCTTCAAATTGTCAAAATAATGCATAATTTGTTCGTAATCCATATCCAGATCATCTAATCCAAGGCTCTCTCCCGGTCCTAGCTCGCTGTCTGGTGTACTAGAAAACATAGGATTCCCTACAACCGTCGGCTTTTTGTTCGATTTTCTCGTTGCTGCTATCTGAGACACATGATAGGCGGACGGGGTAGGAATTTCCATACTAGTATTGTTATTTCGGGCGGGCTGTTCAAAAGATGGTTTGAAACCACCATCGTCATCAGACGAACCCGCACAATTCATTTGACTACTTTCATCGTTCGTTGTTAGAACGACGTTGCATGGATCATCATGCGTGGTTTCGGTTGGTTTTTGTTGTTGTATACTATCCTTTTGATTATAGCCAACACTCTTCCTGTTGACGCCAGCACTGGTAACGGCTTCTTCGGATGACGATGATGACCTGGGACATTCGAATGGCTGATGATATTTGTGATGCTGATTAATAGTATCAAACTTAAATGCCGTGTGTTGTCCATTTTGTTGTTCGACTAAACGTTCGGCCATGTGCAACTCTTTTGGCGGTCGATATTGTTCTTGCATTCTAATACCATTTTGATAGTTCTCAGTTGTTGATGGTGGCATAATCGAGAAGCCCATATTTTCGAATGAATGAGGGGATCTATTAGCTGCAGATCTTTTTATCGCAATAGCTTGTACTGATTCATATTGTTTTACTTGGTTTACCGTCGAGTTACTGTTGCTAAACAAGGCTGCATTTATTTGTTGCTGAGTATGATTTATATTGCGCTGTGATACTACGGAAGTGTTTTGAACTTGTATATTAAATGCAGGGTTGGTGGTAGAACAACCGGTATTGGTTAACAGTATCCCGTTGCTATTTCTCGCAGGGCGATGATAACGTTTCGATGCTTTAAACGCAGGTGCAACAGCGTCAGCAGGCAACTGCAAAATGATTATAATCATGATAAATTAATACAAACTAATTATTAGATTTTATAACCTCTGTGAATGCATCTTCGAAAACAAATACATATCGTAAATAAAATCGTTTCATTGTAACTCATAGTTTACAGGTTAATAAGCAATATGTAATGCTTTATATTACTATACAGTATACATAAACTAACCTTATTGGAAACATGAACAGTTACACCTACGTTACGATGAGGTGGCACTGGTGGACGGTATTCAATACGATCTACTACCGTGGTTGCGACACTACGTTGAGGAAGTGGCAACGGTTCTTCACTATAAAAGATAGAAAAAAGACGATTGCAAAATGTTAATTCGTGTGCCAATTCGTGGTTTGATATGTATCTTACATTATCGTACGATTGTGACGATCGCGTTTTTTATACGTGCAGGATGGCTTCACCGGTTCTTCGTTCGCTCGATTATTTTGAAAAGGTACAGATGAGGTCGATGGCAGCTGAACATGATTGGGATTATCAAAACTGTTGATCTGAGCTGCTTGTTCGTCCATATCGGCGTATTTTGAGTTCATTGGATTGCTGATTATGTGCATTCGTGAATCTATTTAAATTAAAATGTACGTCATAATTAAATGCAGTAGCCGTGACCATGCTTCATTACTATAAATTACCTTTGTAATTACCACCAACTTCTATTATGCTATCCGTGTTTGAACGATCTACGGTTGCTCGACCTAACCAAACCCAATCATGTGCGTTAGTAGCACATGACTCATTTCCTTTTCCAGCATCAAACACGCTAGAATTTCCCATTCCATCGCGCACACTGGCATCTCCATTAGAATCAATCGTAACTGGTCGATACTTGGAGGCGTACACAATGCATGACACCACAAATATGGCAATCGCCAAACAAAAAGCAGTCAATACGATGTACATGCCTACTTCGAGCGTAGTTGCGTCACCGTGTACCATGCTTTTGTTTGACGAGAAAACTCCAACCACACCATTGTTACCACTGATAATTCCACCGTTGATACTTCCTCGATGATGTTGTCTAGATGAATGTACAACAGCAGCCGTTTCATGAGCATTGTCATCCTTGAGCGGGATGCCTATGAGTATATCTTCTAAATCGCTCAGTTCCCTTCCCGATTTGCTACGATCCCGCCCAACAGCACCATCGTTCTGCAAAGTATCTGGCCTCGTATTCATATCTGAAGTGCTGAAATCAACTTGCACCGACGCAAGAGCACTGACCAAGGGACCAACGGATGTTTTCATTCCCTATGGAATTTTAATATAAGTAAGTATGTAAAACAACATTGTGCAATAAAATATCTCTAAATAATACCTGTTTCGAAATTGGCATATTTCGACGTAGGCGGCATTCCTCCGAGAGAAGTAGAGTAACACGCAACAATTCTCCATTACCCTCACCAACTGCAATCACTCGTGGGTGATGTGAAGCCAACATTGGTGCAAAGGCAACTACTTCGGTATCAAGGCTTTCGACCAGTAGGAAATAATCATCCACCGAAATGTCCCTGTATGCAAAAATTAAACATAATGAAAACGAGTAATTGTAATAAATCAAATTATTTAATGTGCTAATAACACACAAAGATTTTTCCACACATTTCATTAAATCATGGATTACTAACCTTAACGGGGTTCTCGAACCATCCGAGAATTCCAAGTCAATATCGAGCAGCCCTTCTTGATACTGCGCAGTCAATTTACGGGTAACCGATGTTTCGGCTATGTAACCATTATCAATAGAACCGTCGCTAGATATGGATAGTTGTAAGCCAGACACAACCTTGACCACCAAACGTGTTATGGTAACTTTGTCACTACCTACTCGCACTTCGCGAGCCCCTATGACCCTTCCATTGATAGGAGAAAGAACCTGCAAAATTTAAATACGATGTATACCATGCGAATTTTTGCGTATGCCAATTACTTACCTGGACATCCGTGCGGCCCATAGCTCGTCCTTGCAAAGTCCGTCCTCTTAACGTTGCGATTTTCGGATCTGCAACGCGAAGTAAGGATTGAACCAAGTCGGTCACGCGGAGGCCCGTTCGTCGTGATATTAAATAACTGACACGTCCTGAATCTTGGTCCACTGCTACAAATTTCGCATATACCTCCACGGGACTCTGCTGGTATCTTGCACGACACATGCCTCGTTCTGAAGATAATCCATTAATAAAATCGTCACCATGGTGACCCCAAACACCGCCGCTACTATAAGCTCGCTTTTTGCGGCGTTTCGATTTGCCATTTGCACTGAAAAGCGTATTAAACATTAATTTGAGAACGATTCTACTTATCAGACCATAGCAAAGATTTAATTGCACATTACCTGCTATGATCCTCAGGTATTTTCCATCCTTTTATTTGGGATAAACGAAAGTCAGCAACGGACACCTCGAGAGGAAATTCTGGCATCCACACAGTAAATCGAGCCAATCCCGCATATGTTCCATATTTCACCAAAATTGATGCGTTAGATGACCCCCGCACTTCTGAACCATCAACATAAACAGAACTACACGATGAAGACACCTGAGAAGAAGAAATTTCATGATTAAATTAAGAATAAGTATGCAGAGTACAACTCTTAAAACGGCTTTAAATTTAAGTGGTGGTGGTCAAAATTACGTTTTGGCCGGAATCTATTCCGGGCGACTCTGAGTTTTTTTTTATCACTTTCAGAATCGGAATCGGTTCCGCAGCTAAATTCAGAATCGGATTCGACCGATTGCTAACCTAGCTCCGGAGTCGATTCCATTTCCAGATCTGGGTCAATTCCACGTAGGGCTGTTGACAAATACAACGTTGATTTTATTTTTAAGGTGCATACTTTAAAAAATTACTATCCATTTGGTCCTGCAGTTGACCAGTTGATAACATACACGATTTTGTCTCATATGCTAGGAATGCAGTTAACTGTATGTACTATGTTAATTTTACCTTTATCACACTTTCATCTTCAGTTTGGCATGAGCTCTGAAGAGTGACATCTGCCATCTTGCCTGCTTGTGAGACAATGAACACCTTCATAGCCTGCGATACTTGTCTTCCAGTAAGAACGGCGGTATTCATAAGCTCCCAATTCTAAGATAAATAAAGTTGTCATTTATGAAGTTGCTGCTTAATTAGGCAGGGCTATATGAACTGTCGAACAAGACTTCGAACAAGACTCCGTGCTCCGTCAGACAGCATCAGACATGCCAGACAAACAAGCCATCGAACGAGACAGTTTGGTGTTGTCTGGCATGTCTGGTGCACAACTTGAAGCTGTATACACCTTGCGGTTTCATCCTGTTAATTGTCAAGAGGCGGCTATTGGCCGTTGTTTGTGTGTTCGTATGTTTACATTCGTAAAATTTGGACAGTTCACACGGCAGTGTCGTGTTTGTCGTGTTTGTTCGACGCTTCATAGAGCCCTGCCTTATGAAGACATATTGTAGATACCTTTGCAATAGGCAGTACAGCTTGAATATCGTCTTTTTGTATTTCAAGCTTTGCCACTATCTTTTTTCTGCTTTCTTCTTGCATTCCAGTGCTGCTTGCCATCAATGAAGAATCTGTAGTCACATCTGTTTTCATTTTTGGGCCATCGTTTACATAACTCACGGACCAGATGATTCTTCCTCCATCCCAAAATTCCTTGGTATCATTAGACACTTCCAGTAACCACGAAAAAACTTCCACAATACTGAAAATATAATGAAAATGTCAAGTTAGTTCCAAGCTTCATTGATATTCAAGCTCCATGGTTTTTGTATTTTCCTTACCTACTGCTTGTGGATGCACCGTCCGAATGAAAAGAACTAGCTGGGCTGTCAGGATCTTGATCCTTTCGGAAAGCGGTAACACGGGCCACAGTGTGCTTTGTGTTTTCTTTTTCTACAGAAACGTTCCACTCGTCTGATGATGCTATTGCACCCAGGATACGCATGCCTGCTTTTACTCGTGCTCTGTAATGACAAACAACATGGATATGACACATACTTTATTTAACAGTTGATTCACACAGGATAACAATTTAGATCTAATTTTCCCTAATGATAATTGTTTTTTTTTATGGAAAAAATAAGCCATTAACTGGCTTTTATTAATGTTTGAACTTCTATATAACGAGTTGATTTCCATATAATGGAGGAAATGGACGAAAAGCACTAAGAAGGGATTTTTTCATAATTTTACATTCGTTGTCTAGAGCCTATCTGCTAGTTTCAAATAAAAGATTTATGAAGTAATAAGATAGAAAAATGTTAACTTCGGAGCAGATAGTGGCGGGCAAAACACTAGGACCAATAACAAACAAAATAAAAATTAAAGTAATTTAAGTTCAAACAACTCAAATTTCAAATTTGACATACAATAAAAAATCTTTTCCAATGCTTCATAAAAACCCACTTCACTTATTTTGCGGTGCGTTAGTACTGCGTTAGTATGCTATCTTACTAAGAGCTGTAAGGTTCTTGCAGATTAGTAAAGTATAATTTGACGATATACGGCACCCATCTTGATGATATGATGGACTTTCCATTTGTGAATCAATGTTTGGGATAGATTAATGTTTTAGTACTTGTAATATAGACAAGCACAATGAAGTTATATGATTAGATATTGATATTCATGTTATTTCTCTTTTATCAGACGCTATTACCGCTTCGCGGTTTTGCATCAAACTTTGGAACCGCTCATGGTCGCGCGTCGTCGTCAGCCAATCGTTTATCCTGGCCGTTCTAGCGAAATGGTCAGCGGTTGATCTACAGATCTCCAGTTTATGTTATACTTTATGTTATTATCATAAAATCCAATGGCATATAGGTATCTCAATCCAATAATTGGGTTTCTGTATATTGGGGAATATCGTTTCGAAACATAAAAAACCTGACAAAATTCGGCAGCTTCTTAACACTAACGGACAAATCTGGTGTAAATTGACACTTTTGCAACTTTGAGCTTCGATAACTCAAAAACGGTTAGAGATATCGATAAACGGTTTTCACTAAAGTCTTATATTTTTGGAAAGTTTTTTAAAAGGATTTTTTTAAATCCGTAAATTTCTGAGATACAACTTGTTACTCCTTTCGTGCAAATCATGGTGTCAATTGACACCTAGAAGGCTATTTTTGGCCATTGTTGACCG
>KB673013.1:107820-126149 GCA_000349145.1 Anopheles dirus
TGGGCTCCAAAAATTTTTACGTATGGTTTTCAAGGTTTTTAAAATTTTGGCGTCGGCGGATTTTTACTTGAGGAAGGCTGTGGAACAAACGGGATGCAAAACTGTCCAATGTTACATACCTGACTATAAACACCGCAATATTTTGCCCTTTTTCGGGGTGCAGAAAAACGGGAACGTGTATCTTCGAAAGTGGGTACAATGGCAGCTGGGGTACCATCATTGTGAGTGTATCGTCGGCGCGAAGTTCTTTATAGGGTAGATGTGATTGACTCAGAGGAATTTTCGCGAATGGCGTTAGCGGTTGAATCTGAACTTTTGGTTCGCACAGTTCAGGACTTCGAGATGGCGGTTCGAACACACTATAAGACACTTGCACAACACGCTGAGGACTTTTCGGAGGAGTTCCGACAGGATGTCCATCTCTTTCGGGTGGAGGTAACGGAGGCCACCAGTTTGATGGTATAACTACTTCTGCTACACACACGCCATCCTCACCTTCCGGCATGCATCGACCTTTGAGTGGTGTTCTGTTGCCCATGGAAGCGTGCAATAGCACACATATTTTTTGGCGCTGTAAATGACCGCCTGGGTCGGCACCAGCATGGAACAAAACTCGAAGCACCGGAGAGTCACGGGCAACACTGCTGCGAACGACATGGGCCGATATGTCCAAGTGCAGGTTCGATTGCTGCTGCAGATCCAGTAATGCTGCGGTTGTGTTTTGCGAAGCGTTTCCATCTGTATTTGCGTTTTCTACAATGTCGGGTACGATGTACCGCGCAGGTACGGTTTGTTTCGTAGAAAATGGTCCGTAGCTAGCTCGTACGGACACCGGCTGACTAGTTTGCACTACCGTAAATCGATCCACAGAAAGTAAGGAGTCACCGTTCATTGATCGAGCCTTGCCGTTGCTTGATGTTGCTGTTGTTACGACGGAGGCGATTGCACTTTGTCGTGGAGAATGCTTCAGAAAGAACCCACTGTCAGGTGTTTCGAAGTGGACTTCAACAGCAAGTGTAAAGCTGACAATCCCTGAAATAAAAAGAAGAAGAAATATAAAAAAGATGAGTAAAACTACAACTGTATGTGTTTTATATAAAAGTACTGCCTGCGAACCGATCAATAGTTATAAAATTTAAATTAATTAAACCCATGTAAAAATCAAACGATCAGCAGAACCACTGCATTCTAAAATGCATGAAGAAAACAAAGGTTTCCTAGATTATCCAAATGGAGAATAGAACGATCGAACGAGCAAATGATAAGAGCTGTTCGTGGCTAAACAGCTACGGCACAAGATCACCCCGCACCATAGCTTAACATGTACCGGTTGAAACTTTCCGATGTCACAGATTTGTGACAAGACTGAAAGATGTGCTGCCAAACGGAAATACAGTCGCCTTGATGTCCCCGAACACCCACTGTCGTATGATGCTGTATGGTCTGGTGGCGTAATACTTAGTCTTAGAAAATGTTCAGATTCAAACGCCAGGGCGCACAAAATAATGGATGCACTCAGAGTGCTTAGCTTCAATCTCGTAGGATTGGATTGTATACAGCATTCGGATGCAATATCCTTACCCTTTCATGCTTATTACAAGGGTAGCACAACTACCTACGGGATGCTATAAAGCTACGGGATGCTGATTGTGGACCTGGGAAACGATAATAAGCACATCGGACGAACTACTCATGAAACAGTTTTCTCAATCGGGGGAAACTCGTTAGTTGTCTTATACTCCCAAGATCGCATGAGTCGGGATGCAGAGTGCAAGTGCTACATCGATGGACATCTGTATAGTTCAGAAGCGGGGGACTCGCCGGAGCAGTCGATAGTATCAAAATCAAAGGTTTACAGGATTTCCATCCAACAGGAGAAGTACAACAAGTCAATTGGCAGCAATAGACTACAATTCCTTGGCTCCGTTGAAGGCTCACCGTTGTCATCTGATCATTGAGTTTTGGGAACAGGAAAATGTGCAAAAAGGGCGACTGGACGCGGCTGTGCTCAGTTCCTCGCATTCACGGTCGTCACTCCGGCCTACCGATCCTATCCTATGCCGAGTATTCGGGAGCTAAAAGGCCGGTTTTGTTGTAGGAAAATCGACAACCGATATAGTCTTCACCCTACGGAAGATTCTCCCAGAAATGTCACACAAGGTCTACACGCAACACCTATTCATCCACTTCATCTTTAAGGCGACCTACGATACCGTAAATCGGACCGAGTTATGGAATACCGTGCAGCAGTACGGCTTCCCAAGGAAATTGACACGGTAGCTGAACGATGGATGGAGTGCAACGCAAGGCAAGGAGTATTAAACATGCCTTCGGATACGTTCCAATTCTAACGGTGTCTTATGCTTCAATATGCCCTGGAAGATGCCATGCGAAGCACGCATTTGGACATTCGTATCACAATTTACACCCATTTTGTCTAATTCTTTGACTTCGTGGATGACATCGACTACGCCGGACACCCTGAAACGCGAAACCTCAAGGATTGGACTTATAACCAATGCGACGAAGATGAAGTACCTGTTCGGCGGACAGACTCTGACCTGGCTTGGGAGTGAGCCAACGAGCACGAGGTACGAGGTAATAGAGGAGTTCTGGCTCCAAATAACGTCCAGGCATGTGACAAGCGAGCTATTTCATGGTTTCGGCACTACCATGCAACTGCTCACACTTTATTGCATGTTTGTAAATTTTTAACCAACAAAGTACTTTAGCGATGTTCCAGTCCCCGTATTCGACTGACATGATTCCGGTTGAATACTGTTTAAAATAAAAAATTTAAAACATTAACATTTAAAACATTAAAAATCAAACTAAATATACATGATCATGTACATCATAAACATATAGCAGCCGAATGGGCAAATCTGACAGTTGTTCTATCGAAACGGACAATTGTTTTAATCAAGTGGACAGTGTGGATTGACTGGTGCGCATTGTGTTTACGGCGATGACAGTTGTGTTGCTCAGCTCGCGCATAAACATGTGGACACTTGTTTTATGACGTGAAAAACCCTGTATTACATTTTCATTTAGTTTTCAATTAAATTTTGCGTAAAATATTTTTTGAATAATTTTGCTATAAAGAACAACAAATTTCCTATCCAAAACTATAAAAGTCATTACTATCGGATTACTCGTTGCGTAGTTACAAGCATTTAAATTTGACAAAAAAAAAATTTTTTCGCGATACTTTTTAACAATTCCTGACTTTGAATACTTATATCTCGGAACTGATTAACATTAGAGCCATGTTTTTTTGGCTTTCCCAATGTATAAGTATCTATTTTAAGAATATCCATTCGTTAAGCCGGTATCTCAAAAATGACTTTTTGATTTACGCGCACGCCCCGTGCTCACTGTGCATTGCCGGTTAGTCACTCCATTCTAGGGGAAGGCGATTTAGATGTGATTGTGGTATCGGTCCTGCCGTGTGAAGACCAGCGCCGCTCCCACTACACCGACCCCGTGGTCTACGCCCAATAATGTAGTGAAATTATTCTTATTTTATTCAAAACAAACCCTAAGTACGATGTGATTGTTGTTCCTATCGTAGCTATTGACAAAAAATCTGCATTTCTGCATATTCGTATTCAAGAGAAATAAAACAATATATAAACCATTCACAATTTCAGATTAATTCAGCATAATTCAGCGGTTTGCTCCTAAGCTTTGGAGGTAGGTGGCGCAACGTTTAAATCTTTCCCTGTTTAATGGTTCTCAAGTTTTGGTCTTTAGAGTAGCTGTACGCAGGTTCAATTTCCTTTTGTCAACAACAAGGGTAGTTGCCATGTACAGGTGCACTATTGAGCAATAAGGTCGTTCACATTTGTTCCAATCTAGACACATGGGATGCTATAGGACAGGCGGCCAAGATGTGCGCAAGAGCGTTGGGCTATGAAGGACCCATTCACAAGCAGAATGAGATAAGTAGGGTGGTAACAACCAGTGTTGTAAACAGTCGACACTTTTTTCGGCATTCGCTATATGCGCCGAGTTAAAACCATTTCTTCATGATGACACGAATGCCACACTAGCGTCATTTCTCTACTTTTGTCAAATGAATGCCCATGGCGTAGCAGTAAAATGAATGCTGTTGTTGTTACCGTCATCGCAACCACGATCAAAGGAATGTAAACAAAGTAGTTTGAATGTCATTTGAATATTTCGCACATTCCATTTTTTCGCGGATAATAATGTTTATCTGCTCAAATTACAATCGGGATTATCAATTTTCAATTTCTAACTGAATATCTGGTTGCAAATAAGCGTAAGTATTAATAATGAGTACCAAATTGATTAAAAGAGAAGAAAATTTCTGTGGCAAGCCTCACCGAAGTTTGATAGAAGGATGGCAAATCGATGATAGTCGATCGAAAGTGTTCTAGTTCATTTGAAAACCTTGAATATGAACGTCAAATACATACACCCAAAAAAAGTCATGGTATCGAACGACATTTTTTAAGTGAAAATCAAATGAATCTATTGGGTTCGAATGTCGAGCTTCACACTGAATGAATGTAGGCAATTATCCCCTCGATTGCGCTTGTCTAACGGCAGTCGAACGTTCATCCACGGTTCACTTTTGCCTTGTGTGTTCCGTTCGACTGCTGTTCGACGGAACTCACTGTTGACAAACGCTTATATGCTCGAACGGCAGCTTTTTTTGCTATTATGGTTCTGGAACAGCCAGCTATTATGGTTCTGGAACAGCTTGAACTGCCAATCCAAGCAAATGTTTTCCGACAGCTTCGTGCTTGCGGAGAATGGTTTGATTGCAAAACTTCGGTAGAATTACTGATTTAAAATGTTGTGTAGTTACTAACTTCATCATAAGTTGTAAATCGAACTGATTAAAACAAAAATTTAAATGAAATTTAAATCTAATTTAAAATCTTCCGTCTAAAACATCATAAACATTTTAAGTTTTTTTAAGCTTTATTGAATCAAATTTTTCATGATTATAAATTATGCAGTAGCTAAAAATCACACAATGATGTAAAATTGATTTAAAAAAAAAACTGGTACTTATGAATACGCGTATGTAGATCAAAGAATACATTTCAATGGCGTTCATCTTTAGTTACAGCGTAATCGAAATCTTTTATTCAAATTCTGATAATGTTAACTTTTATCCGTTAAAATGAATTAATGTAACATACAGGATTTTTCATCCATTCTTGAACAGTTCCCACAGATGGACGAAATCGTCCCACTCAATGTTGAAATCCTTCCATCCATTCTTGAAATCCATCCTTGAATCCATTCTTCCATCCATTACGTATAGTTTTTAAGGTTTTTAAAGTTTGACGTCGGCGGATTTTTACTTGAGGGGAGCTGGGGAGCAAACGGGAGGGTGTAGGGTCACAAACTCAACGGATTATAAAACTAGAATAGTTTGCGCACAACTGGTGAAAATTTCAGCCCAATCGGTCCCCAACAATTGCCAAAAATAGCCTTCTAGGTGTCAATTGACACCACGATTTGCACGAAAGGAGTAACAAATTGTATCTCAGAAATTTACAGATTTTAAAAATTTTGTAAACCCAAAAAAAAACTTTACAAAAATATAAGACTTTAGGTGAAACCCGTTTGCGATATCTCTTACCGTGTTCGAGTTATCGAAGCTCAAAGTTGCAAAAGTGTCAATTGACACCAGATTCGTCCGTTAGTGTTAAGAAGCTTAGTACAGTCCATAAAACTCCTGTGTCTCAAGCATAGCACCTAACCCGTTCCAACTGAAGCACTGAAGCCTTATTGATTTCCGTATGAAATGTAAGGATATCGGTCGAGCAGAGCATTGAGTAAGTACCACAGGCATTCCGTTGACAAGTCGTACATTACTCGCTTTGCCGGGATATGGTATGTTACCCTGCATTTTGCTGGTCATGTAGTCGGGAAGGCATCGCTAATGATTTGAATAACTGTGATATGAATATACTGATGAATAAATGCAACCAACATTATGAAATCGCTTCTCTTACACCAACAGAAACCGAGCAGAACAAAAATTGAAACTGCAGTGGTTAACAATCGATGAAAAAGTAACGGATAAACGAAAATACGCTGCATGAGCCATACCTAATTGAGTAAATACCGAACAATCTGGGACTCGCCAATGAGTTGAAAGCGATCTGAAATCTCGTGCTCCGGTAATGCATCATCGGAAAAGTTCCAGCGCAATTTTCATTCAACAGTTTACGTTTACGTCTAAGTGAAATCAGCGGTGAAAGACGAAGAGTTGTCTTTCATCACTACGAACTCGGATAAGGCGATTAGTTCGGATGTTGTCCAATACTGTATGTTTGTGTGAACCATATTTAAAAATGGCGAAAGTTTATTTACATAAGAGACCAGTGCTTAACAAATTTAAAGTGATAATGCATTTTAAGCAAATATGCAAAACCCGAAAAAATAGTAAGCGTTCAACACATCTGCATCTATGGTAAAAAATGCATCAAGTTACAACACCCACGATAATTTGGCACCAATTCTCCTCCCAAATGAAGTATTTTTTTACATACATTTTCAGTTACGAAGCTGCAATAATAGTCTCATTGAATAAACAGCATAAATGAATTATGGTTTTATACCACTTTTGCAGTTTCATAACAGTATAGTATGATCCATGACACATAGTATAATAATAACAAAATTTTGCAATATTTGCAAACATTTTTTTCCTAGTAAATAGGTAAAAAGGTTTTAGTTAATAAACAGAGCTTGTTGGACAGAAAAAATGTAATATAATTCAGTTATAGGAATGCGCCAAAGTGTTTGGAGTTTTATTTGTGTTTGACTGATTCTATAAACTGTGAACTTGGTCCATGTCGTGGTCATTAATTTATGTAACATGATTCGCGGAAATACACAAATAATATGTTAATATTTGTACCGGGATGTATCAAAGGGAGCTAACCTACCCACGAGCACTGTTTAAAAATATTGCGAGCGAGTTCAACCTCGCTGGAACTGAAGAGCGGTGTTGAAATATCGTTTAAATGAGAGGGAATGAAAAAGAGAGATCGATGCATAAATAGAACCAAACGCGCAGTACACTCTAGAATGAAAAAAAAACTCAACAACATTCTGTGAATCGAGAAAGATCTTAACGTGTCAAGTGAGTGACAAACACCACTTGGCCGAACCACTTACAGTGGAGGCATTAATAAGTAGCTGCTGTTGAAAACTCTCACCACATACATTTAAGACCCCTACAAAATTCAACATAGATCCAGCCCTGCCCAATATGCCAGGGGGCGCCAGAGTTCCGCCTGCAGGCCTAATCCGTACAGTACTTTTTGTGCAGAGCTTCGGATAGGTGAGATTTTTGCAATCAATACAAGAAATTGAAATAGTATTGGCAAACACTTGTAACAACCGTAATTTTCTTATAATGTGTGGTTATGGGATCTCCACTTTTGCTGAAAATGCAATGGTAATAATTCGTTTTACAAATTTCACTGCTCGGACAGAAGTAGTCCGTGCCTTTTGTTAGTCTAATAATTATGATATAGGTTAGATGTCCATAAATACGGGTTTGAAAATTAATTTTGTATTTGAGGAACCTTAACCTGTGATGTTTTGCGCAACTGATTGTTTTTTATATTGTGAAAAACTTTCCAGTTTGAATTACCAGCGCCAGTCTTCAAAGTATAGTGCAATGTGCATACCATTGAATTATACCGTCATATGCCTTTAAGACATAATAAAAATGATCATTTTATTATTTAATCATCCTTCGATTAATTATTTGTTCAACTTGTGTACTTCTAGACACAGGAACTAATTCAAATCGTCGTTTTGAATAAATGTAAAATACCGGCCGATTCATGTCACAGACACATTCCTACTGCTACATTGCGCCCTGTGCAACGATTGAAACCTCCGCGGACGTCTATTTCTCAGCCGCTTACTTACACATGCGTATCTCAAACGCACTCTTTACACTCGAAGCAAATGACAATATGTCTAGAAGCCGCGCAAGACAAGGAAAGAACATTAACACCACTCCGTGGATGCACATTTAAGTGCAGTCTGCCTGTGTTCGAACCATCTCTTGCTTCTTCTTTCGTGGCGAGCATTAGAAGTTTATTTACGTTTTCCGTTTTATTTAAAGTGCTTTCGGTTTGTGGTCGTTCATGCTATGTTGTAACTGGCGCAGAGTGTATTCTCGCCTGTCCTGCAGGGTGGTGATTTCCTATTCTCACTGTCGACGCACTTTGGTTGCACTGTGGCATTCATAGCTCGGACTAAAAATTATCTCCAAACTAGTCCCGGTTTTAAGGTCAAGTCACTTTGCTTTAAATTTCTCGTATTCATACTTTATTAACTATCTCGGCGCATGGTCTTTTAACACACCTTTTTCTTTTTTTCATGTAGTATAGCAGACGAAATTTTCTTATCTCCGAATTCAATAATGATGCCAACAGTGAAAAAAGCAGCAGTCATAACAGTGACGCAATAACTAAAGAAGAGTAAGAAACTCTCATTTAATCAAAATCATAGCCGATCGCGTTGGAATGTTGGGTGGAAAACAAACTTATTGTGGAGCAAAAATTGGCTACGTAGATGTTGCTTTTCCCTGTAGACAGTGGGCGGGTTCATATGTAAAGGCCATGCCACATTCAGATGGTACATTAATTTGCAGTTTAAAAAGGGGAATTCGCATTATCAGTGAGCAGTGAGTCATTAATTGTATGCGTTGGATTGCATTATTTAACATAACAATCACAATGCACTCCAGGACGGGTCCAATTATATCAAAATTATGATTTGAAATAGAATTAAAAAAAATGTTCGCTAATATTTGTTTCCAACTTATGTTTTACTTCGAAGGAGGCTGGAAGAAAAACGAAGAAGTTTACTGGAAAAAAACATAAACTATACATTAAATCTGGAATATCTGTGACCCAATTTCAATTCGATAAAAATGCTCGTCTGTGTCTTTAAAGCCATAAATTTATAGAAGCTATAAATATTTGCATAATGGTTCATAATTGGGGGCGATGAAATCGAAATTGAAGCGATGTATATGACAGCAAAGTTGCGAGATTCCTTCGGAAGACTCTTGAATAAATTCAATTGTCAACAAATCAGTCAATGTTTGATTTTCACTATAAACCAGGCAGTCCCGGACATCTCTTTACATTCCTTTTAACATGCGTTAAAATCAGTACAACTTAGCGTATTAATATGCGGTGAACAAATAGCGCACCTGGTAATGTCATTTATTTCAAACGTAACCCGCGGCAGAGCCCTGAGTTATCGATAATTTTGCAGGCATTAATTGTATAATAGTAACAATGGATCTACTACCTCACCCAAGGCTACCGAAAAGAGGTTGCATTATCGTTCCACTAAAAAAATCATATTCAGCTATCATTTGATTTACTAATCGCAGAAGCATGTCATTCGACAACACTTCGAAGCATTCTTCGATCGAAAGGATATTTGTCTACTCACCTAGTAACGAAAGCAAAGTAATCCACGGATGTTCCATTTTGCAGCGTCCGTACACAGGCATAGTTTGCACTGTATGTCTTTCAGTAATTCTACACAATCCAAAGATTCCGAAGTATTCGGTCAGTTACCGGATAGCCCAAAATGGGCAACCGCACCTAGGTTCGATTATTCTGTCACCTGAACAATTGTACAACACTAGAAATTTGGGTTACAAAATATACCGTCAGCTTCGACACTTTTTGCATAGCCTTCACACCAACATGAACCTTGTTCTCTTCACAGAACCTTGAACTACCGCCGTTCGTGTATCCTGTGTCGGATTGTAAAAAGAAAGCATTTCTGATCACGCATTGTGTTTGCTTTTCTTTACATCGTTTCTTCACACGCTGGCACACCTTTTCTTATAAAGCGTTTTTTGCTATACTGCATTCTAACAGTATTCGGAATACTCCACTGCTTGGGTGTATCGGTGTTCGTGCGTTTATCGATTTTTTTCTCCTCTGCTTTTGCAGTATTGGTGTGTAGGCTTTCTGTGCTTACCGAATCGATTTTTTTCTTGCGCTTTATATTACCGTCATCAAAATGCTAAATATTTTCTTGCTAAACAAAATGATATCATTAGGTGAACGAGTGATCGCTCAACGTCTAGGGAAACTTGACCCGTAAAACCAAATAAAATATTTGCATGCATTCCAAAACTTTTGCGCAGTTTCCACCTACACGACATTACAAGATAGGAAGATGCTTATCACTAATGAGCAGAATCTTCGTGTGATTATACACTATCACGTATCTTACATCCATCTACGATTTTCACTTTTGCTGCATGAACTACGCTTGGTTCAACTAGCACACAATATAGGCGAATAGCACACAACGTGTATCACCATCGCCTTCACGTACTTCACTTAACGCACCGTATTCAGAACAAGTAAGGTACATTATTGCTGTAGCGCACAAGTGCAGCACTTGATATAAACGGTTACACTTGGTTCATGTTGAACTGGACTTTTATTTTTATTGGAGAATGTTGTACACCATTCACTGCACTACTTTATCGTAACCAAAGATTCAGGAAAACGAAATGTTCTACTCCACCGTGTCAATTCCGTTCGCACGCAGCCTTCGTGCTCGAGAAAAATCTCCTAGGATATCACATCCTTCACGCATACCATGATAGCCTGGCATCGTAAGCATCATACACGTACGCCCAATGCCACCACCAGCGCGTGTAAAACACACAAAATCGTTTCACTGCATATTTTACCTTTTAGACAAACGAGTTGGGCTTTCACCAACGTTTTCACATCTGGTTCACCATCGACAGATGGATTTATTCAACGCACTTCTTCTGAGACATGGCGCAATGCAGTAGACTGTTTGCTAACCATCAGAGATTACACGATTTTGCCAGGCGTATTGATTTCGAAGGGGGGTGTGTAGCCGCGCGTACTCACACACACGACATCCTCCGTTGCCTTTTTTTGTTATTGATGAAGAAGAAGAACAACAACAATAACAGAGTTAAAGCAAAAATGACATACCAAAACTAGTTGTCAAATTTTGTTGGATCGTCCAGCCTCCACAGCAGAAATGGGCTCCCGCACAACTGACCAATCAATGAGAAAGGGTCAAATGTAAGAAATATTCTGTTTAGCGGTTATGGTCTGCTGCCACCAACTCCGGAATCGCTCACGGGTTGTTTGGTATTGTGCTATTCCTCTGATGCACTGCATAATATTAAGATCTTCGTACAGTTTATAGAGCAAGTCGTTGTAGCAGCTCTTCCATTGTCCTTAATCCATTAAGTGCTAAATGTTTTGCATTACAGGACTAATTTTGGACAAAGTGTTCCCATCAATGTTACAGCATTTTACATACAAACAGTTCCCAGATGTTTTACATGAGATGTTCCCAGCGTTACATGAATTCGTCCTACTCAATCATGAAACACCCATTCATCCTACACCCATTCATGATTTGCTATTTTACAGGCACGGCTTCCCTTCCCTCCCTTACACTCCATATTGGCCGGATACTTTTTTTTATTTTTGAGTATGACGGCCTTAGTGGCCGTATCGTAAGTGCCTTAGTGCACTGACCGATATTTTTGTTCACAGGGCATTTCCTCCCTGTAGTTTGGCCTTATCCCGGGCTTACTCGGTTGTGCATGGATACTAACGAGCAAATTTTTATAACCGTGCAAATAGACGTAGCGCGAAATTTCTCGCTGAGAAATATCTCGCTGTAAAGTTCATATATACAAAACGGCTGTCAAAAAAGGACCGTTTTTTATGTATGCACTTTACAGCGAGAAATTTCGCGCCACGTCTATTTGCACGGAAATATGTATGAATATAGTTAGTTGATTGGAACTCCTCAAGCATTTAACTTGGTGTATTTGTGTTCTCGCTAAACAATTACGTTCCGAACAGTAATAATCATATTACTGGCCATACGAAGTTCCCGAGGAAAGTGTTTCTACGGCTCACAATCAGCGAAAAGGAGATGTCACGTCCGGTCTTATGTAATTTTATCGTGGCTAGCATTGACCGATGAGATTTATAGTGCGAAGTGTCTCGCAGAAGTTGCCATCTTCGTCAAAAATTACCACGAAGATGATGGCTTGGTGTTTTGGCCACAGCTAGCATCGTCCCACTCCTCGAAGCAAACGTTGTAAGAAATGGAGCAGTTGGACATTCCGGTGGCGCTCAAGCATGCTAACCCTCCTAAAGTGCCTCAGCTCCACCCGATCGAGATTTTTAGGACAAATTTGATGAGGAGAATATATTCAAATATTTTCGTGGCCAAAATCTCGGATAATATGATGGAACAGGTGACTTTGGAACTGAGGACAACATTTCATATTTTACATTAATTAAAATTGTTTGCCATGAGGGCTTTACAAAGTCATCTTAAAGCTCAGAACACGAGACTCACAACAAAAGGACAAGATACAGGGAAAATGTACGCAACATTAGAAAGATGTGGACAAAAGAAGAGAACGAAAACAGGTGAAGGAAATGTTATCGTCAAACAGGTTACCCATAGCATTGAATGCAGATAGCGCGCGCAGCCAAGGACTGTTTTCGGAAAACCAAGTGCGGCTTAAAGGAATGAAAAGAGCAGGATGCACACGCAAACGGCGGGAAGGGACATACAAAGGAATAGCCTCTAACAAGTTAGAGGAGCCGATGTTGGAATGAAGGATATTGGCGATGAACAGAATGCGAGCATGACTATGGCGATCCTTTAGATTGACTAGCCCCAGCAGCTGACACCGCTCAGAGTAGGGAGGTAAGGTAATTCTGAGGTTGTTTAGGAGACACCTGGCGGGATAATGCCACCATACTTATTTTCGAAACCTATGGCCAAAGTCCCGGCCACCTATGGCAAGGTGGCCCGGCCAGGAGTAGAAATATGTAGTTTTTAAAGCATACGTTAGAACGCCTCACGTCCACCAACACGTGTTCACTTCACACTTATTTACGGTATCCCGTAACGAATGCTTTTTAGATTGATAAGGAATAGTATAGAATAAACGAACGGAACGTGTTTTTATATAGAGAGTTAAACAAACTAAAGTCATTTTTATTTATGTTTAATTTATTGTAATTCACATCTGATTCTAGAAGAAATCTTCCCTCGCGTTGTTCTCAAACTCGACTGGAGTGTTTGGTTGAACAGCTTCTTTCTTCTTTTGTTGCAACTGAACTATCAGATTTTGCTCATCCACAATCCCTTTCTTGTATGCTTCATACATTTGTTTTAATCTCTGAAACCGTTGTTTTCTGGTTTCATACTCAGATAATATGTTCCAGTTAGCTTCAATGAAGTGGTCCATCTTGCTGTTTTGAAATTGATAGATTTTTCCTATTTTCCCCAGTTGTTCTGTTTGGTTGATGAAATATTCCTTTACGGTGGATGGTAGGTCCTTGCCCATGAGCGATGTACGGCACGGCTTGCTGCATAAAGGACACTTTTCGCAGATGGTTGGCGAACATTTTCGGCAGAAGATGTGGCTGCACGATGTTATGAAGAATTCGGAAAATTCTGGTGTTCGCTGTTCGTGACAAAGTTCGCAAAACACGTACATCTTTCAGCGGCAGTTAAATGAAAAAAATCGCATCGTACCGGTCCACCGAATTCAATGGTTACTAACAGCATCCCAGGTAGCCTGATGCTACAAACGTCGAAATTGGGAGAAAACAGTATCACAACGAGTAATACAACGAGTAACGCCATTAGCTGTCCTTCTAATAAGCCTATTACACAGGGTGTTTTAGGATGGAATTTTCAAATTTTCGAATTTTGTCACATTGCTTTGACACATTTTACCATGGCCATGGAATAATGAATTCGGTTCGACCTATTCTACCCCAATTACACATGGTAGTTTTGGATGGAATCTGGCTGTCAAAAATCTACTTTTGTATGGCGAAAGTAGGTTTTTGACAGTCAGATTCCATCCAATACTACCAAGTGTAATTGGCCTATAATAAGCCCATTCCCGCTGAGGTCCAGGATTTCATCATTGGGTGGAACGATTTCATCTCACCGTGGGAACTGTTCAAGAATGGATGAAAAATCCTGTATCTTCCCCCAAGGACGGTTTATAATGAGGTCTCGTAATAAGCTCGTTTTGACAACCAATTCAAAGAACAATAAATAATAAGATCCGTCCGAATGACGTTTTCCTATCCATGCAACTGACCTATTTTAAAAAAAAACAAACCAAATTCAAAATGCCGGAATGAACATTGCTTAATATGACACCTCATATATTAATCCACCTTGATCTTGGTCAGCAGCGGAGATTTGACAGCGTATGTGGGTCCATATAAAAAAAAGCAAAGCAACTGTCAAGTGTCTTACGTGTGAATGTAGAGTAAAATATTGTTAGTGTGTGCATCGATTACCGATTTTTCCGATTTCGAGATAGGGCAAACCAAGGAGATATATAGGAGGTGTAGTCATAGCGACCGACCTTTTTTTAGCAATTTAACCTCAGCTGTCAAAACGGCTGTGTAGTGGGACAGAGAACACACACGTACGGTACAATTTTGACAACTGTGGTCAATCCCCATTTCACTCTTTCACGACGACCAAATGTTCTAGATGTCTACACCTCCTATATATCTCATTGGGTCAAACAACCAATTGAAACACCACAGATTTGTGTGATATAGTACTCTATATTAACAAAATACCACCCAGTGTGGATTTCCTTTTGCTCTGTGGGTTGGTGGGATTTTCGTTTTTGACGTCCGTTAAATTCAGGTTAGCTGGGCATGTTTTCAATCTCAAATTCTCGTAAACAAAAAGAACGCTTTCGACTAACTTACTGATTTTATCTTACAAAATGCAAAGCATTACACAAATGGATAGTAAATTTATTGATAATCATCTTCGGAGGTGTGTGAAAGTGTTATTTCCAATAGTGCCTTTGCGAGTGAATATTGAAAGTGTTGGGATTCGTAAACCGCAGATGTTTTATATGATAGTGGAGAAGATGGATTTGCAAAACCTTATAGTACGTTCCGGTTTGCTTCGAATGCGTACATAATAATCATGGTTTGATGTTTTCTTTCTTTACAGCAAATAAGAATGACCCAATTGGATGACCATTCACGAATGTTCATTAGCACGATCGACAATACAGGATATGAAAAGATAAGGGCAGAACAATCACTGCATGTTTCT
Organism: Anopheles dirus; assembly: GCA_000349145.1. Lineage (NCBI taxonomy): Eukaryota > Metazoa > Arthropoda > Insecta > Diptera > Culicidae > Anopheles > Anopheles dirus. The sequence goes on from KB673013.1 coordinate 123,007, forward strand.
TTTCAAGGGTTTATCGATCATCTTATTAAGATTCTAGACAGTTGCAAGCGAGAAGAGTTACACCTAGCGCTAGTTACTGATAATTCGGGACACTCACTACAGATTTTCGAGAAAAGTTCGTTCAAAAATTTAACTCATTTGTTCCTCTCGTTGGAGAGCGCTTCGACTGAAACTGTATTGTTTCATATAAACCAGTCGCTACAAATTTTACAAGAACAGGCAAACGCATATTCTTCCCAGGTACAACAGTATCAGCTTGATATGAATGCTAAAAACGATGCTATTGACAAGTTGAAAGGTGAAATTATGTCTTTAAATGGAAAAATTATGGAACAAGAGAATCGAATTTTCAATTGGAACACTGAGGAAGTTAACCGTTTGAATCAAGCAATTAAAAGTTTGAATGAATGTAAAGATAACGAAGAAAAAAGATTGAAAGCAATTATAAGCAGTATGCAGGAAAACATAGACCGGTTGACCAAGGACATATATGATCGTACGGAACGTATGGTACAGGAAACGAAACGTTTCGAAGCCATTCGTGAGGATAATTTAAAAATTCGCAGTCAAAACTCTCAACTAAAAGATGAATTCGAACGATTGCAAGCGAATGTGTCTTCACAGCAGAATCGAGAGTCGCGGTCGGAGATGACTGTTTCGGAATTAAAACGGCAAATGTTAGAAATGCAAAGCAAAATGAAAATAATTGAGAAGCATCGATCGGAGCTGGAAGCTGAATTGGAAGCCGAAAAAAATATTTGCCATACTAAGAAACATGCCTTGCAGTTAACGACAGATGAGCTCGCAAACGCTTCCACAGTCATAAACAACCTGAACAAAGAAAACATGAAGTTGAAAAGCAAAATCGATCTTCGTACGGAAATTGCTATGCGCCAAGAAAAATTGCTACTAGAGAAGGAAAAGCAACTGAAGGAGTTGGGCAGTACAGTAGCTGCCATTGAACAAGAGCACATGCGAAATCGATCCACCAACGAAGAACATGCAGAAATCGTGAAGCGCATTAAAGAAACAACAGATATAATCGAAGAAAAATATCGGAAGAGTAAGTACATTTGCTGTTTGAATGTGAACAGATAGCTAGCGATAGTGATTTTTTTTTCATGTGTGTTTATTCATTTTTTGCAGAAATCAATGACATAATAATGAAGATGTCAAGCAACCCCAATGTCGAAGCAGCGTCCGTATTGAGTACTCAAGGAAGATATATACGACCGCAGAATCGAGTAGAATAAATTATTGATCTGCATTGATGTGTTTGTTTGTTTATCAAATTTGAGAGATGATTATAGGATTTGATCCGAGCAAAGAGATTTTCCTAGACTATATGCATGATGAGAAGAATCTATTTTTATTAATCGTCTGGAAGGTTATTTCCATCCCGGGTAGCAGCAGTGGTTGAGGTCGCAATGTTTACAGCTTGCATTAAGTCCTGTTCCTGTCCAGCTTTGAGCCGTTCACGTATGAGCTCGGCAATTGCTTTCTGTGTTCTACGTTCTAGCTTTTCCAACTTTTTTGAAACATCTCTTTTCAAATCCCAATCAGGTTTGCGAGGTGCAAGATTAGCTATGTCGATTTCTTCTATAACAATTGGGGTTTTCATCATCTCAAGTTGCGTTGAAACCTCCTTTTCGACGTCTGCGCCGAGCGCGTCCACTACTGTGGGTTGTTCATCCTCCGGTTTATAGTTACGAAAAATTGGCCTGCAATGGAATATGAAAACGTCCGTGTTATTTAGTGCAGTTAATCAAAACATTTACAGCAACTTCTTACTTGGGCACCCTTGCGCTGTCTTCGCTTGCAGCAGCCGTAGATTGTTCATCCTGTGTTCGTTTTCCACGCAGTTCTCGCAAACGATTTTTACGTTTCAAAGCTTCCTCTTCGAGTTTTCCTACAGATTCAGCCATGCAGCTGTTATAGGTAGTTATTTTAATTAGCAGTACTTTTCAAAATATGAAAGTGCGTCGCTCGTCTTGTTCCCTAAATGCGAGGATCAAAGCGTCACAACAAACAAACGACGCACAGCTAACCTAATGTCTATAAACGTCAAAATTAGAAAAAGCATAGCCACAACGGGGAAGACAACAATTAAAGCTACGGGTAGCGACCCAAATAGATCCCCCCCCTCAACCAAAATTGATACCTCACTGGAAACCGAATTTGAGCAGTTGTTTGACAGTCAAGCAGTTCAAATCAAAACTTAATGTTGTTTACGTTTGAGCAAAGCTAAACGGTGTTGAAATAATAGCATATTACAATTTTTAATTGCTGCTAAATGGATGGTAAGTATTTTCATCACATTTGCCGAACTTGGTTTCCAGTGATGTATCAATTTTGGTATGGGGAGGATCTATTCGGGTCGCTACCCTTATTACTTATTGTTCTTTGTTATGGTTGTTAAAACGGGTTTATTACGAGACCTTATAACAGGATTTTTAATTCATTCTTGAACAGATCTCACAGTTAGGTGAAATTGCGCCCACTCAATATTGAAATCCTTCCAACCATTTTTGAAGTGTGTATAATGTGTAGTTCAAAGATTTGCTTCGAACAAATCGATACAATTGCGTCATTGAAAGCAAGGAGATATATAGGAGGTGTAGTCATAGCGATCGACCAAGGAGATATATAGGAGGTGTAGTCATAGCGATCGACCGTTTTTTTAGCAATTCCACCTCAGTTGTCAAAACGGCTGTGAAGTGGGTTGTTTACCAATGGAGGACACACACGTACGGTACAATTTTGACAACTTTGGTCAATCCCCGTTTCACTCTTTCTAGACGACCGCATGTTCTACAAGACTACACCTCCTATATATCTCCTTGATTGGAAGTATTCAACCTGACATGTTAAACACAGTGCGGAAGCCCTGTGTGGGAAATACCATTTCAAGATTTGTTGCAAAGATTTCAACATTGTGCGGGACGATTTCATCTAACTGTGGGAACTGTTAAAGAATGGATGAAAAATTCTGTATGTATGTCATTCCTGATCGTTCAAACAAAATGGAACATCGTTTGACAGATAGGTGACCACCCAACGAGAAATTTTCGTTGGATGGACGTGCTTTTGAGGGGAATTTCTCTATCGCACCTGCTCGCACTCACGGCAAAAATGTCCCTCTC
>KB673013.1:128272-139667 GCA_000349145.1 Anopheles dirus
GCTTTGCTATCCAACGAAAGCCCTGAATTTTGACAATCTTTTCGGATTGACTTCGTTAAGCAATCCTACCCGAAAAATGTCACGAAAACACTCGTTGGGCAGGTGTCAGGTTCAATTTTTTTAAACGTCAAAACACCAAACATAAAATACGCGCACGGAGGGACAGCACAGGACAGTGATAATAATATGTAAATGTTGTTTTCGTGTGGTTAAACTAAATAAAGAACAGCTTAAACAATCGGGGCATACGGCTTGAGCTGCCGGTCTCTACTTTTGTGGCTTCATCTTACGGTTTACCTGGAGAACACCCAGGAAACTGATTTTTCTAAGTCGACCTAAACATAACCACACATACGAAGAAAAAAAAGAAGGCTTGTGTAAGGTTGTCTTCCTTCCAAAAGGTAAACCAACGAAGGAAGCAAATGGCAGTAAATAATAAATGAGGCATTTTTTCAGATTCCATGACCATCCCAGTATTGTTACGTGAATTAATATTCCTTAATTTCGCTGATGTGTTTCCTGCCATCTATTTCAGGGCACGGTTTTGCTACTGCTTAATATCCTGTTCGGGTATACATCACGCCTGACACGCTTTGTAAAGCTCTACTGATGTTTATAATAGAGAGTTTTCTACAGCATCTCACACAAGTGTAAAAGGTTGGACATTTAGGTGTTGCATTCATCTTCTGCGATTAACTATTAACTATTATTGACTAATCCTTTAGGGCTCGGACTAACTGTTCTATAAGGCATTATAATTCGATAGAAACTTCTGTAGTTGGTTTAGTTTAATTGTCTGTACAGAAGAATAATATCTTTAGTAAAAACTACTGAAAATGTTATAATCTGAAAATGTTTTACATTATTATGGTTTCAAATGCTAACATACATTTATATTGTATTTTTTTTTTCAAATAAAGCATAGCATCTAGTTTACGCTGGTGCCAACTTAGTGTCCAATTGGTTTATACCGGTCGTGCAACACAATGATACTAAGGTGAGAACGATGATAGGCGATGCTTTGATGAACTAATTGATGTTTCATATTTTCCAGACAATTTGTAAGGAGTGGCAATTCCATTGAGGAAATTTATATAGTTAAACCAGAAAATTGCGATTCAACAGTGGAAATACCCGAAACTCCCGGCCCCAAAGGAAGTAATGCTATTGTTGCCATTGATAATAACATCATGACAGTATCTACCAGCTGTGATAACAGTCAGCCATGCTCTGTAAATGCGGATCTAAAGTGTGTCGAACCATTTTCAACAAACTCGTCCGCTGCACCGGATTCATCACAATCGACGAATATTTTGTTTGTTTGCAACTTATGTGATAAGCAATTTAAGTCAAATTTGATATTGCAACATCATTTAAAAGCATCTCATCAGCACATGCTTCCATTTAAGTGTAACACTTGTGCTTCAAGCGAAATGAGGACTGTTGGTATGTTGAATAAGCATTTTTCTCAGCATGATCAAAACAAGCCGTACAAATGTATTGCTTGCGAGGCTCGATTTAAGAGTGCATTGAATCGTGCATCACATCAGCGGCTTTTTCATCAAGCTGAATTACCAATAAGGAAGCGTAGCACTAATTGTGAGATTCGACGGTATGCGTGTCGATACTGCGATAAACGGTTTTTGGCAAAATCTAACTTCGAACGACATGAACGGAATCATGAAAAAGTTTTAATGAATGCTGGAGAAACGGGAATTTTAGATTTTTTATACCATTGTTTCATTTGTCGGATGCAATACGACTGCAAGGATAGTCTCAACGATCATCTCAATGTGCACGCTGATCAATTGCCTTATCAGTGTGATAAATGCGTATCGTCAAATTTGGCAATCCTATCTGTTCGTTTGCTCAACAAACACCTTGCACTGCACATGGAGGAAAAACCCATTAAATGCATTTATTGCACAGACACATTTATCTCAATTGCGGAATGTCAAACACACGAAAGACTTAAACATACAGAGACAAGCGCTGATGATTCATGCACAGCAACGTTAAAACAAGTTGACCCCGATAGAGGTACACGATTCCAATGTTCGTTCTGTAATAACTCTTATTCACTGTTAAGTACATTACGCCGCCACGAAAATAGCCATACGCGAAAAAGGCAGTTTATATGCAAAACTTGTGGGAAAATATTCTACAAGTCGTCTTGCTTATCCCAACACGAACGTATACACCTAGTCGACGCCCCTTACAAGTGCAGCTACTGTGGAAAAGGCTTCAAGGAAACGATCCGCATGATTGAACATCGTCGTATACATACGGGAGAAAAACCTTTTCAGTGCGATAACTGTTCGGAAAAGTTCCGAATAAAACCACAGCTAAAAGAACATCTTGAAAAGTGTGCGAAAAAGGTGGTGCCACTGCAAAATTACCAATGTGAATATTGTGACCAACAGTTTTCTAGCAAAAACCTTTTGATTGATCATAGCGTTGAACTACATTCAGGGCATCTGTCTACAGAAGGCAGATGTAAATATTGCGACCTACAGTTCAAATCTTTGCCGGCTCTATTGGAACATGAGATGCAGCACCGTTTGCCGGATGCCATTGAATGCAATCAATGCGGAAGAATTTTTAAACAGCTTGCGAATTTAAGGCGACACTTGCGACTGCATTCTTTGAACGCTACGCCGTACAAGTGTGACCTATGCGGCAAATCATTTTCACAATCCAGCACAATGAAAGTGCATCGAAGAGCACACACAGGTGAAAAGCCGTATAAATGTGATCTTTGTTTGAAAAGTTTCCATCATAGCTCAACCAAGAACCGACACAAACGCTCTCATTTTGAGAAAGGTAGTAAATTATTTTTATCGTTAGAAAATTAACTGACACATACGTGAATATTATTATTTATGGAGATACTGTCGATGTTTCTTGGTCAGACATATAGTTACTTAGTATTTGTTTAATACTATCCATATTATAAAACATTTAGCATCTGTTACGTTTATAGGTATTATATGACATATGGGGCAGTCATATGTTCATATGTTGTGGGTTCGAATCTCAACTGGACCATCCTCGTGTACCAAATAAAAAGAAGATATATGCTGTTATACAATCTAAACAAAATCCGCAGGAAATTTCTTTTCTTTTCTTGCTTTGGAACAGTATTTTAAGGTCGTAAAATTTTGAATTCGTTGCTCATAAGTTGATGTGATCGACAACCCAATATGTTGTTACAAAATGTTTGCCCTGATTTTTTTTCGATACACTTCAAAACATAATATTACTAGGCATCAAACAAAATTGGACCTCAAGCATAACCGCACAGACGAAGAAGATCTCTGCCTAATCGCTTCCGCCTCTCATCAAGAAGCTTTCCTTTGACGAATTGCATGTTCCGACCGGCTTTCTGCTGCGGCTATGAGTCCATCATCGGAATCATACATGATGGACAAAATGATCGCCACTACCCAAATCTTCGAAAAAATGTTCAGCTATATTTCCGCTTTCCGACACCTGCAACTGGATCATCTTTCCGTAGACAAGTATTTTCGTCGAAAGTGTCGAGCGACCATGATATTTCCGCACCGTTTCCCACATTTATATGGTAGTAATTTTGGTCCACTGCTCTTTTTGTTATATGTGAACGATGTGTCGATGTGTGTAGAAAAATGTGTCAATGTCTCTTTAACACGTGCACGTTCACCCGTCATTATCAACTACACGATTAATGAATGGTAAATTTTTTTTTATTAAATTAAAATTAAAATTATTATTATTAAATTATTAAGTAAATTTATTCGGTCAGCCGTTCGACGACTGCCTTGGAGTGACTGTAATACCTTACCGCGCTACCGTTCGCGGTGCCTTCTTCTAGCACTTGAAAACTTCAGTAACAGGCGAAGAGCTAGGCAAGCTTTGTTCGTCGCAGGCTTATTAAATGGAACAACTAACGCAAACTTGCAAACTTCGATTTCAACGAGACACTTAACACATTTAGAGATCGTCTGCGATTTATGGAATAAAATTTATGCATTATACCTAGCATTAGTTGATTTTAGTTCAGTTAATGTTTGTCAGACTAGATAAATTCAAACAACTAAACAAAATAACGGATGAACAGGATGACGTGACATGCTTGGCTACCCTCTATGGACAACTCGATCAGCCTTACCGTCGTCTACGACCCAGGTAGTACCAGGCTTTTCCGGCTTCTCATTATTTACGACTTCGCTCAATCCTTCCCTCGTTAGCAGCAGGTCATGCCGACATCTCATAATTGAAATTATGCAGCTTCTGCAATGAAAAAATAGAATCCGCCGTTTTTTTTTCACTTGCGACAAACGTTCTCAGCTTCGAAACAAGATAAGACGATTAAAATCCGGGATTCCAATTCCATTTTTTCAGGGCCCACGAATCTCTACAGCATTCTTCGTTAACGCTAGAAAGACTCACGATTTTAAAACTTTATAATGCTTCCAAGTCATCATAAGCTTCGTAATTATTTAAGCTTTAAGCATTAGTAACCATAACCTAAAGTAACCTAAACTTGATCAGCTGTGATCACACCAGCCAAACATTTCAACCAAACGTAGCTGTTCGGTTCGGGTAGTTAATTTGCAATTTTCTATTAAAATGAATATTTGAAAATTATATGCAAACTCAATTGTAATTTATTTGTAGTTCAATGTTAAATGCAAGCATTGCGACCTTCGCAAACACGAAAGTAAAGAAAATTGACTTGATAACAAAAGAATCTACAATAATAAGAAGAAGTAGGAACGGGACTTCGCTAGTGATTCCAAAAGTTTCCGCACGGAGCGTTAGTTTGGTTTATGTCAAGCTTTTTTGTGTTTGTTTATATTTTAAAGGTGAACAATTTCCTACAAGTTTTTGCTAAAAATATTTCTAAATCTAATATTTGAGGTGCTATGTTGCTACGGTGAGACTGTATTTTTGCTTAGTTTAGCAATGAATTCCTTCTGTGACCGTCGCTTGTTTTGTTTCAGCCATATAATTCCTTTAAATAATGATGTGGAAGAAATTTACATCGTGAAGCAGGAGGAAGATGAAACGGATTCAAGTTTTAATCCATTGGATCCCGAATCCGCCTCACGATCACTATCCACGGGTTTAGAGAATGAAGATGTCGAAATTAAGATCGAACCGAAGTATGTGCACAAACTCCAAACCAAATTAGATACCAGTTCATAGAAGAAAAATAGGATAAATTAAGCTAATAACAATTGCTCTCTTGTTAGATCATGTGCCGAGCATTCATTACGGAAAGAGGATGAAAAGATGGATGTTGCACAGGGAAGCCTCCAGCCATCGGTGCTGCAATTGGAGCTCAATGATGTTAGTAGTTCATGGCCATATGACTGCGATTTGGAAGCTGTAAAGATTGAATCACATGCTGAATGCGCTCCATCCGAAGAAGATCAGTCTGCTCAAATACTTTCTGAAGTTCCTGATATAGATCAAGACACCTCCTTAGGATTCAGTGGTAATGACAGCGATAGCAGCGAAGGACATAAGCTAGCTGATTTAAAGAAACTCTTTCATAAAAACCAACCACAAGCAAAACGACGGAGCGTTGGCAGGCCACGAAAACATCCAAAAGAATCAAACGTCTCATTGACAAGTAACCGCTGGGAAAACAATGAATATCAAATAGACGAAACGAGTGCGGGACCCGATGAGCTAGAAAAGGAAGACATAACACAATGCTACATTTGCCAGAAGGGCTTCCTGGTGCGGGCGGAATTGACGCTCCATTTGCAGAGTGAACACACGAAGGATATTCCGTTCAACTGTTCGATGTGCGTGTCAGAGACGATTACTAATCTGAATCGTCTCAATTTACATCATATGCAGCATGATCCGACGCTGAAACGACGATGCCTATACTGCCCTGCTCGGTTTTCCTGCGGGCAAGCTGTTAGTAGACATATGCGCAATTTGCACCAATCGCAATACAACATTGATGCCGATAGGAATAGGCGGTTTGTTTGCCGGTACTGTGCACAAAAGTTTACAAAAAAGTATGATCTCGAGAAGCATGAAAAGAAACACCTTGCGGAAGGTTCGACTGACGGAGACTATATGAAGCGGGAATTGATGTGCTACATATGCAACGATTTTATGGCGAAATCGCGTGAAGATCTAAACAAGCACGTTAATGTACATTCAGATTGGCTACCGTATCGATGTGGGAAATGTGACGATAAATTGATAAATTCGACTCGGGTACTTCGGGAACATCTTCGTCAGCATGCTGAAGGCTTAGCGATAAAATGTGTCTACTGTGAGCAGCGTTTCGTATCACTGGCAGACTGCCAGCATCATGAGGAGCGCGCTCACGTAAACGAGAAACAATTGGATGAACTTCAAGAAGCTAAGATTCAGTCTGAAATTCACGATACAAAGGTGATAGTGGTAGATGGACAGAAGCGATTTCAATGTGATAGCTGCGATCGTTCGTACTCATTGGTAAGCACCCTGCGGCGCCACCAGAATATCCACGCGGTCGACAAAACGTTTGAATGCAAGTACTGTGGCAAAGTGTTTAACAAACCTTCATCGTTGGCAATGCATGAAAAGAGGAATCACGATGCAGACAGTCCTTTTTCCTGTGACGTCTGTGATAAACGCTTCAAAGAAACGAGCCGATTGATTGATCATCGTCGGACACATTCTGGAGAGAAACCATTTATTTGTGAGGTTTGCGGTAAATGCTTCCGCGTTCGACAGGTGTTAAAGGAGCACAAGCTTAGCTGTCTCGGCGCCGAGGCTAGCCATCCGTGCTTCTGTGTGTTCTGCTCTCAAACCTTCGATAATCTCTCTACAGCCCTGCAGCATGTGAAAAGTTCTCACGAAACAGACATTCCCGACATGAAGTGCCGTTACTGTGATTTGATCTTCCGCGAAGCGGAATCATTAGTCGAGCATGAGTTTCGACATACGTTACCGGGCATTATTTCATGCAATGTTTGTAATCGCATTTTTAAGCATCATAAAAATTTAATGCGACATGTAAAAATGCATGCTGATAAACCGGTAGCGCATATGTGTGAAAAGTGTGGCAAAACCTTCACCCAGAAAGGATCCCTGACGATACATCGTCGCATACACACCGGCGAACGTCCTTTCACGTGTGAGCTATGCCATAAAGGATTTGTTGACAAGAAGGAGATGCGTCGACATTATACATCTCATTTTAATCCGCAAAGCAAGCTGTACATACCGCATGCACAATCTGTAGCCATGCCACCGGAAGCTGGGCCAACTGGGAAGAAGTACAAGACGTACAATTGTAAAATCTGCAGTCGTCAATTTACATCTAGCTCGAACCTAGCAAAGCATGTGACAACACATACTGGTAAGTATTGTAAGATATCTTTTTATACACTGTTCCATAGAGATTTACTTACGTTATAAACATTGTCGGCTCATCGTTTTTAGTTCACGAAGTTTAACCCAATAAACAGCGTAGTTCGTACACAATATCTTAAATGCCACTTCAACATTTGGTTTCTCTTAACCTGCCGTAGGAAAGATTTTCTTGATTCGAATGTAAATGTTCGCTGTTCGAAACAAATGAGCCCAAACAGCTATTCAGAGCAAAACACATAAATTACGTTTATTATCATATGTATGATGTTTCTTATAATTCGTATGACACGAATGCATCGTGTAATTAAGTATTAGTTGCGAATATGCTCTACATTTTATAACCCGCTCTATAACTAATAATGTTCTTGACTATTTCAGGAGAAAAAAAGTACGTTTGTGAGTTCTGTGACAAGCGGTTCAGTCAAGGTGGTCAGTTAACAGTACACCGGCGTATACACACCGGTGATCGGCCTTTCGCATGCGATATGTGTGGCGATCGTTTTTTAGATGGGAGCAGTTTTAAACGCCACAAAACTCATCAACTATGTAGAAGACTGTCATCCGTATCGACGGGTCTACCAAGAGCGACTGAACATGCAACAGCAGAATTGCCATCACAGGTACAATACACTGCTACAGTACCGAAATTAGAAGGTATGCGTTAAGTAGCTCCATGGCTATTATTGTACGTTATGTTATCTTAACACCTTCCATAATTGGCATTATAATCCATTACACAAAAATAATGACTTTTCGCGATAATGAAACGGTGCAAGATATGTCGTTCGTGCAAGCGATATAGTTTATTTCTTAAATACATATTTTCATCAAAATTGTTGCTTAAATGGTTTATAAATGGAGTGTTTAGTCATACAATCTATACAAAAGCGATTTTCTTGCCAAATATGCTTAATTTACGAAACGTAATGCAACCGATGATCGATTCGTAGTGTAACTGCATTGAAAATCAGCTAAATGAAAAGATCCAGTCCAATAACTAAAAACCGGAAACTGAATCTAGATCTGTGTTGAGGTGTGACTCACACACATTTATTGACCACGTATGTCGAGAATAATGTTGCAAAATTTACGCCAACGTTGTAACCAACGTTGAGGTTGTAAAAAGAACGTGTCTGCAATAATTTAACGCTATGAAGCATAATTCACTTTTACTTTTTCCTTTATTTGTACTACGTTTTATGCAATTTTTACTAACTTCTTGCCGTCTACATTGGATGGAGTTTTTAAGCAATACTTTAATCTGCGTTAGCCGCCATGCACATGGATATTAACACATGTATTCACTGTTTGTAAAACACATAAGGTATAACTTAACTCTGAGTACATTTTTATTTTTTGGCCGAATTTTAATTTGAAATTTGTCATGTCTTATGTCAATGATGATTTCCAGTTAAATGTTGCGGTAGGATATATTACGCTAAATTTAAGCTCAGTGAACATATGAGGTTTTCAATAGCATTTTATTCCATTAATAAACTCATTGAATTTACCTCATCATTGATAAATATAACATTTTTAATTAATTAATGTTGATGACAGCATTGTTTACTTCTAAAGTGTACAAATAAACTATTGAAGATTTATACTAGGGTAATACATTATAAATTGTTCTGTAATCTGAATCTGTAATATGCAGAAGATAATTTGGGGCATGATCTTGTGGGCAACATTAGCATTGTACATACAACTTTGTAGAAAACATAGTGGTGACTCGGAAGTTAGAATAGTACACTTTGGCGCCCTTTTTGTTTGTGGAATAAATGAATTCTGAAATATCATGTCATGTATGTCATGTAAGTAGAATAACATCAGAAGAGCTAGCCCGAAAAAGCACTTTAAGACCGTTCACATCGCGGAGGCATGGTAGACCCAGGCTATGATGGATAGATGGCTTCGAATCTTCCGGATAAATAATTGGCTAACGGCCCTGAACGGGTTTGAAGTTTGTTGCAGAATGTTAGTCTTAACTAAACAGGGTACTTGATTTTTTTTTCATTTTGAAACTTTTGAAACGATCTAGCCTTATCGCTCAACTTGAACTAGATAGTAAACAAAGTACAATAACCAAAAGCTCTATTGATCTGCCTGAATAAATGATCCACGCCATTACAGTATGTGCGGTACAATGGTAAAAAAGGAATGAATGATAGGAGCATTTTGAACCTACTCAATTCTGATGATTAAAGGCTATGTTCGTACGAAACAAAAACCAACTAAACGGCTTGCTTTGTCGCAAAGATTGATAAGAGTACGGGGGCCGGTCGAATTCAATTCAACGAAAAAATTTGGTAATGTAGAAAAAACAATGAATTATCCGAAATATTGCGTCCGAACAGCTCACCAAAAAGAAGCTTACCAATACACTTTGCAATATCGACATTTCACGATAATATGGTATTCACGATAATATGGATAATAAGCTGTATTGGTGTACACTATTGTAAACGATGTACTTTACATGCAACGGGATAGAACGAATAAACATATAAAAAAATAATACCACATACACCTACTAGGCGCAAATACCCCAGTGCTAAGTGAGGTGAGCTATTGTACAATTTAGTCGACTTTTCTATCATTTATATGGAACTAAGCTTTTTCACCAATTAAGATTTTCTAGGTAATTCGAAGCAAAGGTAATTCGAAGCTGCGTTCAAAGCGTGGCTATGACAAAACAGCGAGAGTGGAGATATGAAGTATGTCATTTCTACGATTCCGAACGGAAATTTTTGAAAATGGAATTTGGGGTCCAAAAAAATAATTATAGTTTCTTAAGTTGTATGAAATTAGTGAAACATGATTTTATTTGATGCGACAGGGAAAGGGGAAACTAGAAAAGGTATGATAACTGTTAGGTTATAGCAATCATCGGATGTTGCACGCTGTGTAAACATCACAGCAATCTGCGGAATGAAATGAAATCAGCTGCACATAAACAAGATACAATATTGTAATGTATTATTCTGTGCCAACAGATACATAATTGTCTTTTGTTGAGAAGACGAACGCTGGCTGATGATGTTGCGGCAAACCTCTAGCCAGGTCAAGGCTGCTAAATAGCTATTATTAAATAAGGGTTTTTTATGAAACAGCTTTCATATTTGGAACAATCCAAGCACATGCTAGTGACAATGAGTAAGGTATGGCGAACACCAAATTACACAAGGCAAAACAAATATGTATTTGCTAATTCGTCAGATTAAAGGACATACACAAGACTCACTGACTGCTGATCAATCTGATAAGAAACGATCCATGAGTTCGAACAACTCTTTACGTATAATGCCTTACTATGAATGAAACTTGTCTATTTTCATATGGAGATTTTTCATATGGAGAGAGTTCGAACAACTCTTTACGTATAATGCCTTACTATGAATGAAACTTGTCTATTTTTCATATGGAGATTTTTCTTATTGTTTTCTTATATAGATGTTTGTGATGCAGTGCAGATTTCCTATATTGTTGATACTGTAGATCAAAGATGACAGGCTTGACCCCTGAAGTCAAGACTTCAGTGCAACGCTGTTAAAGTATACTTCGTAATACATTGTGCAGTATAACTATGAACAAAAGATATGGTACATCGGCTATAGGATGTATTCAGACTTTTAATAAATTTACAATTTATCTCTAATGTTCCAATGAAAGATTAAAAATTCGGCAAAAAATCATACTGTATGTATTTTATGCTCCGTATTTGGTTGCTGCAGATCGCTTTGCGCTACGACTATCGGGTATTTGGGAATTCTGAATAAAAACAGACTCGTATACAGTTATGCTGCGAACTGTTGAAACTAAACATTAAATTAGTGGCCTATTTGTTATTATTATTATTATTATTATTTATTTATTTAGTATTTGTCGGACCTCATGGTCTAAACAAACAATAGTAACTTATAACTAAACGCATACAATGACGAATACCCGACAAACATTAAAACGACCGGAAACGCAAACGCTCTTTGAACATAAATGTCGATATATCGAAGTCAAATAAATC
>KB673013.1:140057-177879 GCA_000349145.1 Anopheles dirus
GATCACGTTGCTGAGAGTATAGTTGAACTGCAGTGGCAGTCGCAGCCTGCTAAATGTGATGCATTGACACTTCACAGGGCATAATTGCAAAAGATTTCTTCTGCACCATTCGTCGAAGGTATCAAGCATGTTTTGGAGTTGCTGACAGTCTTGCAAGTTTTTCACAGTTGAATAGATCTTAATATCATCAGCATACATGAGGTAAGAACCAGCAGGCAGTATCGTAACCAGATCATTGATAAATATCAGGAACAGTAGGGGACCCAGATTACTGCCCTGAGAAACTCCTGAGGTACTGGAGAAACTCCTGAGGTACTGGTTATGCTATATGCGCCATTGCCCCAACTATTGAACAAAGTTAAGGTTATTGGGGTAGGCCAAGTTTGAAGGAAATCTAATTTGCCGTCATATTGAGAAATAAAAAATAAGTTTCTACAACTGCATCAAATAACGAAGCACATGATGCAAAGATGCTATGCAAAGAATGGATCTCAGTTAAGTAAATGGGTAGGTAGTTTATTCCATTTTTTTAAGTATCTCAGGGATAGAAGCTAAAGCTGTTGAGTAGGAAAATGAAGATGGATAAAAATGGTCAAAAAGAACAGGTCTAATAACAGGTCTAGTAACTAATGTTGATGAGAGATGAGGTAAAAAATGTCAGGATAAAATTTATGTATTGTTCGCAAATGAGCTGCTTCACAACGTGCCTTCCAACTAGTTTATTACAGGCAATAGGCATAGGCAATAAAAAATGAGGGTGTGTTTATAGTTTGGTGATACATGGTTGACTAATTTAATATTTGAAGAGGAAAAAATATTCCGAATGGTTTGTCGTGCTTATATACTTAAATACACAACATATTTTTAAAAATATCACCTCTATTAACCTCTATTAAATTGCTGTAAAAAGTTATCGGAAAAAGTTCGAGTCGTGTAAAAGACCCTTCTGTAAAAAGTTGTTTTTATTTGAACTTGTTTTTTTCAACTTGTCAAGCCATTTTTCATTCGATTCGACTGAACGCTTGCTCCTTTCAAATGCACAATTTCACATGTTTCGATAAAATTCAAAGCCGGCTGGGCGGATTTGAATGATCATTTGAATGATATATTCGGTTTTGAGTTTGGTTTTGAGAAGGTTTGAAAGGTAAAACCTTTAATAATATGATATGATTGTTAACTTGATCATAGGCGATATTTTTTGTTAAAGGACGTTAGACAAGCGATGTCAAACTATGACCACACAGTAAAAGGATGGCAGGAAAGCAGTTTCTTTATAGAAGTGTTTTTTTACGTGTTTCCTGTGGAATTAATAAAACTTCTCAATAGACCTGGGTTCGGTAAAGTGTGACCTCAAATTTGTGTGATGGGCTCAAATTTGAGCTGGTAGCTAATTTCACCCGTTCTTCGATTGATTTTTAAGATAAATTTAGAGAGAAGTCAGTTAAGTGAACCAATTTTCGGCAGGGCAAACAAAACCCTCAAATGTTAGTCTTGTTAACACCACAGACACCTTTTATAAAACATACAAAGCCATACCACTCGTACGTTCTAGAAATTGCCGTATCACAAATTCATACAGTCTAGAACCACATGCATATAGTCTAGAATGTATGAGTATCATTCTAGAATGTATGAGTCAGAATGTATGAGTATTATTGTATATTACATAGAGAATACTGATCAACCAAGCGTTTTATAATAAGGATGTGTCATTGACATTAGGCATTAGTAGTTCAGTTTCATTGGATCAGTAATAAGTAATATATTAGTAAGTAATATAGAAGTGTAATTTTAATTTTTATTATGGTTAGGTTTTGATTGATTGATTGGTTCAATTTGGTTACGACTTTTATTTCGATTATCTACTAATTTCTATAGGTATTTCTACTATGTTTATGATTATTACGTCTATTACAATTTGTAGGTGATTCGGCAAATCATTTAAGGGTTTTATCCTACAACGTAATGCATATCACGATAGGTAGATAGGTGAAATGAAGATAGGTAGTCTTCCACATCTTAGATTAAATGAGCTGAACTGAACCTATCTGATACATTAGGTTGAGCGCATGTGTGATGAGCACAAAAATAAATCAAGAAAAATGGTGCTAAGAGTATCTATTATACAGATACAGATTGTTTGAGTTGGTAGAGCCGAAACAATGGTTGACTTAGGAATGTTACTTGACCAACGATTAACGTCTTCACTGCACTGTGATAACGTTATTTCCAAAAATAATAAGTTGTTTGGACTTGTGTGCCCATAATCGTGACTTTCGTGACCCGATGTGCACCAAAACTTTCTATCACTCTCTCGTTCGATTCTATGATGTTGTAACCCACCCACGATGCACTTAATTAACCGTATCGAAGCTATTCAGTGCAAGCAGCTCCGATTTGCCATTCGAACGCTTCCCTGGCGTTCCGGTGACAGTATACCTTCATATCGCACGCGGTGCCTGATGCACGGAATTGAGTCACTTTTCTGTCGAATCCTTTTGTAAATATGTATCACTCGCTGTATCAGACCTTTGATATCAGACTGTTGTGGTTAGGAAGAGTTTGTGCTTGGTGTCACCACGTTCCTATTTAGTTTTAATGCCGCGTTATTCCGTTGAAACCAACTTGTATGTCCGATGAACCTCATTTATTAAATAGTAATAATAATAATAATAAAAGAACCCCATACGGTATTCTAATTTTGGCTAGTGCATTGCACTATAAACACATTTGAGACGTATTTGAGACGAGAAAACTTTGCGGATCTCATTAATACCACCAGCCCAATGGCCCGCTTACACCAACAACTGTAGAAATGGGAATTTTTTTTTTCTTCATTTTGTGTCAAGTAATAAAGCCAACGAATCAGAACAACATTTCCCATGCGCCGGAGCATGATTGTTCTGATGCACGTTCACGCGATTAAAGTATGTGACATAAATCTCGACTTTGTGACAGGTATAATCGACTAACATACTAACGAAATTCACGAATCAGTACGTTGTGCGCAAGTTCACGTGAACGAACCGGTCCCGGTTGTTGGCGGGTGGCGAGCAAAAGGACCAATGCGTAAGTGAGGCAGAATGGTGGCCCCGGGACTTTAGAAGTGAAACAAAGCGAATCAGCAAGAATTTGTGTTTCGCTTGCGGTATCTCTAACGAGTTGCATGGGGCAACTAGCGTGATCGTGTGTTGAATGCTTCACTGGTTGCGCCAGTGTTTCGTCTCCGGTGAACGCCAAAACACTATCATAAATTATAGTGTTGGAAAATTTTGTGCACATGGTAAACTAAGTTCCATGGCGGTGAGGTGAATCTGTTGTGTTACCTTGATTCCAGTGAAACCAATTCGAACGAACGAGTGATTTCACTGATTTATGGCAGGGCTATGAGCGGGCGCTGAAGAATGATGCGGCTATTTTTCTGTCTAAAAATCGAACTGCTGCCGGCTTTTTTAGTTATTTAGGGAGAAACAACACAAAACTAGCTTTGTTGTACAGAAAAATACTGCAACATCATTATTGGAGTTACGCCGACTACCACGTTTAAGAGCTGAGAACAGAATGGAATGGTATTTTGCAACGCATAGTGTACTTCGAATGAACTTTCAACCACTAATACATACGGTTTACTACATTGAATATTCATAACAGTAAATTATGATAATTTGTTCGTTAATTTCGTTTAGATAAGAACACTAGGTATTTATTACAAAATATGCTCATTGAACTATATGGATGGCTTTTACATGATTTTTGATTTTAGATAAGAACACTAGGTATTTATTAGAATATAAGTATGGTGCTCATTGAACTATATGTACGGCTTTTATTGTTGATGCAAGCCGATTTCATGCAATCTGCTGACGATGCGGTACTGAGGCTGCATGTGTTCATGTTTCGAATGCGTCGAACCTGAACATGAATACGAACAACTAAACAAAAAACTTAAACTAGAGTAGGAGTTACTCACCGAAAGGGTTGCAGTTGGTAGGAAATATTGCAGTGTGTAATAATAATCATTAATTACGAGACAATAAAGTTCTTCTTCCCTTACGACGTAACCTGGTGGGGAACCTGTGGGCGCTTTACAGTGGAAGGTATGCCAGGCTGTTGTATAACTTTACAGCGCAGCTCTTTAGGCATTATGTTATGATGAGTTTTTTCTTCAAGTTTTATTGACACCAGAATCGTATACCGTTTCCCGTTACCGTCGTCGGTGGTCAAGTGGTCAGCTGTGATAACAAATATCACACCAGCGACTTTCGGTGCTTTGAGCTGGAAAGATTTATTCTATTCCTGTCGTAAAGCTGATTACTACTACCAGACGATTCGGACCGATTTAGCGCTCTGATGAACGGTGCGAGCATGGTTGTTGGGTATTTATTGCAGGTAGACGTATTTACACCGACACCGACGGGTTTGCTTTCTTGCACTACAACCGCCTATAGGCGTTTGTGCTAGCTAATCCGAACCGAAATGGAAAGTTAATGATTCTCGGTTTGAAGATGCCCCAAGTTATCGTAAAGCCGCGGCCGTAGACGTAATTGATGAGCGCCTGCACTTCCGATCGATTTGGTGTAATAAACGCCAGAGACGTTGTCATTTCAATGCCGTACTTAAGAGATATGAAGTGTGTATTTTAAGAGCCACGATGAAAGCGCTTTTAGAGAAAGGTGGCGGCACAGTATACTTGGAATAAATATATAGACTAATGGACGATGTTTGAACGTTAGAGGAATTACATATTTGAATCCACTTGATCATTACGACAATTGCGGCAAGAGGGAGTGGTTCTCGGTACGCATCGTTTGGTTCTTGAAAAGTGCTGTGGTGTGTTTTTTGAATTTGCTGTGTATTATCGAGTGACCAATTACAATTGTCGTATAATGTTTTTCTTGCTTCTTAAGCCGATTCTGTCAAGGCAATATGTTGAAGGATGCAGACTTCATATGGAATTGAAGCTTAACAAAAGCACGCTTAAGGGAATTAATATTGGGTAAACGAATAAACCAAACCGTTTGCTGGTTCCCTTGTGTAACACGATAACATTCTAAATCTGACTACGATACTGTACGACCGTAACCGTAGGTGAATGGTTTGATGAACTGAACAGCTAATTGGCCTGCTGTCATACAGTCCCATACAGTTCAAAGGGTTTCGTTGAGCACAATGTGGGAGAGTGTGAACAAATTTAACTTCGCAACAAACTAGATTACAGTATTTCCGTACGTAGTTATTATGACGTGGAAGTTGAACCGAACCGAACCTTTTTTAAATGTCTCCCTTCGAATGCCGAAATAAAAACCAACCGTATCAGCTTCTCGAACCATTCATTGAGCGTTTAACAAAATGTCTTCCATCAGAACGTGCCATGGTTTTTTTTTTTCGTTTGGTTAGAAATATAAAAAGCATTCGTGTGTTCTGATCGCATTCCCATGGGCTCTCGAAGAAGGCACCAGGGAAAGAATTAAGAAATGGAAAGGAAAAGAGGGAACACAATTCTTCGATCCTCGCGGTGGGAATCCGATAACTGAACGTAGACATGTTGAAACGCGGTAAATGGTTTCAGACTGCGTTGTGTGTTATTTCGTGACCACCTTATGCGGGACGGTGATTGTTGAGTGTTTAAAGGAAGGATTTGCATTCCGAATGTGGCACGAAAGTGAACGAAGACGGAGACGAATATGGATGAGGAAAAAATACGAATGTCGTTGTTCGTTGCCGATGAAAGAGCACCGCCATCTAATTCTCGATTAAACAATTTTCATCGCATTGCTGGTCTTTTCTCGCTAGAGATGTTAGGCCTTTTTGTTTTTTTTCTGTTCCCTGGCTCTCCCTCACAAACACCACGAGGGTCATCCAAGCAAGTCAGCTCGTTACGGGTGCCCTGGCTGCTACGATGGCTTAAGGATAAACGCATCGCGTAATCAACGAAGACGATGGAACAAATAAATTAAAGGAGAAAAGAAACACCCGTACCCATCGCGAAGGCACTATTTTTACGAGCACAGTGATTAAAACCCTTCCAAAATGGACGAGGGTAGTAATTTTTGTCTTTTCTGGTTCGAGAGGTTTCCAGTTCGCTTTAGCTTATATTTTATGTGCAGCTTTGTTGAAAACACGATCAAAGTTACACAGGGTCGTGGAACTATTGTAGTTCCGCTTAGTGGTATTGTCTCCATTTGCGTTAGATTGCTAAACAAAGCCAAACATCGTACAATAATTATGGATGCTGTTTTTTCACTCTCTGGGGTTAAACATGAAAAGAATGATGCCCTCTCTTAAAACAAATCGCGTATGCAGTATAAACGGAGACGAAACACGTGCAAAGAAAATATTATCTGCTTCAGAATATGATTGGAGCCGTCGGTAATTACAGCGGCGACCAACAATGGATTAACTATGCGACATACAATTGGAAAACTTGCATAAAATATTAAATTACCAGTTTCTTCGTGCGTTGGCTTTTGCGAGCGCCCTGTTCACAGAAAGTTTAAGTGTTAAACGCCAAAAGGAGTTTACAACAACCAGATAGCCTTCCGCTGTCCTGAAATTATGTGGCCGAAAGACACTTAACGCTGACCTGTATTAGCAGTGCTCCCCGCAAATTGACATGTGTAACATTATTTTTAAATGCGTACCCATTTCTCTTTTACCCAACAGAGCAAACAGAGAAAGAGAGAGAGAGAGAGAGATAATACATATTACATATTACAGTTAAAATTATCATTGTATCATTGTGACAATAATAGCACAGAAACGAGCATACAAATCAACACGGAAATGATAATAATTAGGAATAAGTTGTATATTTCTCAAAATGCTCAGGTAAGCCGTAATGCTTGAAACCAAGGTAAGTTGTTAGTTTGATTTTACCATTCGTCAATATCGAAAATTTCCTCTGCAAAGCGTGTTTTTTTATCCGTATTGATATGGACACATTGTTCATCCGATCTAATTTGTGTATCATTCTACATCACATTGGCTTAAGTTATGATGTGCCGAAGAACGCATCATCAAGCACTATAGTTTAAGACATATCTATTATTTAATTATGCACTAAAGATCAATCTGCCTGTATCGAAAATCTTATCGATAATGTAACCGTAGACATGAAAGTGTACACGGTTTTTTGAATTAGTGCCTGCATTTTTTATTCACTTGGACCGGGCTTAATGCCTAGTTATTTTAGCTGCGATGTCATTACAGCAGATACTAACACGCATCAGGAAAACGGGCCTACGCGGCACGACATTCAATCCCGACGGAGATCCGTATCAGTACCGCTCTGATCTGATCTAAACTGCTAGCATCTTAAAACTGATAACAAATAGAGAGTTCTCGCACGTGCGTTATCATTCTCAAATTCAACAGTCTGAAGTTTCTTGAATCAGTGTGTGCCAAACGTAGTTAAATAAACTTATCTAACATGTTGCTCCAGCAGTCTTCCGTTGGCGACGGCACAGCAAAATTGAATCAGACCCATTGGTTAAAAGAGAGCTAGAGTTTCATGGAACTGCGGGATGAAAAGCGGGATTGTAAATGTTTGTACCATGTAGCAGAAATTGAAAGCTTTGCTGATTATGCGGGAACTTTTCCGGTTTGTTTACGGAAGGATACACGAAACATTAACAGGCATTCGGTAGGGTGCGTTAAAAACGTAATGGGCAAACGGCAAAAATTGAATATATTCCTCCTTGTCGGGAGGAACCGAGCGGACCTGATGTAGTGATAATGAGATTCGTGTGTCCTAATATTTTGCATCGCATTATGTGACTTCCACACATTTATTTTTAGGGATATGGGGGTTTGTGGAACGATTTATTTCCTACTGGCCTTTTTGACAATGGACGGAAATGCAAACACGATAAAGTGTTTATAATCCTGGACGGTGAAAGGAGAATGTACATATACTACTTGTTCTTACTTATATATTTTACGTACTTTACACACTCACTTACATTATAATATTTTATTTTTAAAACTGCGTCCTGGCTTAGAAGAATAATAAAGTTTAATGGAGACACTTGATAGCTATTTGTGCTTTTTTGCAACTTTTCAAACAGTCAAAAAAGAGTCAAACAGACAAATTACCACTATAGAGACGCTGTTGTAAGCTCTACCTATTTGCATTATTAATGTGTTATTTATCAAGTTCAGTTCAAAGTAAATCTTTTTACGGGATATAGCCACAGATGGCATGTTTTCTTGTCCAGTTGTACCGAACATTACCTTAAGTATACAAAATACACCAATGTCAAGGTCTTGATCAATAGTTTCAAGGAATTGCATTGGTTTATATTGTATGACTGGTTGGTTTGCTCTTGTTTGGAATGGACTAGCCTGTTAGATGCTTGTGGAACCAAGCCGAAAGACCCGCATGTTGACTACGGACATCTAGCTACATCCAGCTACCGAGCATACCGAGCAAATATATGAACATTTGAGTTAGTGTATAAAACTAGACGAACGTTTGCTAAGAGAAATCATAAAGATCCAGTTCGCTAACACCGTTTGATGTACATTGCTTCCCGCATTGACATCCGTCGTGACAGCAGCACATTTTTATTGAATGTGGAGCTTTCAAAGTTGGAAATCATTATCGTTTTTTGGGGGATAGCAGCATTCAATCTTGTAATGGCTGCTATCGATCCCACGAATGTTGATATTCAAGAAAAAGTATATGAAAATGTGCAAACATGAAAAGGATTCCCATGCTACACGCATTTGCCGTCGAGTTGAAATTCTAGCTGAAGAAATTATATTATCATTTAATCGATTGAATGCATTCTAGCATATTCAAACGAAAAAAAGCTTTTTCAGAGAAAGTCACAAAAGCTATACCGCTTACTTTACCTGAATGGGTGAATTTGACAGAAAAAACTGTCACATTCTATTTTTTCGTTCTCTCCATTACAGTGATTAATGGTTTGCACGAAACGGGCTATTTATCATGCATATTTGATGGGTGGAAATGCAATTGCAAACCGATAGACGTTGGTGATTGCGTCAATAAATAAAAAAGATCTATTATGCAGATTAGAAATTTCCATTATGGCCGAAATGTATTTTCAGACCGTTGTTTACCTCAATCGGAAGTGGAATGTAGCTTGTTTGCATGTTGTTTCCTTTCAAGGATGTACGCTTGTACGCGTGCTTTAAACGAAGGCATGAGTGAAGCGAAGTGCGCATGTTCTGCAGGAATGAAACGCTATGGCATTGCTGTGGCAACGCGGCCAAGTATATGTGACATTATGTGAGTTCACAATAGTGAGTTTATATACACGGTTGCATCAGTTGAATCCACCCATGCACGGTTTCGTGCAATACGCCATAGAAACCCGTTTTAGTTCACAATTATTTGTGGGTGAATTATATAGATATATATTCGAAACTCATAATTTCCCTTGTGAAACAAACCCAACACGGTAAGAAAACGTTACTGATACTTCTAATAAACGAATATATTTAACAGCTAGTTTGAAATGCGTTCGATAGGAAATAAAATCAATCGAGTTGGTGGTGGGTCAGTTCAGCTGTCAATTAAAATACATACTTTACGGCCGCTCGGGCGCTTGCTCGCGTTGGTCCTTCCCACGTTTAGTGTGTTGACTGTTCTGTCGCGTTTATGTGGCTCATGCGGCCATGATGTACGTGTATGTGTGGTAAATGTTTGAGCTATGAGTCTCCCATGTAAAAACGTCCATCGAAAAACAGAGTTGGCTCTGTGCTGCAATAAATAGGTTTCGTGTTGAGAAAATATCCATCTCCCCATCGAGCCAGAAAGAGGGAAAGAGAACACCAGCCGCACACCGGCAAAGAACGCCGTCCCTCGTCAATATGGGGCCGCGCGGAGAGACACGCGATGAAAACGCGTAGTGCCTACCGTGATGATGATAATGGCCCTTTCGTGGGAGCGGCACGCGGTACGGCGATGGTATGCGGGTTGGCGGTGGGCCGGTCGGATGTTTAATTCGTCGAGCTATCGAGGTGCTTCTAGAGACGGAGACGCCGGGTCGAAGAGTTTGACTGTGAGTCCTTACTCGCTTGGATATGTGACTTCGGTCGTACGGTCGGATCAGCGCGCTGTTAGCCTCAGTTGAACGAGTGCAGTCATTCAGTCCGTCTGGTTGTTACCGGGGTGTGCTTGCGATCGTACGCTTTTTTACGGTCTATTCCGGCGGCGATGGTGGTGTTCCATAAAATTTTTATTTACATCACCAATCCCATAATCATTTAATAACTGTAAGGAAGCCGCCACAGACCGAACGTGAAAAAAGTGACAAAAAATCAACCCAAACAAACAGCCAAACGGAATAGGTGCGAAATGTTAACTCAAGCGGAAGCGGACAGGGTACACCGTCGACACAATGCAATGATTTAAATCACTGTTGCAAGCAAAAGTGCGTTCTGCTAATGTGAAGCCTACTACGATGTGATTACTTACGCAGCTGCTTTTTAGCCAAGTGAAACCGTTGAGCTACCTGCGTTGTAATTGCTCGATAATCTAAACGTACAGACGGTATTGAAGCGCTCGAATGATGTTTTTCTAACATATAGAACATCCTTATGGTTTACGTTCTGAACCATGTTGAATAGAACGAGTAGTGCGTTTACCTACCGAGAAAGATGTGCGTGAAGAATTAGATTGGAGTATGGCACAATCGTGAAAAAATGGTAGGTTAAATCCCGTCATAAATTTTTACAAGCATTATAAAATCATAAAACTCCTCCAAACGCAACGCAAGAAGCAGCCTCCGAACAGTGCCTGCTATGCAAGTGAAAGTTGAATCTGAAAGGTGTGTAGAGTTTTGTTAGTGGTTTTATTAATTAGTTTATTTACTTTCAGAATTGAAGATTTGAAAGTGTGCTTATAATGTGCGTGCCCAGAAAGTTGGAAGACTCTTATATGCGATAAAGTTTACGGTAACATAACAGTTTAAGTGGTTAGCTGTCAATTACCAAGTGTGTGTTTGAAAAAAAAAAACCGTGACAATGATTATAAAAAAAGGTAAGTATTTTTGGTTTTCTAATATATGCATATTATTTAGGTATTTGATGAATAAGTTAGTTTGTTTCGCAACAAATTACGGTTTCATGTCGGATAGCTTATGCCCAAGAATTTGAAATCTGAAATCTGGTATTCTGTCGTAACTTTGAACGGCGCAATACAAGGCACATGTTACATAACCAGATACAAGAAAAAAATGTATGACCTTTACATGAACACTTTAAGATTAGATGACCTTTAACGAACATAAAACTGGAGCAAAAAACCATGCAGTTCTTTGCGGCAAAAGATGCACATACCCAAAATAATCCTTTGCTTCCTTTGCTCTCTTTACAACGGGTTGCTGGTCATGTGCACGTGCATAACCTTGGACGCAATAAACCGTTCAAACAGTTACGAGTTGTGAACTATATTTGACCTCGCTGTTATGTTGTTTCGCTGTAAAGAAGAACCAAAACGGTCGTCAAACAAAAAAAAACTGGAACGGAAACGCAAGCAAACGAGCAAACGAGCACCGAAAAGCAAACATTACACGTATCATCCTGCCGAATGAGAAAATAGAGCAATCGGGCAAGCCATGAAAGCCGATATCCGACCTTTTTCGTAGGAAAGAAACCTTTTAAGAGAATGTATGTTTGGTCAAACTCAGTTTCACTTTTCCAATGTGAGCCCTAGAATTCATGAAGATGATGATATCGCAACATTAGATAAATAAATCAAATTGATAAAATATCGTTCATTTGAAGAGCAATGAAGTTTGTAGTAAATCATTTTATAATTGTTGGCGCTTTTGACTAAAACCAAATTGCCCATTCGTGGAATATTTGTTCGCTCATAAAGTGACACTATTATCAGTGCGTTCATAATTGAGCTTAAATTGACAGTAGCTGTAGCAGCTCCCTCATAGTAAGAAGGAATGCTGAGATGAAAACATTCCTTCATCTAAACATTCCTGTCGTTGCGGCATTTCGGGTTGAATCATTTCATGAATGGTGTAGCGTTGAACCTACTGCAAGATATGTTTGTGTTGCGCCTCATGCCCTGAAGATCAAATAGGAATGTACCGGCGCTATATTTGAAGGATAAATATTTATTATTTTCATAAAGAGAGTTTTTGACAGTCATACTCACACGGTTCGTGAGTGGTGCTGTGGGCCATTGTCGTTTGCCACGTTTTGGGTGTGATTTATTATTTCTCATGATGATATCTTAACCCTTTTGAGAGTTTGGTAGAAGCACGTGAGGGATAACCACTGTGAGTTAAATATTTATTCAGCTGAACGATGGAAAAAGCCACTATTTGGTTGAACCAATGTTTTTGATTCACCTCGTTTGGGAACATTTGATCACAAACCAAGGTAGAGATCGAAAGTGCAGTTATGAATATTAAACTGCGGCCTTGTGCGCGTGTGTACTGTTGGTGTAATTATTTTTTTTTTATATCCTAATTAAATCTCCCTTTTTTCTTGGCGACCAATTTTGTATGATTATCTAGAACGATATTCTTTGATGATTAGATGGAAAAAACTATGGTGGAAAGTTCATTTTTCAAGCAACCATTTGTAAAAGAAAAAAGAAAGTTGAGGAGAAAGGGAATGGCGAATTCATCGGCGTCCATTTGCTTTTACCGTGCACTTTGAGCATGCGCATCATGATGCAGCAGAAATAAATTCCGTTGAATTCTAAGCGATGGTCATTTTATTACCTTAGCTAAAATAATCGATTTATTTAAATAAAAGTTCGATTTTTGTTTCAGGAAATTATCAATTCGAAAGATTTTTTAGCATCAAATTTTGTTTCAGAAGTTTTGTGAAAAAAACTCTTGTTTTATAATTATTTTGACCAAAAATACATAGAGTATACATTAAGATTATATTTAAATTTAAAATATAATTCATTTACCCCAATAAAATCAGTAAAAAAAAATCAAATATGGGTTCATAAAAGATGGAAACGCCCTTTTTAAAATGGCGGCATGCTGTAAAGGAGGCGTGGCTAAAAGCACAACATTGGTTCTGTTTTTTCGTCGTTCAAGCAGTCCAGGAGTAATTCGAGCAGCGGTTTGAGGAAACAACTCGATTCGAACAGTTTTCCGTTAAATGTAGCAATCTTGATATTTTCGTTGAAATTGCTCGATAGATGACACTAGTGTACTGAGATGAAAAATGCTCGTTTTGGTTTCGTTAGGAACTTTCAACGAAAATTGTAGAAATGGCCTCAAGAGGCGCTTTATAAAGGATTCATATCACTCATTCTATGATTTTTAACAGAATCATGTGAACATAGCTATTTAGAAAAATGTGTAATATTGGTCTAATAGTTTTGAAATAGTTTCACTACATACTTTGCAATGAAATCTAATGTTTTTGTTCGTTTTTTGTTATAGCGTTAATCTCTTCAACGAAACGTTGACTTGTTTGAAATATTGACTGTGGTATTGTATAACTGCACTATTTCGTATAAAAAGGA
Organism: Anopheles dirus; assembly: GCA_000349145.1. Classification (NCBI taxonomy): domain Eukaryota; kingdom Metazoa; phylum Arthropoda; class Insecta; order Diptera; family Culicidae; genus Anopheles; species Anopheles dirus. Next base: position 153,538 of record KB673013.1, read on the forward strand.
TAATTCTCAATTCATTATATACGGTAGAATGAAAAAGACGAGAAATGTTTATGAATAAAAGTAGTTTAAAAGTTTACTTAAAATACATTTTTCATACCAGAAATACCAATAATTGGAAAGTAGCATTCGTACATTTTCTTATTAAAGTTTGTTATAATTGTTTCAATTGATGCATCAGAACACCATTATTTATTTTATTTTGGGCAGTTGGGCTCACGCAAATGGCGGACGATGGCAATGACAAGATATTATTTGACATTTTAAGTAACCATACCGTAAATCAGTCGGCGGTGCATACTGTTTCTGCTCTCGCATGCTTCGCTTGAAAGGATGCTCCAATGCCTTTTGAAGAAAACTTGCAACACGATATAGAAAAGGTCGAGTAGGCTCTAGACGAAATTTGTTTTCTTCCCAGCATGTGCAAAGCATGAGAGGAACCAAGAGACCGAAGAGTTGAATATTTCGATGAAGGTAACATCAAAGTAGCTTGTACCGAAAAAGGCACAGATGAAGTTCGTTTTAATGTAATTATACTGAGTGGGCTATCGCCGATGGCTTATGACTAGGTGTAACCAATCGAATAGGTATCTTTTACGTTATTAGCTTGGTCTGCTTGACTGCTGATCAGCTCTAATTTGAACCGGTGAAAGAGAAACAAAATCAATTAATATCCATTTTGTTCGATTATGAAGTCGTAAAGCGTAGTTTTTTTTCGTCAGAGCAGTTTTATCATGACCGAGAATACTTCGAATCGTTCGGAATGTCTCTCTTGCAGGTGTTACGGATCTGGTGGCATTTTAAGATATGCATTTTAGCTGCTAGGCATATAGAGGTGAATGAATGGTGAATGAAAAATTGCAAATGGCTATTGCATATATCATTATGTAGTACTCAAATGAGGATTTTGCACAAGATCTGTTGTGCTATGATGTCATATAGAAGATCATGTGAACAGCAAGGAGAGATGTAGTGAAGAGCTGCTTCCAAGTTAGTAAACTAATCAACTTGCATAATGTGTTATAAGCATCACTACTAGAGTTATAAAACAATAAGCTATATTTTAATATAAGCTTTTGGTAAATTTTGGGCTACCGTTCCAAGCTTTCTGCAACCTTGTATCTGCTGTTTTCTTCTGTCGTCTATTTACATTATACAGTGGGAGTGGTGTGTCAGTGACACACCAAAAAAGAATAATACAAAGCGCAGGATGAAAGATGAAGAACGCCACACGCAAACACACAAAAATAAATGATCTTACAAAACGAGTTTTAACTGAGTTGGTGAGGTGGTGAGGTTCATACTGACAAGGAAGGTTGTCTTTATATGTATGTGTTTCGCGAACCACGAACCCGCTGTTTCACGTATTCGTTGCTATCTTTCTACGTTTATCTTTTGTTTATTTTTTCTTCTACAGAATATCGCATGTTCTTTATTTGACTTTGTTCGACTCGTATGCCTAGCTTTCTGATGGGGAGGAATATACAACCGAACATTGTATAAGAAGGAATTGTACAACATAATCCTCTGTTTTTTTAATGAGTTTTGCAACTCAGCAGCGTGAACTGTGAGAACGAATTGTCTCAAACCTTTTTTCTTCTGCCAATCTGTCAAACCAACATATTGTGAATCGTTGTAAGATGATGAATTGGGTTAATTCAACCTTGGTAATGCATAAAATATGATTTATCATAAATATGATTTATTATAAATATGATTTATGATTTAATGCATAAAATATAACTTGATTTTGCGGATATGATCGAAGGCATAAATGACAGTAAGAATTTAATTGTAACGATATGCTTTATGATTATCGAAATGCTTTACAATTAATCTACTAAAAAATAAACTATTTTGCAACCATGTTCATGTATTCGTTTTTTAGAGTTTGTGCTAGAAGTTGAAGGTGCACGTCCAGATACCATAATATTTTGGTTTTATATTTTGAAAATTCCTTCCGATCAATTGTATAACCGATACAATACAATACAATAACCGATGTAATACTTAGACTGTACAAAATTATTATTGTAAATGTTTTGAAATACCAAAAATAGCGATAGACATAACGTACTCTGCACTGTATTGTAGGCTATTGCCATTCGGACACACTGTAGCATACTTTTACCAAAATTACTCGTCTTCTGCGTACTAAAAGCACGGTTGCTATGGCAACCGAGTTGAACAAAGAAATTGAAGGGATCTGGATCATTGCAATGCTGAGAAAAAAACGAGTATTCGAATATAGAATGACAGCGGAGGCAGGCGAACAGGAAATCCCTTTGGAATTTGAAACCGAAACATCCGAAGCACCCCTTAATAGATGTTCCGTTACTGATGCGCGTATGGATTATAGCGAAGGGGGATAGGGAACGGAGAAGATATATATGTATATATATTGCGTTTGCTCTTGCTGCTATTGATATTTTTGCTGGCTTATAATAGAGAGCTGGCCTCAGGGTGCCGAATTGGGCATTTGTTTATAATTTCAAGGCTATGATTTTTATCATAGAAATCGAGATTATCGGTCGTTTTGACGACGTAGAGTTTTCTCCCCCAAGATGTTTAGCCGCGTACTGCATGCATGACAACAAACAGGAGGGAAGCCATTTTGCAAGTATGGCAGAACGCCGAAATTGAGTTTACTGAGAGCTGGGTGGCTTCGTTTCGCTAGATTACTGAGGGTTGTACAGTATGGAATGGCGCGTGTGTTGATATTTGCATCGTCGTCGTTGGTATGATGTTTAATCAAACTGTCGGGTCTAGTTGATTTTGAACCGTAGATGCTTTTTGGTTGTGGTTTACGTAGCTTGATACTGTTTTGTGTAATGTCAAAACAGTAGTTTCTAGTCTTTTGAAAATAGTTTATAAATTCAAATGAATGAGTCTTTACTCTTTACCCATTCCTTTTGAAGAAATAATTCGCATACTTTTATGACAAACATTTAAACATCGCTTTTATTAGATTTTCTAGTAAAATAGTAATTGCAAGGTATTTGCAATTGCATTTGCAAGGTAGAAAACACACAGCTTATGACGAATTTGACTTGCTGAATGACAATTAACAAATTAGCATTTGTAATTTTGACTTTGGAAGAAACCACGAAACATAATGCATTTGAAAAAAATCTACATTTCATAAATGAGAAAAAAAACACACAGTACCATTTCGCTATTTGCCGTAGGGCAAACCAAAACATGGTATTAGTCCTTCTTTTTTGTCTCGGTTGCCTCCATCCGTCCGCTTGCACAACCTGAGACAAGTTGCTTTGATGTTTCGTTCGGCCGTGAATATTACGATTGCTACTCTTTCGGGGCCATAAAACGTAAATGCTTCGGAAACCAAAGCACACAACGCTGGCGAAGCACACGGACCGTGCTTGTTAACTGTATGTCATTGCCTTTCTTCCTTTTGCGCCACACGGAACTGCGCTAGACTGTACTTGGCTGGTAGCTTCGATGGGTATATGCTGTCCTGAGCATGAAGCTTATGTTGGCGCAGCGAGCCGAGGCGCAGCCATGTTGGCAAGCGCATGAGGAAGGAGCCAAATGAAAGTGGTATAATTTCAGCCTCTTCGAAGAATGTCAAATGTGTAGTGACACGGCGCATCGCATCTGCAGAGGGCCAAGCATGGGGCCAAGTGATTTGTAAAATGCTCAGGATTTCATGCGGAGAAGCCGCAGCGAGAGACGTGTTTTGAAAGGGTTATTTTGCTGTTGCAAAAAGTGCACTACATAACCGAAAGCCGAATGAAACAAAAGACGCATGTTAGCTTTAATGCATTTGAAGCATGATAAGTATACGTTAAATTCAGTGTGTTAATTTTACATTACAGCAGCTTGCTTAATATATTCTCGTGCAGGACGTACTTTGTGCAGAATGTGACAGTTACAATTATGCTATTGAATGCAATTTCCGACGGGTGTTTGCTTTGTTCAGATCCCTCAAACTTGCCCTCAACTTTTCATTAAGCTTACCAATCGTGTACACGTACCAGGTAAAACATGAACAACAGAATCAACACCACCTACAGCATTTCAATGATTAATTTTGATATTTTATTTAAAACACATCCTTATACCCTTAGTTGTACACGATGCTTCGGGTGCTTACATGTTTTGTTTAAAGAGAGTGTGCGGAGAATAATAAGCGGTGATGGTGGGTTCAGCTCATCAACATGCCTGACGCACTTGAGAAATGCTGTCTCACGTTGTTATTTTCTTCTTTAAATGTTCTTTAAGCGGGAGTAACGTTCAACGCAACCAAATGGATGCTTATTTGTCTGGTAATTTGTGATGCGGTCTAAATGCTATTTTCTGTTTATTGATACACTAGAAAATGATGCTTGTACAAAGGGTTATATGACCGGCTTGTTGTATAAAGGTTATATGACCAGCTTGTTCTCGATGCTAAAGCGAATGTTTTATCGTGGGTAGTAATAGGTAAAACATGTTAACAGTAAGATTCGATTTAACTCCACAATACCCCGCTTTAGGCAGTATATTTTGTACTTAGAAATGAAATCCATTTGGATATCAACGACAACACCGATAGTTTAGGATGGTTTCGGTAAAAATTGTGCCGCCCATAGCAAAGGGTGTGTGTATATGTGGAGTATCACGATGATGATTCCTTCGGTAGATTCACTCGGGAGTATCGTGGAGCTTGTAGATTTGTGAAGTAAAGATGGCATCCAGCTTGAGACGGGCGGCTTAAGATAAACATTATTCCAATGCGTCTTATGCTCCCCTGTATAATGCACGAGGACTGGAATTGATTTTTTATGCTAAATTATTCAAAGTAAGCCCGCAAGCATTCTCAGCCGCGTCCAATGGCATCATTCCAATTACGGTGTTATTTATGGAACATTTTTCCCCCGCTCACTTACCTTTATTCTGCAATCGGAAAAAGCCGATGAGTCTTCTGTGGAAGCCATTGAACGATGGTGAACATAATGCAACAGAACGAATTCGAAAGAAGCTCCGTTCAGATATTTCGATCCGTCGGGAGAAGGGAAGGTGAGGGGGTTGATGAACTGAAATCATGTTTGGGTGATTTGTGTGATGAGAAATATAAATTTCCACAGAGAATAAGATATATTGAGCGGTGCTGTTCAGTGTTAGTAAGAAATAATTCAATAAAACAAAGCGGAAAACGGAAGATCACAAACCAATGAATATCACTGATGATACAAATAATAATCATTTACATCGTAATCATCACCGTAAGGTGTATGTTTTTTAAATATATTCTCAACACAATCGAATGTTATCATGCTATTATTGTTTTAGAAATGTTTGAGAGTTTTTATTAGAGAAACGGCTATAATATGGAATATAGAATATCTATTGAAAGTTAGAAAACTTAAATTTGAAAATGTATCACACTGTAATATTTACCGTCAAATCTAGATCCACCACTTAAACTAGATTTAAATGGAATCGATTAAAAAATCTGCAATTCCTTTTATATCATCCCGCAGGTTGCTGTGATATTTTTTTCCAGCTTCAGCATCCAATGATTGCTATGATCTAACAAGTATGAAACAGAAATCCGAATCAATAATCAAAATTAAGCCAAGATCAAATGAAAATGAGAAGTACAACATGCAAAAAAAGTTATGTAGTAAAAATAAGCAAAAAAGTAATCTGAGACGATCGGACAATCGCACAAGCGGCCATTTTAAAATTTGAAGTAATGTTTATTTTGCGGCGGCTAACATTTCTAAATGCTTTACTGAAGTGAAATGCAAATTCATCGTTTTGTTGTTCTGTTGAGGATCACCGGTCCAAGCGGCACCGTTTGTAATGGGCAAACCACACACATAGCGTAGTTATCTGTTGTGCTTGTTGTGCAAACGTAATTAGAGCAAATGAATAAATGTTGTAATGACGTTGTTTGTCTTTGATGTGCCGATTTAGCTTCCGACAAGCGAATCTATATGCCTGCTCAATATCGCCATCCTCATGGCGGGTTGCTAATCAGTTTCGAAGCACCCACCCGCGTCCGGGTTACTATGTTGCGTGTCATGTGTCATGGCGTGCTAGAATAATATTTTCTCTTCGTTACAGAAAACAATGACAACCACTATCCGTCGCTTCGTGTAAGTGATCTCATAAGGAAGGTGAGTAGTAATGTAATGTAGTAACGTGGGTTTACAGTTTGTAGTGTGTTGATGAAGAGACATAATAAAATGAACGAATTTCCGGGAAAGATGGACAGCCATAATAGATAGAGCGAGGACACTGCCAGATAGAGCAATAATGCGCATGCTCCTCACAGCGCTGTAGATGGTAAGCGTTCTCCGAGCAGGTGTTTCTCTTTCGAAAGTTTAGAGCTTCCAGCAGTAAAATGAATCGAAATGAAACAATACTAACAACAATGGTTTGCTATCTCGAGTCAAAAACTGGCGGGGAACTCATTGCAAAAAACTGGTCCCCTATCGCGTTATATACACATAGAACCGTCTTCAGAACGGTGTGTCACCCGCCGTTGAGTGTTGGAAGCGGTGGAAGATAATATGTTCGATTCCACAAGCCCGGCGAGATGAAGCGATCGAGATGGCTGGCTTCCGATTGTGTTTTTTTTCTCTCTCTCTCTCCGTTGGCTTTATGCGATAATTGGTGTTTGTTCGAGACTAGAGCAAGTCTCTTTAGGGTATTTCGTATCAAGGTAGTGGCCGCAGCGATAGCAGCGCTTTGACACGCTGGAGACGGAGCGGAAGAATGCGCACGAGCGAGCGAAGGAAGCACCTCTAAAACCCCATACAGAAGGCTAGCGTGTGATAGCGACGAAACAAGAAATGAAGAAATGCTAATGAATCAATTAACATTTTATGAGCCCCTTCTTCGCAGGCTGAATTATTACGGAAAGCCATTCCCCTCGGTAGGACGGATGGTTGCTCAATTTACTGATTTATAGTTTCCATTTTCATACTGAATCAAGAATGATGCAGAAAATTATTACAAATAGTGCGTGCAACACGTAAAATACGTGCATTTTGTACATGTCGTTCTCTATAGAGACGAAGCTGAAGCATGTAGATTGCAAATTTGGGGGACAAGTTGATTGTGCTTCAAGACCACATAGGCGACGGTTAGATGCCTGTCCCAGAGGGATTAATGCATTGTGCTGCGCAATTACCTACTGTGTGTTAAATATGCGTACAAGTACAGGAATCGATTTTCGAAACGTTCGAAAGCACATTATTTGGGATAAATGTCGACAAATAAATGTGATACACAGCTATTCATTTTCATTCGAAAAAGATAGTCGGGAATTATGATAATTTTAATCGCGGTATGTGCATATGTCAAGAGATGGGAGCCTGTAGTAAACATATTATTCAAGAGCCCTACGGCGCACAAACCAAAAACTTGTTCAAAATTGTGTATACGCTAGCTTTGGAACGGCACGGGAGCTTCAAAATTTGTGACCGAAGTCCGGGGGAACCAGAGAGCGATCCGCGGGGAGACACCCGAGACATGTCAAGAATCTTAAAATATTCAAATAAATTACACCAGCTCGGTCTTTCGGGAAAGCCAGCATAGAAGTACCAACTGAACGTGGCATGGTAGGAAATAAACCATCCTACAACCATCTCCTAGCCTGCGTCGGTATTACCGTGACAGGCTGCTTTAGCATTGGCAGCCATATTCCGACGCATGACGATCATGTTACATGAGATAAAGCTAAAAGCTGAACGAACGAAGCGAACGAACCCAAAGCAAGACATGCATCTGCATTAAATTAGAAGGAACACAGACGAGACGAAATCATCCGAGGTCGGTGGCATGATATGGAGTGTATGACAATAACCAAATATACCAAGCCGACTGTGACTGTGCTTGTCGTTGCTTGGCTTGGGTCTCGGCGCGCGGTAGGAATGCTGTCACAAGCATTAACTGAAGCGTAGTGGAGAGAGCGAGATTTGTGTCGTCCTGTAGTTAGCTGTCTTGTCTCGTCTCTTCAAATCAAGAGTGCCATGGCCGCGGGGAAGCCACCATCTTCCAAAAACACCTGGCAACTGTCATGTCGTTGCGACGAAACGACCGACCGAACGAAACGAACGGACGCGACTTGACGCCATTTTGTATTGTTTTCTTCGCTTGTGGATCGCTGAAGGCTACTCACAGAGAAATGCCCCCGTGGTGTGCGGAGGCCTTAAGTGGCATGCGCTTGCGAGCAGGGAAGAAAAACAACTTGAAACCCTTGAAATTATAGGGCAGCGATAATAATCTTCTCGATCATTTTCGAGTTTCACCGGCTTGCAGCTTGTCCGTGTCCGTTTACTTTCGTTTCGTTTAACGCTACAACAATTGTATTTTTTTTGTTTTCCAGAACATACCCAACCTAATTGGACGGAACAGTATTTTAGCCAGCGCTGCTTACGGTATGTATTTGTTTAATAACGCGGAATGAAACATTTGATAAATAAGCAATCGCAAACAGAACCACTGGTAGATCCGCAACACTCCACATATTTCAAAGTGAAAACGTTCTCTTTCTGTATGACATTTGACAGATAATTCGATACGTTTTTAGTAAAGTTGCGAATGAACACATTCACGTTTCTTATGTCTTATTCACTGGAGCAAGAAAATAAAAGAATCTTCATGCATCGCTATCTTCATGCATCTATAACATACGCCTCTGAGCAAAACTTACATTTTTATACATTTTATTACATTTGTTGCATAGTGTTTCAAAAATGCTGATGACGATTTCGGCTTGTTTATCGATTTACACCGTTTAATATGTAAGCAATCGAGAAATTGATAGTCTCGAGGCATCTATAACATACGCCTCTGAGCGAAACTTACATTTTTATACATTTTATTACATTTGTTGCATAGTGTTTCAAAAATGCTGATGACGATTTCGGCTTGTTTATCGATTTACACCGTTTAATATGTAAGCAATCGAGAAATTGATAGTCCAAATAAAATATAAAAAAATAGAGGGGAAAATAAGTAAGGGAAAGTCTTCGAAAGAATGAGTACATGAACACACACACTTAAATGAGGGTAAAATAGTTGTCAACAGTTTTCAAGGTCATAAATCAATTTAAGGTTATTTTTGAAGGAAAAAAATGAAGCACCCGATCCTCCATAAACGCTATAATAAAGAAAGTGAGCGAAAAGATGAAGCGTTCCCGTCGTAAAATTAAGAAAACCGGTACCTTGTAAATGTGTATCGAGCGTAACAATACATTTGGTTTACCCATAGTTTCGTTTTCATATGCTTTATTTGATCTACCTTACAACAGCAGTTTTTTTTCGAGCATTTATCCGTACATGTTTGTTGCCCTTTTAAGCGAGAACTTTACCTTTGATTATCGCTGAGAAACAAAAAAAAAACAACATGTCGTCTGCATGTGGCGGTATGTAAATTGTTCATCATTACTGTCAATAACCATATTTAACTAAGCATTCCATAGCCATTTTGGTCCAAAAACGGGCCCGAAACTGTATACATCGCGTCAGCTGACCCGTAAACGGCGAATTGGCTGATTTATTTGATAATTACGATCGGTTGACATTGATCGGTGGTGTCGGAATCTGGCGCACGGGTTCCCGCCAGACGCTGTGCCGAGGTCTGGTAAATTTTTGTCAATGAATACCGCCGTTTAATGGGATGCTCTTTTGGCACCTTCACGCATCGTTGGAAGTTTTATTGGCACTTCCGAGGTGTCCATATGGTTGTGCGTGATTGTAACGAGTTGAAAGATTTGTTATGCTCGTTTAATTTCTTTTATATGTGTGATCGCCAAACAGTCTGTTCCGCGTTAAATCTCGAGACGGCGGCCACCAGGAAAAGCGGCGGCGATGGTGAAGAATGGCTTCCACGGTGGCTATCATATTTTTCCTCCGTCCGACTGCAATGAAATTGGTTCGTCATTCGTTTTATGCTCCTGTGTAACCCTGTCTGCGGGCATTGTCGGGCCTTCTCTGCTTGGGCGACAAAGACGCACAAATAAACAATCGTTATAAAAGATGGTGTTTAATGGTCGTGTAGGTCATATAACATAAAAATCAACACTCAAACGCATACACACACAAACAGGCGCGCGCACACACACACCCACCAATATGCTTGGTAGCAAAGGTGAGGAAAATGGTAGCACAACTACATGTTGGTTTCCATTTGAGCTCATCATCATATGACAAATTAGAACGGTACAAAAGGTAAAGTAGGCAATGTAGATGGTTTTTTGTTTGCTGAGCATGCCTCGATAGTTTTACGCGCTGTTGCTTAGTTACCGTAGTATTGCAATGTACTGATCGGCAAAATGATGATAGGTTTGCAGAGTTTTCAGAAAGAGAAAATTGGGTTCCGTAAAGTTCGAACCAGCGAATTGACTTCCATACTGTCAAGTTTGTTGTAAGAGGAGTGGGGTGGGATGATGAGCGTTGTGCTCGAACCTATGCTCGCAGACGTGTACGTGTGTTTGTTGTGGGACATACGATGACGTGGATGATGAACGAAGATTTTTTTTAAAGAAGCGATTCGGCTTTTATGATGATTATTTTATGATTATTGCATTAATTATGGGGCTATGGAATAACGACTTAACCGTTTTGTGGTTTGCTGTGCTGCTAGTGTCAGTTTTTTCCCTCGTTCTACGAGCCATGCAATATGAGAGACTATAAATTTATATTGCACTCTTTTGTTTTTAACAGTGGGTTTTATGACCTTCAATGTCGCACGCGTGATTACATTTGTAGCCGGAGCGCCACAGGTGATAGCGCGAACGCGGGTGCATGATGATGGATCGGAAGTAGCATAAGTGCGAGGGTTTCGTAAAGTCAAACAATTTCACCTGCAAACGCTAGTCGATATTCGACAATAAAATATTCGCGGCTCGCGCGATTGTGTAGTACGGTGAACCGACGAGAGATGTCGCGGCTGCATGCAGACATACCCACGCACACACACTCATCTCGTCACCGAGCACCGAAGACTGTGTTTGTGAGTGTGGTGTTGTACAAGCTCGATGCACTTGACTTGCGTAAAACGTGTTTCCCCCACTTTCTGTTTCTCACAAACACATGCGCGGCTCGTGTCTGTACATTGCGTGTACGTATACGCAATAAGGTTACCAGGAGGAGAAAAACGCGAGAGGCATCAGAAAAGAAGGTTTTTTTCGTTCGTGAAACAATTGTAATTGTGGCACGCGTAGCGAGCGCGAGCGAGAGCGGATGCTCGGTTCGGCTCGCTTACTCGCTCTCTCTCTTTCTCTTTCGCACTCCAGCGAACCGTACGAAAAGTGGTTTCTCGCTCCTGCTCTGTCGTGCGCCGCTGGCACAGGTAGGCTCTCCCTGTCGGGCGACGAAGCGAGGGTTCGATTGCGCAAGACAGCAAAGGAAGCTGCGGTGTGTTGTGCAAACACGCAAGTTCTATGATTTTGTTTTCATTGTAAAGCTGAACTTCTTCAAGCTAAGACGAAATTCTTCGAAGCGCCACGCAAACAACGGTTACAGTCGGGTGGGAGTGTGGCTCGGAACGTATCGGCGCGACAAACGTCGGTTGCAAGCAGGTTCAGGCGCGGGCGGAAGGTTGTCAGAAGATCGGCTCGTTTCGGTGTTTCGAGAGTGAACGTGGCCGTGTAGTTTCGTGAGCAGCTCTACGAAGCAGTTTGTTATTTCGTTTTGTTTTCTTCGCGGGTTTGAAAAATTCGTTGAGCGCTTTCTAGCCAGCTCGCTCATTAGCATACGCATTGCCGTGTACCGTGCACCCATCGGGCAGTATTGACCGCGTCCGTCCCGGTATTTCGCGGTTTTGTGCACCGAAAATAGTGAAGATATAATCCGGCGCTGTCTTTCGAATTCGCATGCCGGGAGCAAAAATAAACGAGACGACAAAAAATCCTCGTCACATTTTATTTCCTCCGTTGCGAACGTAAACGCCGTGCCAGCGGCTCCCTTGATATGACATCAGTGAATGTCTCGTGTCACTGTTGGTGAATTACGATCGAATAACGTGTGCGATACACTGCATCGCAAACGGCGTGAAGTGGATTCATACAACCGTGAGCTAACGTGACAATCACATAAGGCGTTTCAGAAGTGCGTATTCTAGTCATTGTATCGGGCTGTACAGCTGGTGCGTACGTTGGTTTGTGTAGACCGCAATTGATTGGAACAAATGCTGTGAATATTGTTAATCACGTTGCATCGGAAAAGTACAACCGGTGTATGCGGGCTACCTGAACAGAAGAAGTTTTGCGATGTTCGAACAAACAACTGGTGTGTAGTTGTGGCGAATCCTGCCGTTGCCAACTGTGGTGTTCGTCCGTGCGGTTCAGACCAGATCAAAGTTGGCATTGTATGCTAGGCTAACCGTTGCAACGATTTTTTGAGTGAAAGTTTTTCCGAACATATGTGGTGACGTTCGTCGCAGATCGCTCCTTACAGAGTTTCTGCGTGCGTTTGGCTGATAAGTGTCACGGATAATCTACCGTTGTTACGTTGCTGTAGCAAGACTTATCAGTGTTTGCGATTGCGAAACAAACAGTGGTGGTGATCAGATCAGGTGCTAGCGTATAAGAAACCCGACCCAGTGCTCAGACACCGCCCCGTGGCTTACCGCGTTTACTCATCACATTTGTTTTTGTCTGTACCGTTCTGTAAAAACTGCAAAAATTACGGTCACATTGCTGAACCACCACCATCCTCACCACACCTCTGACCTGGCGTGCGCAATATACCACGATCCCCACGATGTCACGGCAGGGTCGCACGCTGCTGCCGGGGCCTGGTGGGGGCAGCATTCGCACCCGATGCACACGGTCGGTGCGGCGATGTATGGCGAGGATACGACAGGCCAATCCGGTGTCGGCAGTCGCAGCCCTCCAGCTTCCATGCACAATGCCGCAAGCCACAACAGTGCTGCCAATCATATCGTACAACAACAGCAGCAACAGCAACAGCAGCAGCAACAGCAGCAGCAGCAGCAGCAGCAGCAACAACAGCAGCAAGTGGCTGCCGCAGCTGCAGCAGCAGCAGCCGCAGCGGCCCAACAGCAGCAGGTGCAGACACAGTCGACGACTGCCCAGCAAACACAGAGCACTTCCTCCTCGAACGCATCGCAGCAGCAGAGTAGTGCTGGGTCTGTGGTGTCCCCAGCAACGCAAATCGTTCCTCCTTCCGCCGCTAGCGAATCGCCGGGAAGCGTAAGCTCACAACCATCAGGTAATGAATCTCCGCTAGTTGCCACCTGTCACTGACCCATTTAGTTTGGATTCGATTGATTTAGTTTTTGTACCAAAACCCACCCTGGCATTTGTGTCGACCTTTGTTTTTTTGAACATCTGATTTAGTTTGTAGTTTTCGAAATCACTTGTTGGTTATTGACTTTAGTTTGTATATTTCTTTTTTTTTCTTACGTTTCATTTTTTCCGTGTCCCGTATTCACTGTATACACCCCAATACGTGTGATCACTAATGATAGGCCCTATTCATATACCAGCGAAACGTCCTGCATTCGACACGGATTCTCGGCTGAGGCACTCGTATCCGTGGGGCAACGAATCGGCGGCTGATTATCCTTACCACGCACAGTATCCACCGTACGCGCTGGCAACCGACATTAAACCAATGTACTATCCTAGTTATACAACCGATGCCAATTTTCAACCTGTAAGTACTTGAGCCTGGGCGCTTCTATATTTAGCGCATACATGTAGTTCACGTGATGCAGGATGTTTTACGAACTGTGCGTTTTGTTTCTGTTTTTTCTGGAATCCGTGCAGCATCCCTACTACCCAAAATACGAGCCGGACGCGTACATTGCAGCAACGACCGAACGATCCCGGGGGGTCACGGGTGAACCACCTTCTTTGCAATCTAGCTATGAGTCGTACAACTCGTCTGGGCTGAGGTCTTACCCCGGTGAAACATATCCTAATCCTGGTAGGTAGAAAACACTATTTATATTCTCTAATCTATTTGACAACACTCGATTGACTTGAGAAGGTCGTGGGGTTTGATGTGTTGATGCCGTCTTGCTAATGTGTTCAATACGAACAACAAAGGCGGTTCGTAAATCTGTGGTTATACGATAACGGTTAACATATATGTACAAACTATGATGGCCATCGGTGAAACTGTAGGCTTACACTGTTTCCTGTGTTTCGTTTTCGAAATTTGGATGAACTTAGTTCAATTCACGAACAAGTGAAGTATTTTATGTTAACGAAAGTACGTAACCATTTGGTGAAACACAATGTTTCTCCTCACGGTTAATCCACACGGTTTTATTCGTCTTTATTGCCGTGATTTTAATTAAAATAATCAATTACTTGAGATTAAGCCCAACTTCTTCTGGCATATGAAATTATACATGGTACACGTGTTTGAGGTCTTTTCAGTACTGCTATGCTTTGTTACACACGGCACTTTCAAAGATGGAACTCCCCGCCTTACCTTGCTCTCCTGACCGCTAGTTTCGTTTTTCTTGCTTTTGCTCAAAACTATCGACGTCTCCATTATATTCCTTGTGGAGTATGTTGGAGTGAGCAGGTGAGCGAATCGTGCCACGAATCAGGAGAGAGTTTACCGTTTCAATACTAATCGCTACAGCTAAGAAAGCTCCATCTATTCTTCAAAAGACCTGCGCATTCGGCAAGAGATGAAGCGTTTGCTCCAATGAGCCCAGTGGTTCAGTCAATCGCCTGCAAGCTTCGATTATTCAAACTGGAGACGACGGAATCAATACTATTAAAGTAGTGATGTAGAAAAATGGAAAACGTTAATACTACGAACGGAAATCAAGATTCCTTATACTTGCAACATGAGAGATGGTTATAACTGCAGAGAAATTGGAGAGAACATGCGGGAAGAGCGAAATCGGTTTGGATTGAGAATTTTGCCTAACACGGAGCGCAAGAGAGAAGGAGACAGCGAAAGCATGCATGCCTGGGGGAGGAAAGAGAAAGAAAGAGAGCGAGCGAGCAAGGGAATGTTTAGCGGATTCTGTTGCGCGAGTGCTAGATAGCTTCTTAAAGGCAAAGAATGACTTTTTGACCCGTAATAGAAACTAATGCCTACCTGGGATACAAGAGTGAGAGCAAACGATAATAATAACAGTTTTATGGACTCCACCAAGAATCCACCGCAGGAACAGGGTATCCAAACATAAACAGACAGGCTGGCGCGGGTGGCACATGTTTTTGTTTACAGCTGAACTTGTAAACCATTCTGTGAAGCGATTGGCGAAAGGGAACAAGCCGTCCGAAGGTTGTTTATATTCGAGCGTTCAGGGATCTTCTGGACGACGTTTGACGTTTGAAAGCTCCCGAAGTTGTGCACGATAAATTATAAGCGAGAAAAAATTTCCCGTTCATTCATACAACCGAAATACCATCATGGGTTCGGTGGGGGTCAGATGGCGTTCGTTTGCAGTCGTATTTATTTATACAGCACCGTGCAGGAGCTTCCGTGTTCCTGTATTGTATTGTTTAGGAACCGGCATTTCAGTAGCGACCAATTTTGTTTATACCAGCGGATCGCACCCGTTTAGCATTCGTTCCGCATTTGCCAAGTGCCTCAATCATCCGGTTGTGAGATCGATCTTTTTTAATGAACATCCGACATATGGCAGTTTTTCGTCCAGTAAAATGAGGTCGTTGTTTTTCTATCATTTATGGGGTGGTTGATGTAAATAAACATTTAGCACTCCTTTTGTTCTGTACTGCAACAGGAATAGTTTAGGCATAATATTGGTTGATCGAAACAGTGCCGTAAATCTAATCTACTGCCAGACGAGTCGGCGACTATATTAAAACAGTTGTAAGTTTCATATTTTCGTAAAGTAGGCTACAAAGCACTCTTTAGAGTAGAAGAAATGAAAACTAAGGATGGTTTCATTTCTTCTATGGTTGGTTTTCTTTCATTTCATTGATGGATGTGAATTTGTTTGGTGTTATTTATAAATGAGAAAGAGCATTACTTTATTCTTCGTTGGCTGAACAACCTATGTACAACAACCATTTCAGGTTTTGTTTGACTTGGTAATATCTATAGCGAGCTGGTCAATACTGGATGAGGCAGGACAGTAGAGTTAAGATTTGAATCTACAACCGGCGATGCACTATGTACCTGGACCCAGGAACAAAACTAATACCTCCAAAAAAGCATTTCCAAAACCTTGTTTCAAAACAGCTTGTAGCACATTGTTATAGAGTGCTGTGGGATATTTGTTCTCAATCAAAGAGCTTCTAAATAGTTTCTCTCTTGTGCTTGTCAATTTATTGTCAGTACCTTTTATGCGATTCTCATTGCGATCGTTAACCAAGAGCGTTTAGCGCTTTTATTGACTATTAATACCGTCATAACTCGTCATGTTGCACGATTCAAATGCATGCATGAAGCGGAACGGAGGCTTGTTGGAATAGTTGAAAGAAAAAAATAGTTTATTCAATGAAACAACTCATTAAAGGCGAATAGTTTAATATAATCGGTCGTTGAATGTTGAAATCGGCTACCGTGTTTATATCCCGATAATGATGATGATAATGGCGGTGGCTATGAAGGTGTTACTTTTATAGATGTCATAAACACAAATGATTGCTAGCGCTAATAATTTCGTTCGGGCTCAAACACCTGTTTCTGAAATTGCTTTAGTTGTGTTGTTGTGCCATGCTTTGCATGCATCATTTCGAGAGAAACTTAATTGAGGTTGTGTTATTGTTTAATTTTCTCAGCAAAGTCCTGGGCTAAGTGTTTGTTTGTTGTAATTAGATTCTATTGTAGTGAAATTGTGTGAATATTAATACGTTCCATGAGAGAGCGATTACTATAATTAATGTAGTTAGCGTGAGAAGTTGTTTTAGTGGTGATTGATAGGGTCACAGCTGTCACAGTAGGTTCAAAAGAGGCTTACTTAAATTGACAACCCGGTACTGTGAATGGAAGTAGTTTGTAATTGCACTTCAAAGGTGAGTTTCTGTGATGAGTAAAGTACGCATAGATGCTAAATAATGTTGGTGTTCATAATGGTACATGCAATTTTCTGTTTTAAAGGTTTTGCTTGTGCCGCTGCACGTGACACCGATATCGTCTGCATCTCACATGCATCTTACACTCACCAGTTTGGAAACAATTTATTTTATTACGAAGTATTTAGCTGTTGCTAACATTTATTGCTGGTGATGATATAATGAGATGATAAGCAGATGACTACTGCTATGGATGTGTCATTGCAACCATGAAACGATTCACAGAGTAGTTTTGGGTGTGATGGCCTTGACATATGGAGTGTTGCTTGCATTTAACTGCAGTGAGTACATTGTAGAGGGGCGATGTTAGGAAATAGAAACAAAAGTAATAGATGATATCGAGCAAACAATGTCCAAGTTTGTTTAGTTGGGGTAGTTGAGTTAGACAAGTTAAGTTTGACAAGTCAGTTAGGAATATTTGGCAGGTAATTCTTGGGTCGGACGATATGCTCAGCCTACAGTTTGCTTCATGATCATACGCATCACCGATTGTGGGTTCGAATCTTATCTGGACATTTCCCATGCGGACGCATGCTAATGGCTATCCAGCCTCTGGGTAGTATTTTACTAAAAAATGGCTGACTCGAAAACTACTTCAGCTCGTTGTGTCAATGAAGAAAAATATGGCTTGTTGAGAATATACAATAGATGTTGTATAGCAAATTCGTAAGTGTGGCAAATGATCTGATCGAATTTTTCATCCTTTTTTAGTTTTATTTTACCTTATCAATTTTCTTGAAAATGTAGTCGTAACTCCTAGTGCCCAGTGTTTATTAAAATTGCTTAAAACTGCGGAGACAAACAAATTCAGACAGCGAATAGCAAGACAAATGATTGGTGACAAACAGAATGGTGAATTATGTTTCAAACAATAAACCCGTTATTTGTGTTTTAAGATTACAATTTTTATGATTGGGTGTTACGACACTTCCTAAAGCCAATTTTTGAAAGTCAAGCGGTAAAGTCAAACGACAACATCGTTGAAACATAAATATGTTGAAACATAAACATAAAATATGTTGAAAAACACCCAAGTTTTGTGATAAAACCCAAAATCGATTAATTCTCGATCAAATAGGTATGAATTGTATTCATTTTTTGTTCGAGTTAAATAATCATGAATAATGTTTCGAAGGAGATATATGACTACAGGATATGTGTGTGTATGTGATCGTATTAGAGAACAATGTTTGATATTTTTTCAATCAAATGTAGGGCTAGGGTGTACACCTAATACACGAGGTGATAGCTCACCTCGTTTAGCATATTCTGTCTGGGCATAACGACCTAAAGTAAGTCTAGGTTTGTTATTCCTGCTTTGCATTGATTTGATAATATACTTTTGATAGATATCCATGTATAACGCTGTTCACAACAGTTTAACAATTTGCGTGAAATTGGGCGATGGGCGGTCGTATAGCCCTGTGAGCAAGTGTGTGCATCAAGAGATTCCACACAGTGATTGTCCTGTGAGCAAGTGATTCCTAATACTCAGGACTGACTACCAGGCTACTCGTAATAGCTAAGTGAATTCGAATTTGTGGATCCTAATCTCCGTTCACCGGACCGTTCACGGTCTTGGATTAAACCCCTGCAGCATGAGGGGGGTGGGGGATTGAGGGACTAATCCCGCTCCACTAAAAAAACGTTGTGCTTTTTCTCTCTTTTTTGTTTTTGATTCACACACCGTGCACATTGCATGCGAATTGCACGATTGATAAATGAGAGAAATTGGAAAGTAAATTATATATGTATAGTTTTTGAACATTCATAAGCAATAAAACATTTTTTTTCAATGAACATCCATGAGCAAATGGGTTGAACATCAATTAAAATGACTACTTACGCAAGAGCACGACGAAGTAGATTTTTGTTTTTAAAATTCTAGTAAAAACAATTTTTTAAACATGATTAACACGGCTCACTTCAAATTAAGAAGTTCTTTAACGTCTGTTTTGGTGTGTTTACTTTTTAAGCTAGTGTTCATAATGATTATGAGGTTTTATTTAGCTCAAAGCCTCCGTGTTCGGTTACTTTCCGTACCGCTGACTGATTGTGAGTAATTGTATGCTCCATTTTAATAGTTCAAATCTAATTTTTCCTCCAAATGCGACTAGTCGTTTTTGTTTGTAACTTGCTATTGACCTTGAGTTGATCCAGTGGACTTTTATTTCTACGTCTGGGTGTAGCATCTTGGGTTCGTTTTTTCTTAAGGTAAAGAAGTACAGAAGCTAATAAAAAAATGTAAATTCCTACATCCGAGCAGCAAAGTGCGGAACAAAAGTGGTGATTACAACGTAATAGAAACATACTCTGCGTATGGTGGTATCAGCGTAGTGACGCTTACTTTGAACTACTTCCAAGCGGCAATTACTAGTGAGTTTGGAGTTCTAACTATTTATCCAATGTTGCTGTACGGCTTATGTACGAATTTTGCTGTGGGGAATTAGAAGCGTCCAATTGAATGAAATATTTTTGCGATTATTTCTAACACTTGCTACCTTTTTATTCATTCAAAATAAACAGGTTCTAGTTTATCAGTCGGTGTAAGTGGCGTTGGCTCATGTACACCCTCCAACCCACTTGAATGGACTGGGAACGTAACTGTGCGGAAGAAACGAAAGCCATACTCTAAGTTCCAGACGTTGGAGTTGGAAAAAGAGTTCCTGTTCAACGCGTACGTCTCCAAACAGAAACGGTGGGAACTGGCTCGCAATCTCAACCTCACCGAGCGACAGGTAAGTGTGGATGCAATTCCGTTCGTTCATCCGCTGACGGTGGTCGTTAATTTTCTTTATCGTTTTTCTTCGAATCTGGTCTACGTCTGCCCGTGTGCGTAGGTTAAAATATGGTTCCAAAACCGACGCATGAAGAACAAGAAAAACAGTCAGCGTCAGTCAGCGCAAGCGAATAGTGGTAGCAGCAACAACAGTTCCAGTCACAGCCATTCCCAGCCGCAGGCTCATCATAACCCCCACCATTTAAGTCTAGGCCTGGGAATGCCAACGCTACATGGTTCCAAAATGCATCAGTGACCTTTCGAGCATCAAGCACAGCAACCAGAGTCACAGTCGCAGCCGCATCAGCAAACATCCCAACACACGGTTCACCAGTCACAATTGCAGCATCAGCATCATCCTCATACTACTACTACTTTACATACACAGCCACAGCCACTACAATCTCAGCCACAGACGCATGCACTTCATGTTACCCACTCGCATCTCGCGAATCATCAAACGCCGCATCAGAACAATGTTGACCAGATGAAGGTGGAGCTGTGCGACACTCCGACGACATCGCTGTGCAGCCACTTCCCCCATCCGCATCTGGTAAATTATCATCATCAGCACTGATTTGAACAGTAATCGCGAGGCTACGGAAGGCTGACCGGGCAGCGATGACGACAAAATGATAGCCCGTCGACGGCAAAGCTAATACGTAAATGAAGGAAGTTTTGGAAAATGTAACAAACAAACAAATGTATCGGAAAGTCGCCACAAATTCTCAGAAAATGCAAGGTTTTGCATGAATGAAACAAAAAAAAAACAAGAAACGTTCTCTGCGAACCTCGTAAAGGCATCCACCGAGCAGTTTGTTCATAATTTATGCGCTAGCGTTAGTGAGCGTATGCGAATAATATTTTGGAGACTGTAAAGCGCTTTTTTCCGAGACAGTTGTACATAGTGACGTATTTAATAAGCTATCCAGCCAGTGAGAAAAGTCCAAAATGTGAGACGTTGAGTGTGGTTATTTAAGTTAAGGTGTAAGGGTTAAAGCCTAAGTTTCAACGAATCATCCATTAGTAAAGCGGGAGGAGTATTGTAATGCTGGAAGGGATGCAAAGGGTCGTTCAAATGCAGTAGAAAGCTGCGTACATTCGTGAACGGATAAGAAATATTGGACCCCTGCTACTCGTACTGGAGTAACCTAGTAAATGAAAGGTGTAGCTGGAGACCGTAGCTCATGAAATAAGATATAATAAAATATTTAAAATCAAACCATTTCTTTTTAAGTTACTTAAGCTACACGGCAAGAGAAGAAACTTCTAGGTAAAGGTATAGAAAACAGCAAATGGTATAAGTTGATCTTAATAATAATCACACTTAACTTAAAAATATTACCGATAAGGGAGCGCAAGCGATGTAATGGAAGGAATGCAGCAAAAAAACTTATACATAAAAATAATAAGCATTAGTAATATTTTGACAGTATTTCAACATTTCTCTCTACCGAAAACATCCAACTCAATCATGTAGAAAATATATTGATTTTGCTCTACCGAGGAACTGGCGTTTGGAAGAACACGTAAACAGAATTAGAGCGTCAAAAGCGAATGGGAAAAAGAGTAAAACGGAAAGATAATCAGTATATTGCATAACACAGGAGTGTTGGTGGTACCGATTTCTACTCGAGCACTTTGAACGGTTGCAGGTTGAACAGGACTTCATCAAAGAAGGCAAAGGAAAGTGGTTGGAAAGACATTGGGCTGTAACAAAAGAACAGAAGAAGATGAGACAAGGTAATAAGAATGAGGGAAATGTGACTGAAATGCATGTGATTATTATTATTATCATTATGATTATTATCATTATTATTATTATTATTATTATTATTATTATGGGTAAATATTGATTGTATCAGGAATCTTTCGGTTCATCAGAGTCTGCAGGATGAAGCATTACTTTCTCTGGTGCAATACGTAGTACGTTTCAGCACAACTTTAACGCATATTTTTGTTAGCGTTTCGATTTTTTTACGAGCGTTCAATGGTACGGCATTTATTTTTCATTCTCTTTTCTTGTTTTACAAGACTTGTTAACAGTTATTATGCATTGTGCTATTTAACCATACTAGTTTTCATTTGCATGGTTATGGCGATTTTATCAGTAACAATAGAGACTCGTGCGCTATAGTTGCGTTTAAAAACAAAACAAAATGCATAAATGCAATGTAAATTAATTGAAATTCAGTTTGAGTGGTCATGTATGTAGGGTGGACTTCATAATAAATAAATTAGGTTTCTAGCGATTTCAATGAATCGGTTTTTGTTTTATTATTATTCAGTTGGTCAATGGAATTATGACAGAAACAACAGTCTAACGTCGTTGTTTATTTTATGATGTAACAGGTGTTGTTAGATCCGGGATTCAATCACCAAACGATATAGACTCAGAGCGGGCAGGTTAGTTAATTTCTGAATCAAACCAAATTCGATTCGTTTCGGTTAGTAGCAGAGAAATATGGATTTTCTTTATCTTCCATTTATAATAAGTCTGATAAAACCAGGACAAGACACGATTGTCGAATGATTCGGATTTATGTTGTTGTGTTTTTTAAGATATGCAGCACCAAATGTTTTTATTCTGTAAACATTTTGGGCACATAATATGCGATATCAAAATAATGGGAAGTAATTTCATAGTTTAAACTTGAATATACACAATGCATGTCCATCAGCGAATAGAGTGGCAATGCAACGGAATAACAATATTGTACAGCCCTGCAAGCAATGAATGAGGAAGCCAAAAATTCCTGAAAATCTAGGAACAAGTAATACCAACGCTAGAATCGCAGAATGTAGCTCTTGTGGAAGGAAATAAACGGTAATTATGATCTTAATCAACGCGTGAAGGTGGCTGGAGGGCTCACGGAGTATGAGAGCATTGTACCAGCGAAAGAAGAGCATGCGCTTCACTTGAATGGAAAGAGGTTTGATTAAAATCCATAGTCCAAATACAAAAAAACGGGAACAACACGTTTGGACAACGAGTCTCATTACGTTGAGAAACACTTGTTCCGAAGGTTCTGTTCTAGTTTTGCAACCTATAATAAAACAAAACCTCTCAAACGAATTTATTTATCAACATTGCATCAATCACATCAGCAAAGAAGTGGTGTATGTTTTAAACTTATCGCGAATCGTTTATCACTAGTCTTGGATGGTCTGTTTTACGTGGTTGGTTTCTATGTTTTTCACAGCCGAATGAATCCCGTCTCACCTGAACTCTTTTCCTTAGAAGCGTTATGCACCAATGCTCCTTGTCGTATAAAGTTTTCGAGCAATGTGAAAACAGAACCGGAGATAACCATATGGTAAAACATTTAAGAAAGAATGGTAAAAGCCACAGGCATGCATTGATAAGTACATGGATGAATAACATGAATCAACCCATTCAAACAGAGTCGTCTATGATTGAAAGAAAAATGCGTGACGAGATGCGGCGAGTCTTTCTCTCAGATAAAATATTTTATACGTTGAAAGAGTATGTAAAGCATATGTGCTTGCAAGGATCAATGTTAAAAACGAAGTAGACAAGCACTGAGAAGGTTAAGTGTGTAGGCTGATAAGATCAGGCTGATGGGTCAGGGCTGGTGACATCCTTCTACACCTCTTTTAACTAATGTAATTTGGAATAGATTTAGTACAATCCTTTCAAAATAAACGTATTAATATATTAAAAGAAAGATAAAAGAACCATTGCGTGTGTTTGTTTGTTTGTTAATGTTACGAAATGCGTGGGTGCAATGAAATGTGTTTGTGAAAGATATCAGTGGAGCTGAGGTTTCTAAACAGATCCTACAGAAAACGTATGATTACATAACGGCATTCCACGGGAGTTGGGTTCAAACCTCAATAGCACTGGGCCTCCTATACCACAGCTATAGGCGGATGATCACTTTTTATCATGGTGAGAGGGGGGGGGGGGGGTATTTGGTTTAGACGAGATTCGGTTCCGATGTTGTTGAGTAAATCAGCGACGTTACTGACGAAACCATCGCACTGCTCATGGGTTTTATTGTATTTTATATGTCATTAATAAAAGTAGCATTGATCGGCAACAGCTGTGGATACTGATGAGGGAGTTTCAGTTTCCGGACAAACTGATAAGGCTGTGTAGGGCGACTATGAGCAATGTGATGTGCTCCGTAAGGGTCGGTGGTGTCGTATCCTCTATGTTTGCTTCCCACAGAGGACTGAGGCAAGGGGATAGCCTTTCATGTCTCCTGTTCAACGTTGCTGGTTATCGAACATAACGATGTTCGAATTAACCGCGTATCACGTCGGGGTCACCAATGTTTCGACACGCAGTCGTCACGTATCCAATCCGAAGCGAAAAAGCACGAGGTAGAAACGAGCGTCTTTTCGGATACAGCGTCCAAAATGATCCTATCTTGCGAAAGAGATAAAGCGTGGGTTATTAGTAGTACGAGTATATTTACGTCCGTTTGTCTCGGAGGCAGTGATGATAAGAGAGCGATCGATCCGTCGATCGGTCGCACGAAGCCTTTTACAAAATACTATCGCAGGATCGGAGAGAGGATCCACGCCGGAAACTCT